>JAJLRJ010000008.1:16361000-16811000 GCA_024195265.1 Dendrophyllia cribrosa
CATGCTGAAGGTTTACTACTTTGTGCCAAACTTGATAGGTGAGTTAATACGGCCGGATTAAAAACAGTTCTTGAATGATACTCTTTTTCATTTATTAGAGAAATATTTCCGTATAACTCCACACAATAATTTTGAAACAAAAGCCGAAACAACAATAGCTTTATCGAAAGGGTCGGTTTGTGTACGTCCTGATCCTCGTTTTTTTTTCCGATAGTTCTCGCATCATTAATTCCTTCCAAATTCTATGTTTTCAGCACTATTATAAGGATTAGCTTTATAGAACTTAACTCGTTAACTTTTTTTTGCCTTGGGAAGAAATTTTGAAGAAGATAAAATTCTCTTGCAAATTTCAGAATTTTTGGCTTGTGCGAGCCGGGCGCCCGCCGCGGTGGTGATTGAAATCAACCAATCGCAACGCTTGATTTACGATCTTGGTTGGAATTTTCGCCTCATTTTCACCAGCCTCGGCAGTTAAGAACTCTTTTCCTTTGCCTAGGTTATTTGCGTGTTGTTCTCACTTTAGCAGCTTTTTACTTCATTCTGTCCAAGCCTTATGTCACTGTGGCTCTTTATTTGACTGGTGGCATTGTACTGGATACTGTTGATGGAGTTACGGCGCGATACCTCAGTCAGTGTAAGTGCAAAAGATAAAAAGAAGAGGTTAACAATTTAAAGGGCCTATCACCGGCCCTTAGAAAGCTATTTTCAGAATTAGCTCTTTGTACATTAAATAGCTTGAATGGTAAAATATTTCTTGTTTTGAACGTCGCGTTTGTGAGTTTAGAGATTTGAATTTACAAAATGCTAATTAGATGACGTCCACCCGGGACTTTGCCATTATTTTTACGCCATTTTACAATTCGCATTTTACAGCTTGAGGATAATTAATTTGATAAATACTAAAAATAAACTGCGGATAGTCAATTGATTCGTAAAAAAATATTACTTGGAGGTGAAAACAAGTAGTTGTATAATAAATGATTCCCGGGTTGACGTCATTAACTAGCATTTTGTAAATTCAAATATCTATAACTCACTAACACGTCGACGACGTTCAAAACAAGAAATATTTTACCATTCAACTATTCAATGTACATAGAGTTGATTCTGAAAAAAATGATAGGCACTTTAAGTCCCAATAACAAAATACAAGTTTTCTTTTCTTGGTCCTATCCCGGGGGGGAGTCCCATATACAAATGACGGGGGTCCTCGTCGTATCTTTTGGCGTTCAAAATTTGCAGATTGGTACCGCTTAGGGTACTTAAATGTAAAATGACCACAGTTAGAATTATCGCGGTACCTTTTAGGGTATAAAGCCGAAAAAATATGACAGAATATGACATGTGTTGTTTGAGAATTGGTACCTCTTAGGGGTAAAAATTCGTTTGAGCCACGCCCATCAAACAAGATTCTGGTACCTTTTAGCATGTTTTCCGAAAATGACCCCCGTCATTTTTATATGAGAGTCCCCCCGGGGGCCCTATACCCTTGTTATAGAAGCTAGTGGAGAGAACCTTCGATACACTTACCACTACATTACCAGGCCTCCACAAGTGCAAAGAAGTCTGAAATTTGTTGTTCCAAAAAAAATCCACAACCCTTCCACGGAAGGTGTTTTAAGTTTGGAACTCCCACGGCCTCTCCACCCACACCTGGAAATTCCAATTTTGCTTTTGAGACCCCTCCCCCGGGAATTTTCATTGATTTTCCATGGGAAAGGTATGAATATTTTCTGGAACCACACAATAATAAACACGTAATTCAACATCATGCGATGTTCACTTTCATCCTGTAGATGATAAATCTCACAACTACTGCCATTGTGTGGATCTCCACCACAGCAGGGTTTTTTGTTTGCCCCCCTCCTCTCCCCATCTCCTGGACTGTTTGGTTGTACCACCTCCTCCCTCCTTCCACCTCCAGTTTCTATTGATCTTCCACTCTTTGGGAGGGGGGGGGGGGGGGGGCGGGGGGGGGGAGGGGTGTATATTATATATGATAGGGATATTTTCTTGAACATCAAATTTTACTTTAATTTGTTCTTGTTTGTTGTCAGGTTCCATATTTGGACATTTGCTTGATAAGCTTCTTGACAGGTATTAGTATCCTCATAAAATCCTTTCTTTTTAAAATCTAAACTGGGACAACGTGTATTCTAACAGACACATGTAGAAATATCCAAATAAAGTGGAACCTCCATAAAGGGGACACCATCGGGACCAGGAGAAGTGTCCCCTTAATAGAGGTGTCCCTTTAATAGAGGTGATAATTACAAAGATTATATGAGCGTTTTGCAGGCAGGGAACTGGAGAAGTGTCCCCTTAATAGAGGTGTCCCTTTAATAGAGGTGATAATTACAAAGATTATATGAGCGTTTTGCCGGCCGGGACCAGGAGAAGTGTCCCCTTAATAGAGGTGTCCCTTTAATAGAGGTGATAATTACAAAGATTATATGAGCGTTTTGCCGGCCGGGACCGGGAGAAGTGTCCCCTTAATAGAGGTGTCCCTTTAATAGAGGTGATAATTACAAAGATTATATGAGCATTTTGCCGGCCAGGACCAGGAGAAGTGTCCCCTTAATGGAGGTGATGATTGCAAAGCTTATATGAGCGTTTTACCGGCCTGGACCACGAGAAGTGTCCCCTTAATAGAGGCCTTTTAATAAAGGTGATAATAGAGTACCGAAGTGACGACGTAACAAAAGCTAAATTTGTGAAATTATGGGATTTGATTAGATATTCGGAAAGGGCATGACGAAAAATGCCCGCTGGCCAAAAATCAGCATCTTATTGGAATTTGGGGGTGAGATATTGGCACCGTCATGCTCTGATGACTGCATACAAACCTTTCTAATTTTTGCCTTGGTTCATTACGTAATGACGTGAAAAAGTGTTAAGTTTAACGCTGTAAAAAGTGTTAAAAATGAAACTAGACGTTTCGGCAATGCTGCCTTTATCAGTAGTAAAAATGTGTAAATGGAACACATTTTTACTACTGATGAAGGCAGCATTGCCGAAACGTCTAGTTTCATTTTTAACACTTTTTACAGCGTTAAACTTAACACTTTTTCACGTAACTACAATTAACGCTGCGCAGGATACATATTTATTTATCATTACGTAATGAACCAAGGCAAAAATTAGAAAGGTTTGTATGGAGTCATCCGAGCATAACGGTGCCAATATCTCACCCCCAAATTGCAATAAGATGCTGATTTTTGGCAAGCGGGCATTTTTCGTCATGCCATTTCCGAATATGTAATCAAATCCCATAATTTCACAAGTGTGACGTCACACTTCGGTACTCTATTACAAAGATTATATGAGCGTTTTGCCGGCCGGGACCGGAGAAGTGTCTCCTTAATAGAGGTGTCCCTTTCATAGAGGTGATAATTACAAAGATTATATGACATTATATGATAATTACTAAGATTTTATGCGTGTTTGTCGGTTGGGTGTCCTCTTAATGGAGGTGTCCCTTAATGGAGATGTCCCAAAGAAGAGGTCGCACAACCTTTTTTAGTGTTATTAAGGGAAAGTCTTTCTGAGTCAAGCTGCCCAAAACTCCTGAAGCTTATTTTAGTTTCTGTAACATGAAGTGACTGGGAGCATTACATCCCCCTCCCTCCCCCCTTGGAGATGCTAGTCCATGGCAATGCTACTCCTAATATGTTTCCTTATACCCATTTTTACACCTGCATGGTCAGAGAAACTATATAGAGCAAAGTTAATGGCACTTACGGCAGAGACCAGCTGTGCTTCAACCATGGACCAATGGCGGGGAAAACCATTAGATCCCCCACCATCTCGACTTTTTGCTGAATAAGGAAAAAGGTCAAAACTATTGTACTCGGACAGAACCCACCACCTTTTTACAAAAAATACTGGTGGTCTCTTTAGGTACCCCCCTCCCTCACCCAATACCCTGCGAACAGTGGATTCTCTAACGCCGAGCTACACCAAACGAGAGAGAAACCACTGCGAGCATCCGTTTGCTTTTCCATCGAGCATGCGCAGCCACGTGACGCCCCACGTGATGCATTTGACGTTGTTTTGCGGGAAAATTGTAGCACGTGTCGTTGTTTCGTGGCAAAAATGTCTTCGTCACCTTGGACGCCATTTTGATTGTTACTTAGTGGGCTCGTTTAAACGCAGCAGTTACGTGGATGAGTGCATGCGCGAGAGGCTAAACAAGTTTACAAACTTGTTTTATCGGTTCAAAGTTGATTTATTCGTCCATGGCGCTGGACGGCGAATCGATCAAAGGAACTAACGGATGCTCGCAGTTGTTTCTCTCTCGTTCGGCGTAGCTCGGCGTACGTAGGAGATTCCACTGCTCGCAGGGTACCACCCAAGAAAGATGGTCTCTTGTTGGTTTAGCCCCCCTTCTATCAGAAGTAGAAACTGAGAAAAAGATTCAAAGTGTTATGTGCCGTTTTACTAGCAATGCAAGCTTTATGCACGTGGAATGTTAAAGTCTCATCTCACGTTTTTAGGCCAGTAAATTTTGTCCATTAGCTTCATCAGATAAGAGGAATCTTGACATGACCACTTCCCTTAAATTCCTTTTTTTAACCAGGTGTGGCAGGATAGGCATGATAATGGGGCTGTGTGCACTCTATCCTCAATACATGTTTGCTTTTCAGCTGCTTGTCTGCTTAGAAGTTGCAGGGCTAGAGTCAGCTGACTACTTTAACAGGTACAAACTGTTTTTCATGTCCTTGTACAATGTGGCAATTATAAGCTTAATGTCATTTGCGACCGGAAGTTCTGTTTTTACTCATTTCATCGCTTTGAACAAGCAGCTCGCCTTTTTTGAAATTCTTATCATATCATGCAAAGGTATTTATACCTGATTGCGTGTTCTAAATAAATATGACTGGCAAAATTTTGTTCCTTTACTAATAGTGTTTCATTTGATTATTTTGTGCTTTGTAGTTGTACCCGGAGACCAGATCCAAAGTTGTGCAGTTATGATCTCTGGCTTATACGGATTTACTTTCAGGAAGTGAGAGAACTTTCTACTTTATAAATTTATTTAACTGTATAATATGTACCTTTGATGTTTCAGTGAGAATAGACCTTCAAAATAGGTGATCTTTGTGTTCTATTGGTCATCATTTCTGTTATTGAGAATGGTGAAGTATTAATGCTTACTCACAATTTGTATAAGGAGCTACATTTAACATTCAGGAGTGCTCGTTTGTTTTCATCTTAATTCCATTTGCCAGAATATTGTGTATATTTTGGGTTCAGTACATATAACTCACATTCATAGGGCTCTTTCAATAAATATCGGTACAGTAACTTTCACTGAGATTTTTACTCATTAACCTCACCGCCTCTTTACCTCCCCTACCCTCTACTTTTATGGTAAATTTCATTTCACAATGCACTTCAAAATAATTTATTCCATTTTTGGGGTTTCTGCATCACACGATTGAGAACACTTGCATTCATTTGTATTCTGCATGTTTCATTTTATTTTGAAATATTGTATTTTTTTTACTAAAACAGCCCATTCTCACTCTGATCATATTTGGTCAAGACGTGTGTGTAGCCATGTGCTATCTTCTTTACTTTTCGCCAGGGCCAACAGGTATACGTAAACATCTGTTCTTTTATTATTCATCTATTTCATTACTATCAAAACGGCTACACGAGTGGTAAAACCGCTGTTAGAATTATGAATTGTAAGTGGCTCGATTCTTCAAAAAATCGACATGCGATCGATAAAGTTGACCTTGCGATGGTCGCAACAGACCAACCCGGCTCGTCATTTTCCAACTTGTGTTGACCACCAAATAAGTAAGCGTTCTCTTTCAGTCGTACGCAATTAATCTATAACTCTTTTTTTTTGGATTTAGTATCTTTGGCTGGAAGCTCGTACAATTTGTGGGTATTGTTGGCTTGGTTTGGTGCTCCTTTCTTAATTTACAGACAAGTCATTATCTGTGGTCTACTGCTCATCACCTCATTCAGCGGGCTTGCTAGATTACATCATCAGGAAGACCGGAATGGCATTAAATCTGGATAATACCAGGAGGTGGCCGTTTTTTAACAGTTGCATAGAGCGATTTTCATTTGAGTGTCGAAACTTATCGTTTGCGATTGCTTTGGTTTACAAAATAAACGTTGTTGTTGCATTTCCAGGCTCTGCGATTGGCTATGAAATCTAGGGCGACCTTCTCGACCAATCATAATAAAACCAAAACCAATTGTGACTTCCTTGCACGCGTTTTCTTGCGCTTGCTGCCAGCCGGCTACATGTATTTTGCGGCTTCAAGTTCATTGGATTGTCTGTGTCCGTTGTGAATGGTCAGAGTATAATAACTTTAGTTTTGGATTTACGACACTCAATTGAAAACCGATTTATAATTAAAACAAGGGGTTTAAAATTCGATCGAAACAATTTCACTTATTAACCTTCGAAAAGCTGTAAGTAACCGGAATAAGAGTGTTAAAACACCCCTGTCGCCTTGAGTTACTTTTTTTATCGCTTCTGCCGGGAGGCTTTTGGGAGCCGTTTTGGTCGAATTTCTTCTCAAGGGTCCAACCCGTCACTGTAGCGTGCTAAGAGGAAAGCGATAAAATCACCTTTAGATGTAAACTGTAAAATGTTAGATTTTATAAGTGTTTTACTAAATTGAGTGCCACTGCCAAAACACCTAGCGTATATTGATTTAACAATAGTCCTTTTTTGAGCTATTTTGAAAAAAATAGCTCATTAGCAGGCGCAAAGGTTGGTTTGTGATGTTAGTATGTTTGTTAGCTTGTTTGTTTGTTTGTTTGTATGTATGTCTTGGGTTATGTCACACCAATCAGATTGCCTCTAGTATGTACACCGTGTACTATGTCAGCCAATCAAATTTTCGCTTCTAAAATGGTATTACTGAAGGTCAAAGAAGGGCACTTGACATGAATTGAAAATCAGCCATCTTGAATCTCCGCGATTGTTGCCGCAAACACTAAAAGTGTAAAGTTTTGAAAATTTGTTGCTTGGGAACTGTTCTCTAATCCCGACTGGCTTGCTAACCTGGCAATATCAAGGACATTTATTCGGAAATACCGCCTATAATGTGCCCTATGCATGAATGGTAGAATGGTCTGCGGGGGATGAGACGTCCAAAAAATGTGGACTACGGTTACGTTCATAGGTGAGCTTATACTGAAGTATGAGTATAGTTTTATTGCAAAAACGGCAAGCCGATTTCAAATAATATGATGCGGAACATGAATTGTATGTTTCAAGCCTGGGTTTCAAGAGATTACTATTTAAAATTGGATTTTTTTTGTCAGACACGCTGTCTGCACGTGAAAATGTTGAACTTTGTCCTTATAGAAACTTGTCCGTGATGCATGGAGTTCAACAGAGAAAATGTAATGCAATTAATCTACAATTTACAGTATGTAAAACGTTTATCTTTCTTTGAATTAATGTGAGCTGATGTGTAGGTTATTAATTGTATGCCTCAAGCGATTACTATAAGCGAGAAGCGACTGTATTTTGTATGAGCAGTCACGTTGTGTGCACGTGCAAATATTGAACTTTGTCCTGGTACGTGATGAAATTCAACATGTTTTCGAGAAAACGTAATGTAATTAATTTATATGGTGCGTTAAAAAACGCCTGTTTAAAAAATATTAGTTGCAATTTACTAGGAAACAAGCAAAATTCATTTTGGATGCGCTAAGTTTCTGCTGGTCGACATTACAGGAAAAGGTGTTTGGTTCCAAATGTTAACCTCAACAATGTTCGTGTAAGTAATTCAATTAGCTTGTGGTTTTGAGTCGAAAACAATTTAATCTAATTAGTTCTGTTTCTATTTGCACGACTTTTTTGTGGAGAATAAAAACAGTTGTTTAAATAATATTAGTTCCAATTTACTAGGAGACTACTTATATTCATTTTTCATGCGTTTAGTTTCTGTGAAAGACTTTTCTGGTTGACATTACAGAAACAGGTGGTTCAAAGAATTTTCCTGTCACTAATTTAATTAGCTTGTGGTTTGGAGTTGAAAACAATTTAATTTAATTAGTTTGCGTCTTCCAGGCCAAAGGAACCTTTTCCACGTGTCTTTTGTGAATAATAAAAGAAACCTTTAAAAAAAGACTAGATACAAATTTCCAGGAAATAATAAGCCTTCAATTTGGATGCATCAAATTTATGTGCAGGACTTTTCTGGTTGACATTTAATTTAATACACTCATTACTGAAACAAGTTGCTCATTTCACTGGGGCCGTAGTTTCGTCAAAAAATAACTCCGGAAATCCCGTGAAAAAAAGCTAGCCGAGAAACGAGAAACGGGACCCAGTTGGTTATCTCGGTATTTTTTTTGGTAGTGGGCGGGCCGGAGGATTTGAAAAACGTATATCTGCAAGCGGTTATTTGTGCGAGTTAACTTCCGCTGTTTTGTTACTTTCACCATTTCATATCATTTAGGTAATTTTCAAAATAGCTCATGCACGCAATGCGTGCCTATGTTTACAGTTGTGTGCTTGGTGACCTTGCCTTTGAGTGGAAGCGAGGCTGGAGGTGACTTTGCTTTGATACAGACCTTGGAGCTTTTCAGATGTAAATTTAGCTAGTTAGCATGAGAAAAGTATTATTAACCGATATGAAAGGCAGAAAGGTTTGTATCAAAGCAAGGTCACCTCCAGCCTCGCTTCCACTCAAAGGCAAGGTCACCAAGCACACAACTGTAAAAAGGACTATTCTCTATTAATACACTTTGTTTGCCCCCCAAATTTTGCATAAACTATTGTTTTGAAATGCTCTTGGGAATATGCAGTCCTCCCAAGAGCATTTACAAACAATAGTTTATGTAAAATTTGGGGGGCAAACAAAGTGTATTATGGGCAATTAGAAAATAGAGAATTAGATTATGAGCTCGGGATTATGAGCTCGTGATAGTTGATTCGGGCTTCGCCCTCATCAACTATCACGCGATAGATATCAAGAGCGAATAATCTAATTGTTTTATTATAAATCTACTAGACGTTCAAAACTTAACAACAAATAGTCTTCACAGACACTTCAAAAACGCGAAGTAGCGGCCACCATTAAGCCACTGTCGCGTAATTTTTACGCGCGTAAATAAAAATAAGAGACGATGCATGAACAGCTCGCGTAAACTTTTACGCAAGCTGTTCATACATCGTCTCTTATTATATTTACACACGTAAAAATTACGCGACAGTGGAAATTCAGCCTTACTCTAACCACTTTCTACAACAGAATAGATAATACGTATCATAGAACGCTATAAGTAGGTTTATGCAGGGATTCTGACAGGGTGCGGGAAAAAAACTAAAATTGTGCGGGAGTTTTGGGGCAAATTGTGCGGGAAATAACTTCGATTGTGCGGGAAATTGTGCGGGATTGCGCAATCCTGTGACCAACCAAATATTCAATCACCAGTGTTCTAGCCAGGCCAGAAAAATACAACAGGGAGGAAATTCTGCATAAGTGAAAAATAAAAATAGATTACTTTGGGGATTAAAATGTACCCAGCAATCGCCAATTTGCGGCTGTTTTTCTTCACCAAAGTTTATTTGTTTCAACAAAATAATTCACATTGCGTGACACGATGAACTCAATCGGGTAAAACCGAAATACCACCTCTAAATAAAATGTTTCCGATCTGAGCGAGTTCCTTTATGAAAAATCCGTACATTTTATTTGGTGTGAATAATTTCCATTAAAGGTTCACACAATTTCTTCGAAAGTTTGCCGCAAAAACACAACCTCGAGATGTATGCAAATTGCGTGCTAAATGTAATTTGAGCCATTTGAGAGCATGTTTGTTTTGCATTTTCTTGAATGAAAACGTCTTTCACTTGATTGAAAAAATCAAATCCAGTATTCTGATCAGAACTTAATAATTTTCTCCTATCAATCCGAAGTTCCAGCGCTTTACTAGTTTGTTTGTCGATTCGCAAACGTGATCAGTTCTTTGTGAAAATAATTCAGACAGAGTGACATTCATTTCGGCGCGACCGGGTACATAATTCTTCGGTGTTTCTTCTTCGGTCCCGGACATATTAAACTGAACGAGGAAGCGAAAGCGCTCGAAAAAATATCAACAGGTTGCTAAAAAAAAACGACATAATGTCTGGAAAACGACAACTAAAAAGCGACGCGAAAAATTCTGTAAGAAGTCGGAAAGAAGTAAAACTTGGACTAGTTCCCAGGACGACGAAGAGAACGCCTTGTTGTTTTTATATCGATCCGCTCGAACTGTTCGAGGAAAGCGAGGGATTTCTCGATTGTTTGGAAGGAAAATGGGCTGAAAATAGCCTAAAACGTTTCTTGAAATCTTGGTAATCAATAGAAATACCTGATTTAATTAAAATTTTAAGCGAATATTTCAGTATTGTGCGGGATTGTGCGGATTTTTAAGAATTGTGCGGAATTGTGCGGGTTTGACCGAATTGTGCGGTCCCGCACCCGCGCACCCTGTCAGAATCCCTGTTTATGTTATCGAAAGTTAGAACATGAAGTATGTTTAACAACATTTCAGTCCTAGGTTGTTGAACTTCAAGGGGAATGAATGTCATAAATTTCCTCGAAAGAATGTTATTAACACTGATTAAATTGGCGCTATTGATCTTGTCTGGTCTCATCTCTTCTCGTGAAATCATTCCATTTCATTTCGTCATTTTTTGGCGGCTTTCTTGGAGATCAAATCAGCCGTTGTAATTGAAGAAATTATGTGGAAATAAACTGTCGGTTCATTTCGTCCCATATCATTTCTTCTCATCTTTTCTCATCTCCTATCTCTTCTCATCTCATCTCGCTCTTATCTTTTTTCATCTCGAATTATCTCTACTCTTTCATTCCACACCACTTGACTTCATCTCATGCCCCGGGGGGGGGGGGGGGGGGGGGGGGGGAGGGGGGGTACTCCCTATAATGGGCTATACGCGGATGCTCTGCCCGAAAGGGGTACCTTTTTGAGGCTGGAGGTATATGAAAGGGTAGGGATTTCACGAGTTGAAGTATGTGAAAGGGTAGGGATTTCACGAAGAATAGGAAATGGTAGGAAAGGTATATGAAAGAGGTACCTTTTCTGTCAAAAAACGGTATATGAAAGAGTAAGGGTTTGGACCTCGGGGCGGAGCATCCCCGTACAAACCTTTGTTGAGTCCCCCCCCCGGGTCTCATGCATCGTGTTTCGTCTCCTTTCATGATCATCTCATTGCGTGTCCTCTCATTTGGTTCCGTCTTATTGAAAATTTGGTTTAATAAGGTACATTGGCCACCGTAAAAAGAGTTAGAAAGCTGACGTTTCGAACGCTAGCCCTTCGAATCGACTATCGTCTCAGTTTATAAAACCACATTTTTATATGTTTACCCCCTGTTCACCCCCCCCCCCCCCCCCTCACAGACCTCATGAAACAAAACGGGAAATCTGGGGGGAAGCCTGGGATCAAAGTCTCAAGAAAAAGCCCGCAGTACTACCTTCTCAGTCAGCAGACATCTTTCAAACAGAGACGTCGGTACTTCATGTATCCCTTATTAAGGTGTATTTAACTTGTAGTCCTATTATATCCGAACTGAAAGACTTGTCGAAGCCAATCTACGATCAAATTTGTGATAGTTCTTTAGCATTTGGCTGGTGTTTCTTTGTCAGAAAACAATCAGTCGATTTGTTTAGGTTGGTGAATGCTACGCAGTCATAAGGAATCCTGTAAAAAATCGTAAAACCAGATCTGGCGGTGTAGCGTCAAACACGTGTCACTTGCGCGATTGCGATCTCTTGAACTACAGTTTAGCTTTCACAATCTTCACCCGGCAAAATGACAAGTCTATGGATGGGAGACGTAAGTAAAGTATATTTTGAGGGCTAAACTACAGAAAACAGGGCCACTTTTATATACCAAACGAGCTGGTTCGTTTGGCTCGTTTGCTCTTCCACTGCCGAGCCAAACGAGTCAAACGCTCCACCACCAAATACATAGACGACTGCCGAGCCAAACGAGTCACCAAATGCAAAGACCCAATACTTGATCGAGCATATGAATTATTTCTCGTTCTTTAATCCACTGCCGAACCAAACGAGCCTAATTTTGCGATGGGTTAGGTATATCAATCACCTGATCACTGTGTGTGAGTAGTTATATACGTTCACTCGATCTCTCTGCAACTGCCAGAGCGTCGGATCACACTCTTTGGGAGTAATATTACAAAATCCATAGGTGGTTTGCAATCAATCTCTGGAGACATAGATAACAATAGTGAAACGAACAAATGCTGGTGGACGAACAAAAGGAGCTAATGAGAGAACTATTGTTTATGTCCACCAGCATGGCGGCGATGACGTAACATGAAAACCACCTATAGTTCACTCTCTCGGATCTTTCGGATCACTCTTTGTGAACGACCATCGTCTATGAAATACCGTTTCAGGCATTTTTTTTTAGTTAAACACTTGTTAAAAACCCAGAAGAACAGGGGAGACATGCTGTCCAATAAACTATTTTCAGTTATCGAGCAAACAATGATATTTCATTTGCCCAACCCACTTCCAGACCTAAGAATTTTAACAGTACTCATCCTCAGACCTGAACCCTAAATCATGCTCCACTTTATGAAGGAAATTGTTTTTAAAGGGATCTTTCCAAGCTGGTGATATTTAGAAAAGTGTTCGAGAATAGGGTCACTGCAAGGATTGGAAATATCACTGGTTTGAACTTTGAACTTTTATTTACCACAATTTTATATAACATAATAAGTTCATCTACATATTACAATTTACATGGTTAGTCAGGAGGAAGACTAAAAAAGCTTTAAATGGGCTTGTACAAAGTATTCTGGTATATTTCATCTGCTTGCAGTTACAGTAAAATCCCGCATATAAGAACCTACAATTTTCAAGGTCGGGCTGCAGATAGATTTAAAGCCAGTAATGACTGGTTCTTTTAAAAATGTGTGTCTAAATGGCAAATTTCAGGCTGTAGATTCTTAATCCGCAAGGTTCTTATATTCAGGATTTTACTATAATATATTTCCCATACATGTACACATGTATGTTCACATTCATTTACTGACCATCATTGGTATACAGTGGAATCCTGATTTTTTGAATACTTGATTTTTCGAAACTCCCAATTATTCGAATCAAAACTCTTTTCCCTTGGATTTGATTTCAGTCAATACCACCTTCGATTTTTCGAACCAATTTCTGTTTCCCTTGGAGGTTTGAAAAATCGGGATTCCACTGTATTTCAAACCAGAGTGTGGTATTGGAGATAACTAAGAGTAGTATATGCTGATTTGGGGATAATATTCTTTCTTCCTAAACCTTAACCGTAACTGTAACCTTCCTCTCATTAGGGTTTATTACCCCTAAATCAGTGTATACTGTTTTCTGATTTAGCACTAATCATATAGTATTCTCCGATTTATTACTTATCACACTCTTTTGACAAACTCACAACTGACAACTCTCCAGTTGGCTCAGGTTATCGCATTAGGTCAAGGGTTCAAATCCCAGTCAAGCCTGATTTTTTTTTAACCCATTGACGCCCGCGACTTTTTTCGTTTTTGAGTGGTTTTCTGTATATAAACGATCCATAGGATTTCGTGACTCCATATTTGAAGTTACCATTGAAAGTGCTGCTGTTCTAAAACACTGAAGGCTCGAGTTTACTGGAAACGTCATTCTGACATTGTGATTTTGCTTTGTTGGATTGCAATAAAGTCTTCAATATGGTGTTTCTGCGATTTTTGGTAAGTCCACAGCCATTTTTGATCTTTAGTAGCTGCCTGGTGAGCATCATAAAGCTTGGAGGTAGTTCAGAGTCCACTTCTCAACGAAGCGAGTTAGGTGTTGTACTTCGTTTACGAATTTGGCTCGTTGCTCGTTGAACTGGAAAAATGGCCGCCATGAAACGAAGTAGCTTTGGGACTCGACTCTGGATGAATTTCTCGACCTACCGCGGCATATTTTGGAAGTTGCGACCACAGGAGAATACAACAAGCGCGAAATTTTTGTGTTTATTGGGTATCTCAATTTGAAGGACTTTCTAGTCAATGCTTACAACTGATGGTTAAGGCAATGTTCGCGCGATTGAGAAAGTTGCAATTTTTTAAAGCAGTGGAGTATTGTACGGCCGGTTTTGGCCGGCACGGCCGTCAATGGGTTAATGTCAAAATTGATGAAATCACTGCAAGGATCACAAATAATGCCATTGGATCATATGTGTTTATTCCTTTTAATAGCTTGACAGCTACATGGATGAGGCATTTATCACCAGTGCCTTTGCAGCGATGGGAGAAGCAGTTGTCTCAGTAAAGATGATAAAAAATAGGGCCACAGGGTAATGTATTTGACAGCTAGAAAACTCAGGGAAAGTCAGCATACAATTTTCTTTTGCAAATTTTAGCTTCAACACTCGGGGTGCGGCTTATCCGTGAGTGCGGCTTATACGCCAGTGTTTACAGTATGAAAATTGACAAGTCAGAGCGAATGAGCAATGAGATTTGGACAAAATTTAATTTTCATTGAAAATCTCATTAACCATCATCAGTGCAGTCAAATACAAAATTTGTATGTTTGCTGGAAATTTATATGGATGAAGAGGGGGCGAATTACTATTCAAAAAAGCATTCTAGAGTGCAAATACTCACGAAAAAGAGTGCAAAGAAGATCGACACATTATTACACTCTTCTGACTGTGAGCTAGAAAAAAACCTTACAAAAACTTTGATTTTGGAGAGGACGATCATACATTGTATACATGCAACAGGGCTCGAAATTGCGCCTGTATTGGGCGCATTTGCGACTAAAGATTTTGCTTTTGCGACTAACATTTGTCTACTAGTCACGATTTTGCGACTGTTTTACGGCCTAGCTTATAAAGCAATTATATTCAACAATCTTGTGTCTTACTTGTTACTGGTAGTTGTAATTTTATCTGAAAAATCCTGCAAAATTCAAGTTGAATGTTGCGTGACTTAATCGTCGATTTCATGCTCCATTAACGCGGTTTCCAAGAAGTGTATCACAGGCGCACTTTTTCAGACTTTCTCAGAAATTTCTCGCTTCTCATTTCCGGTTACGGTAGTAGTGGTTATTATTATTATTATTATTTTTTGCGACTTAAATTTTCGAACTTGCGACTAAATTTTAGGAATTACTTGCAAATTGCGATTGAGATTTTTTTTTAAATTTCGAGCCCTGTGTAATAAACAATTTATATTCAAATATGAAAAGTTTCCTAATACTGCGGGGCAGTCTTGTCAGTTTTTATTTTTTCTCGCCTAAAGGCTCAAAAAAATAAAAGCTGCCTCATAAAAATACTCAACCATATAACACAACTCTTTGCTGAATAACCTCTTTACTAACCATATCTTTTGTGTTATTTTATTGACCAGGTCTCCTGCTGGGTATTGTTTTGTTGACTTTGGTGATTATACAGTAACACAGAAGGTTATGAATAAACTGAACAGTTTACCAATACCTGGAAGCAATCCAGTATGTATTATATACAAATTCTGAATTATTTTGCATTATTTTAATGTTCTCCGGTGATCAAATTTTTTATTTCATTTTTTTACATTTTCGTGTACTGTTAGACTTTCTTACTCATCTTGCCAAATTTCAATCCATTACAAACATCAGAAGTCATTTTATTTTAACATTTCTTTCCTAAAATTTACGGCCGCCATTAATCAACCTTGTTCCAAGGCTCGGTTGCGAATGGAAGAAAGTGACGTCAAAGACTCAAACATACCTCACGGGTTGAAATTATAATAACAATAAGCATAGAAAATTGCACAAAGAACAAGTCCAAAGTTTTTGTTGCTTTCTGCGTGATTTTCAATACTTATTGTTATTATAATTTCAACCCGTGAGGTATGTTTGAGTCTTTGACGTCACTTTCTCCCATTCGCCACCAAGCCTTGGAACAAGGTTGATTAATGGCGGCCGTAAATTCTCGTAAATTAATGTTAAAATAAAATGACTTCTGATGTTCGTAATGAATTGAAATTTGGCAAGATGAGAAAAAAGTCTAATTGTACACGAAAATGTAAAAAAATGAAAATCAAAAATTTGATCACAGGGGCACTTTAAAGCTACCATAAAAACCAGCAGAAAATTAAGCTGCACTTTTTTACTAAAATTTTTACTCAAAATCGGAGGTGTCGCTTTTCTACAAGAACCTGTACCAAAGGTTGCCCTACTTACCGTACTTAAAAGAAGCCAAAGAAATTAGTAGATCTGAACAAATAAATAAAAACGTTTTTTTTTTTTGTATTTTATTAGTTTTTTATTCATAATACAGATATATAATTATTAACTTACAAGTGTAAGTGACGTCCCACACAAATTGAATTCCCACCCACATTTAACCTGTCCTTACCGACCTTACCAAGTACTATACTCGTCCCCCTCACACCACTCACCATTGTAACTCCCTTACATATATCATATACATGCACCCACACATGTTGCTCACGAGAAATTTGGGCAGTTAACAAGTTTTTTGTGGCGCAATCGAAAGATTAGTTTGATTTGTTTTTAATGCAGGATCATTCAAAACTTGGGGTGAGGGTTATGTATAGCTTATCTGCCAGTTTTTATAGTTTTTCAGAGACAATAACAACATTCTCCATTCTACATAGTAAAATCCGACTTATTGGTTGGTTCTCTGTGCACCTTTTTGTTATGTACATGTAATGTGTTGATCCAGAAAATGTCCATTGATTTAACCCCCCCCCTATCTGAGAACCCCCCTCCCCCTTGGAAATATGTCCAATAACCTTCCATTGAAGGGGGGCAGGAGGGGGAGGGGGGGGGGGGGGTGTTGGATATTTTTGGAACTGCACAAGTGAATGGAGTATAGCCATGTGGGTGTCCAATTAAAACTGTCCAACAGGGCTGTCAATAAGGACTGTGGACCAGGATTATCCCCGGTTGTTACATCTTTGAACCCTCGGCTACTTTGATAGGAAGACTGAAGACTAACCGTGCCAGAAACCAGTTTTCTCTAGCTGCTTTCTTTGCTTTTCTGCCTATTTAAGAAATTAATGATGGCTTCAATTCTATAGCAACACTGCGTATGCTGTTTGCCCACTGTGTGCCAAAGTGATGGAAACTTCCCCTGATGTTTAGAATAATTAAAATAAAATTCACAGACTTTTATTTGTGGTTCAAATATTCCTCTTTGGCTTGAAAATTTTCAAGCCGGTTTAATTTTTATTTCCTTTGTCTCAAATGCATTATCATAATCTCAGACAAAGGAAAACAAAAATCAAACTGTTTTGAAAAAAAAAGGAAAATTTTAATTACTATACCTATAGACACTTTTAATAAATACCACAATGCATCATTTTCCGCTAATGACGTCAAACATATTCTTTTGAATTCTCTTGCAATTCAAAAGAATACATTTGACATTGATAGCGGAATGTGCATTCTGGTATTTATTAAAAGGGTCTATAATCTCTGTTCTTTCTCTTATAGATAAAGCGATTCAAATTAAATTGGGCCTCATATGGCAAGGATTCATTCACACAGTGAGTAAACCTGATGTCGGAGCTCTACACCGATGACTAAGTGGATTATAATGTTACTAATTAAATTTCAGTGTACTGCATCTGTTGCTGTTAGAAGAATATTGCCATTATTTTTTTAATTTTCAAGAATGAACCTCATTTATTAAAGAAACAGTGTTCTGCCAACTGTAACAAAATAATTATTTTGCTTTTTTAATTGCCATGTTATACTGCCAAATGCTGTCAAATAGCCAACTTAATTGGATAAAACTATTCCTTAGAGCAAAACAGATGTAGTAGTTTGGAGATAAAGTGCAGGATTGCAAGGATTGAAGTGGATTACAGTTCAGCAAATCTGATTTTGTGACAGGCGGTCGAGAAATCAAAATTTCCATCCTTGTGGAATTTGGACCTTTGTCGCCGTTATTTTCTCTCTTTAGTTAAAAATATTTCAGTGTTTGATTTTGTGATGAAACACTGTGTCTCATGTTTGATATATTACACGAAAACATGATACAGCTATTTCAGTTTAGGTTGTCGGATGAGCGGCTTCAAGCGTACGCAACGATACCGCAAGTTACTATGGGTAGTTGTAAATTGGTCTTAGCTTAGTTCGCGGTTTTTGCGTTTGTTAGTGCGATGAGTGAGGCGGATGTTAGCACCATAAATGTTTGCCTTCGCTGTATGGACGAGGCAAAGGACGAGCCATTTTAATTTGCTTTGGTCAATTTATCGTGTACATAAAAATCCCAAAGTACCTTGCGGTCTCGTTGCGTACGCTTGAAGCTCTCATCCGACAACCTAAATTGAAATAGCTGTATATCAGCCAGGACAGTGTCCCTTCAGTGAGTAACAAATAAAAAAAATAATGAAGGTGGTAACTTTGGGGATGTGGTCACTTACTAACTTAAAGGAGCTACAGTGTATGTCACGGTGATTTTGAGGTTTTCGGGTCAAAACCTTCCCAAATTAAAACAAAATGCTTAAAAAACACTAACAGGAAGATATCAAGTGAATTTTAGCAGAGAAAATAAACCATAATAGGAGTTTTAACGAATTTTCTAAGACACAAGCGCTAAACCAATTTTTTCGAGATACAATCCGTTTCCATCCTGGCCATCTGCAGCCCAAGACACTTATTTTTACTTTTAGAGCACTAGTAGAATAATTTTAAACAAAACTGGATTCTTATTTTTGGAATTTCACTGATATAAAGATGTATTTTGGCTTTTTAAAGTAACGCTAAAAATGGTGACATAGCCCCTTTAAGGATATACTATAGTTTCCTTTTTGGGGCTGAAAATGTTCATTTAAATTATCAGATTTTAATGGTGTATCTTGATGTCTCAGGGGACCAGAGTATTCTATATTTGTTGGTGATTTGTCTCCAGGTGTTACCGACCATGCCCTTCAGGTGGGTTAAAACTATTATTAATTAATTAAAAAATATTAATAATAAATTGCATTTTGTTTTATGCTATGAGTGAAAGTGCCAGTCAGAAACCTGGAGAATGTTGACATTTGATACATGTACATTATTAGTTCAAAACTTGACAAAAAGACTGTTCAGAGGGGGAGACGTAAGGTGACATTTTTAACGGTTGCTAAATGTCTTGTGTTTCTTACTAAACCTATATATACAAATTCTTTATTTGTAGGAGTTCTTCCAGAGAAAATTCCCATCTTGCAAAGCTGCTAAAGGTACCAATGTTTAACTTGAAAATTTGGTTTTTATTACCTGCATTGATAGGATGAATTGGTCACTGAAAAGAGAATCAAAAGCTGATGTTATGGGGCATTACGCAGCTCTTACAAGGTCTTCTCTGATTTGCTGAGAAAACAACAGAGCAAACAACACAACAATGGACCCTAGCCCTGAAAACAATAAAGCTGTGTTATACCCAGGTCAATTAGAGGTTGTTAAGAGCTGCATGGTATCTGGAGTTTTGAATGTGGCCAATTCGCTCTGACAAGAGTTTTAATTTTAATTCTCAAACTCATTAATAATTCATAAAGTGACCAGCCAATAAATGACGTCCATTTGGGTCAGGTGGATGAGTCTTGATACCCAATGAAACACCAGATCAAGATCTTAAGGGTTTTGATTTCAGTTCAAAACCGTGTTTGATCTCAAATCAAACACTTGTATATTAATGAGTTTTGCAACAATACATGTTATTCCACTCAATTATACAATTACATTCGGAACCTAACATTCCTTTCTTGGTCTTCAAATATAAGCCCTCTCGTGTGCCATCTTTCGATTCTGTGTCCAATGCTAGGTGAAACAGAGTAAACCTTCAAAACAATAATCTGAGTATTATAACTGGAATTTCAACGTGACATCGACATTTTAATTTAAAAACAGAATGGACCATTTTTCTCACCCTTTGGTCGCCATTATCAAGAGGATTTAATGCTTCAGCACCTTTTTTCTCTTCTTGAAAGTGTCGGATACCACATATTATGCCCCAAACAGTCTTCGGTGGATATCTCTCTCCCGACTTTTTGGCCATGTCCATGACAAATTTGCTAAGCCAATAATTCAAACTCAATGCGTCCGTTTCTTCAATACGAGCAGAAAGTGACATAATCTTGTGTAAATCATAGTCCTTAAACATTCCTCTCGAATCTCAGAGAACGGGAACTTGAACCGTCCAAGAAGTTTGCCATTCGTAGAAAATGGATGTTGCCCATTTGTTTTTTTATATTTCGTTGACGGGGGAATAGCTTTATCGACTAGATATTCTTCTTCGACGACCGTTTTAGCCTCCCTAAACAGAGATGCATCTGCTTCGCACATGGTCTCATACCAAATGGTGAAACACAACAAGCTCAATAAAATTATGCATGTGACGGCATTTGAAAAGGACAAAGCCAAAAAAACTAACACAGAATAATTCTGTATTGTTTCATTTGAGAAGCCAGATCAAAAACTCGTGCTTCGGGTTTGATCGGGGCATCCAAACACCTTGAAACAATAAAAGCACTCGGCCGAAGCAGCCTCGTGCTTTCATTGCTTCTCGGTGTTTGGATGCCCCAATCAAACCCTCGCACTCGTTGTTGATCTATTACTTCTAAAAATTTCAATTCAAATTATCAACATAGGCCTATCAGTTAATGACTATTCTTAGAATTTTAAAAAAGTATTTAAGCAATTCTCTGACACTCAATTTGTATTACATTACAGTTGTTCTAGACACAGCAGGAAACTCCAGGTAATGTCTGCAAATAAAATTAAAGTAGCCTTTTAGCAAATACTGGTATCTGCACATTATGACTATTAAAAATAGCATATAGAGAATCGTTATTAATATCCTAGTTTTGTGGCCTTGTGATTAAAACTTTCATATTGCTGTTTTTTTTTATTATTCTGCCTATGTTTTCATTTGGAAGTTTTCTTTTCTGTGTTCGACAGTTGCAATGAATTTTGTCCAATTAAAAGCCCACAAACTGATCCCGTGGAAAACTTTGACTAATGGTGTGTTATTCCAGAGGTTGTTAGCATGGTGTACAGGCTTTTAGCCAGAAATTGAAGAGTGGGCATCTTGAAGATATTTCCCATCATATATTTCTAAAGGATTGGGTGCAATTTTCATGAATTTCTTCAAAAAGTGGGCATCCACAGGATGCCTGGACACTCTGCTGGTTACAAGCTTGATGGTATATTTTAAATGATCAAATTAAATATGGAATTCTTTTATTTTAGAGGATATGGCTTTGTGAGGTTCACGGATGAGATGGAACACAGACAGGCCATGATAGAAATGCAAGGTGCTGTGGGGTGTGGTTTAAAACCACTGAGAGTCAGCGCTGCAACACCCAAAAGGTACAGAACTTGAGATTGTATTCTTTGGTCTGTGCTTTTAGAGTTCCAAATGATTTGAATGTCTGATCTGTTTTGATCTGATTTCCAAAGAAATGCAACCTTAATATCATTCTTAACCTTTCTTCTCCCAGAGTCAGTTATGTAGACATGTTATGTGCCATTGTAACTTTTGAGTTTTTCAACAAAATCCTATAGTGTGACTCAAATGAAACCTCCTCAGCTGTGCTTTTGCATGGAACCATTTGTTTTTACCTCGCAAAGCGACGGCCGAAGGCCCAAGCGTATAGCGTGGTTAATAGATTTGTTGTGCCCCAGGAGCTAAGCAGGGCGAATTTGAGCGAAAAATATGTTTATATACTTGAAGATGTTGTGCAGTTGCCTGGCAACAGTGCAACAAAGCTTGAATTATGTCATACAAACGAAAGAGAGGATGATGGGAATGCCTGTGGTACTACTTCATGAAAGCCTATATAGGAGCGTGGTAAACAAAGATGATGGACGGTAAACGTACGCGAACCATCAAAAGGACCTTTTACCAACGAAGTGGAATGGTGAAAAGCTTCATAGGCAAATTGAGATGCCACCAAAGTTTCGACCTGCGGTGCACCCTCCCCAAGCATCGTGATGTTCTGCAAGACACATATTTCTAGTACAAAATAAAATTTAGAATTTTTCTTGACTTTTGGCACTCTTAGGAGTTAAAGGGTTAACTCCCAATCAAACTGAAACTTGTAACATTCATTAATAATTCATAAGGGTATTAACAAATAGAAATGAGCCATTCCAATCACATGGTTACCTTGTAAATTAGATACAACCCACTAGTGAGTTGTATCTGGAATGTAAATGAGATACAACCACTAGTGAGTTGTATCTGGAATGTGAATTTCACAAGTTGTTTACTACATTCGCGTCTGTGTTGTATCGGCACTATACATTCACTTGGCTGCGCCTTGTGATTGTATAGGCCGATACAACACTCCCGCTCATGTAGTAAACATTACTTAAAGTTCCCTGGTCCCCAAACTAAGGTGCTTTTACTTGTTTGTACCAGGCCTCAAACTACTACGGCAACCCCTGCTTCAGCATACAGCACTGCCAATGCAGCAAACCAGCAATACATGCAGCAGTATCAGCAATACCAGCAATACCTAGCGGCATGGCAAGGCTACCAGCATCAACAACAACAGCATCATCTTCAACAGCAGCAGCAGCAGCAGTATTATCAACACTACCAACATTATCAGCCATATGGACAGACAGCTTACCAACAGCAAACGGTAAAATTTAATGCACAACACTGTACTGAAAAAACTTGTCAATTTCAATCAATCAATTCATCAGTTAGTCCATAAATTGACTAGCTGTTAGTTACATGTAGCAATTTTTGTCAAGTGTGGCCATTCAAATGAAAGCCACTGAGCAGTTCTTCCCTGTGGTTCTGTTTTTTGTGCTGTACAAGGTGGTTCCAAATTTTGAGTCATTGGATGAAGGTGATTTAAACTTTTTATTCTGCGGACAAAATTCTTAAGGTGGCCATTTGGATGAAAACTATTGAGAAGTACTTTGGTGCTGTTTATTATACTGCAGAAGGTGATTCTCACTTTTAATCAATCAATCAATCAATCAATCAATCAATCAATCAACCAATTAATGAATCAATCGGTCAGTCAATATAATAAAAGAGTCAATCATTTTATTGCCAATTGAGACTAACAAGGATTTATAAGAGCCTTGAAACTATCTCTACTGTTTAGTTCTGTCATAGCTCAACAGTTGGACAAACAAGGGTACAGAAATCTTTCCTAATTACTTGAGAACTACTGCTTTGTCACTTACATGTACGGCAGTGGGGTAAAAGTTAGGTACACTAGATAAAGTGCACCAGGGTGAAAATCCTTTTTTTGGCAAGTAGAATTGATTACAGAATTACAGTTCTATTTGCCAAAATGGATTTTCATTTGTTTGGTCTAAACTAAAAAAAACATTACATTACAGTGCCGGGCATGAATCAAAACTGTATAGAATGAAAATTGGACAGAGGGTCAGATTGGAAGGGGAAGGCAAGTGACAGAATAGTCACTTCTGGCTTGGGAGAGAAATGTTTATCAGATACTGTTTTTCTCTCCACAGAGTTACGAGGAGCCCGCTGTAACAGTGGATAACACAGCAGAAGGTAATAAAGGTTATATTCAGCAAACATCTTGGGAAGTTCGTGTTTAAAGTATTCCTATGCTAACTGCCTTGATAAAAGTCAACTTGACCTTCAGTGTAGCCTGCATGGTAGGGGATAGGGATAGGGGAAGGCAGGATTTTGGACACCCGCGAAGTATGTGAGGAGAGCACAGAGCACTAAGGTCTTACTCCTCCTTTTGTGCTCCACACTCTCTCCTCGTGCTTTGCATGCACCAAAATTTCCCCTTTCACTCTCCTTTCTAGCGTCTGCTATGCAAGCTACCTAAAAAAGCTAAAAAAATTGCCCAATTTTGCATGCAGACATTAATTCTTGTTCCATGCTTGTTTTTCGCCTGAACTTTTAAGTGTCTTACATGTAGAATTTTATAACAGCCATGAAGTAATTCTAGTGTGGCAAAACAGAAAACAATGTCAAAAGTTTAAGACATTAAAAAGCTATTTCATTGCAGCCTTGTGCAAGCGATCATGCCAAAGAAAACAAATACTGAAAACAACTTGTGGTCACTTGCAACTACTTCAATGCGTTTGGTGGTCAAACGGTAAAAAAAATCATACGCCCACTAGCGGACAAATTTGAGCTCCATCAAAGTGATCGGAAGTCAACGAACGCATCGCAAGTCTTGGCCAAACCGAACCGCAAATCTCCATCTTGCGATAGCCTTGCATTACCGTTTGGCCAAGAAAAAATTTGGATCAACACTGCACACACGATGTTTGACTTTATTTCGATTTTTAGCCAATACTCCCACTCATGCTCTCCTACACGAAGCTCTCCAATTGCCTAGAGTGTCGTCCCTGTGCTAAATAAAGGGTGTCCCTGTTTCATGTAGGGCTATTAACTCAGGTTTCACTAAATAGTCCATTTTACAGTTGTGTGCTTGGTGACCGTACCTTTGAGTGGAAGCGAGGCTGAAGGTGACCTTGCTTTGATACAAACCTTTCTGCCTTTCATATGTTAATGTTTTTCTCATGCTAACTAGCTAAATTTACGTCTGAAAAGCTCCAAGGTCTGTATCATAGCAAGGTCAACTGCAGCCTCGCTTCCACTCAAAGGCCAGGACACTAAGAAGACAACTGTAAAATGGACTATTGAACAATACACCAAAACGTTTTTTTATTCTATCCTTCCAGATCCCAACCCACCCCTGAACATCACAGAAGAAAACAAAAACATAATTTCAAACGAAGCTGTAAGTTCACCAAATTTTCTTTTCTTTAAGTTATCTAGTATGAAAACTCTTGCCACCAAAGATTACTGTAATCGCAAAGATTCTTCTTTATTTCATTCGGCATCAAAAATAGTTAGAACTAATGGCAAATTATTTATTACTGGTGAAAGTAGAGGAGACGTTGTTGGAATTTAAAGTAACATTAAAATATTCATTTTTTTGCTTAGTACCATATTTGAAAACCTCTCGGTGCCTCGGGATTGGAAGCAAGTTGTTCTAGCGAATTAAGGCTGTAACAACTTCTTAGCAAATTGAATAATCGGAAGCTGTTTTGAAGCGTACAAGAAACAGTTGCACGTTTCAACCCACTTATGGGGAAGGGGGTGGGGGGTTGTACACCTTAATAACTTTCCACGTCATGGGAGAGGACGGCGAGTCGCAAGCTTCTACTGTGTATGTTGTAGGGGAGCAGGGATGGCGCAGTGGTGAGAGCGCTCGCCTCCCACCAATGTCGCCCGGGTTCGGTTTTTCCTTCCTCCTCAAAAACTAACATTTCTAAATTCCAATTCGACCAGGCATTTTAAGAGGGCCACCTTAATTAACCTAGAGTTGGCCTGGTGCCACTCTTTTTAAAAATTGTTATTTATTTTTTACTTTGTACGTGGTGGTTCTAATTTTTGAGTCGTATGGTTGGAATCCCGTACTTTCTGTTGTGCTATTCAGAGCGTCTAAATGGGTTGGTGGCCTTTACGGTTAACGGTTAATATTTTGGCACTTTTATAGCTAACGATTAATTTCCTCCCGTTACGGTAACATATTTTACGCCTAACGGTTAAATTTTTTCAATTTTTACACCTATTCGCTAACGACTAAATTTTGGGCCGTTTTACGACTGACGGTTAACCCCATTGAGACCCTCGGTTCAGTATGTTTCCACCAAAAGAGAAATTGGGAAATATTTTAAGTAATTCTCGCCAACTTAGAGCACTTTTCAATTGAGTGTCGTAAAACCAAAACCAAAGTAATTACTCTGACGAATCACAGCAGTCGTAAACAATCCAATGAACCAATCAGAGCTCGAAGCAATTACATGTCGCGGGCGCCAAGCGCGGGAAAACGCGTGCGAGCAAGTCACGATTGGTTTTGGTTTTACTTCTGATTGGTCGAAAAAGTGGCGCGAGATTTTTTAGCCAATCACAAAGCGTAGCAATGCAAAACCAAAGCAATTGTGTAATTACTTTCGACAGTCAATTGAAAACTGCTCTATATGTCTTGCCTTCTTTTTTTTAACAGGAGTTTTACTACGAAATGGAGCAATCAAGATGGCAACCGGTAGAAACGCTTAGTTCAGGACCTAAAACTGTTCCTGCGTAGCGTTTGATATTCCTAGTTAGTCTTCTTAATTTTGGAAACTTAACTTATTCTCAACTTCAACTGTGAGCTTATTTTCTTAGCATTAAAAGGCGATCCGAAAAAAAAAAAAATGGATAAGGCTTGATTCAACTTCGCTCAATCGAAATAAAACAGACATGGATCGATCATTTTCATCTGAAAACCTTAAGACGTTTTCGTTTTGGCAGGATGGATAAAACGGCCATTGAAGTTATTTTTTTAAACACAAATGCGCACTATAAAAGGGTGTTTCTCTGGGAAGAGCAGGCTAATTTGGCAACCAACATTCTCAAACTAATTAATAATTCATCAAGTACCATATCCTCACTGCATACTCATTACCTCGCCGCGTAAGGTTAAGTTATGGGAAGTATCCGCGACTGCAGAGGCAATAGGCATGCAACGAGGATATATACTGAGCTCGTCAAGCGCCACCAGGGGAGGAGGGTGGGTCGTGAAAATCGGCTGTCGTCCCGGAGTACCGATGAAATGGCTACGTTTCAGGTGGAGCGACCAAATTTATACTCAAGGGGCGCAAAGCATTACTGCTACTACAAGCGTACACAATCACGGGGGAATGCGAAGAGGTTATTTAAACTTCGCTGTGAGCTTTTTAATTATGCAGTGAGAATAGTAATTATTTCAATTCACAAATTTTGCAGAAATACAAATCAGATGGTCTCGAAGGTAGAAGGAGCCAAACCCCTCTATAGTTCGCCTTTGTGTTTAAACGCTTTTGATTGAGAGCAAATAATTATGAACCCACTCAAAACCACACCCTTTGAGGTGACACGATGTCTACTATTACATAGCTTGTATAGCAAAGTCTCCCTGTAAGACGTATTCTCTACTCTTGGATTGCACTCTTATCAAAGAAGCTCGCTTAAAAAATAACAAGATTTATTTACAACTAAATATTATAACTTGCAGAATAAAGCTCTTAAATCTTATTAACATCATTTGCTCTTGTATTAAGTCAAGTATGTACATTTTTTTTAAATATGAACCGACGTAAAAACTGGGCGACAGGAATGACACAAACATTTGAAAATGGAAATGTTTGCTTCGAAAACAATTGATACAAACGACGATTTTCTTGATCTTAAAAAACATACTTTGCCTTCTGAAAACTTTTAGTTAACATAAAACTGTATCAAGACATTTAAATCTAAATGGCACGTATAATGTTACTATGAACTGGAAAGGGTTTACGTTACACTATTCCAGCTGATTCTGATGTCAACAAAATCGTATGTCGTGGTGCCCTTGTATAAAATAATTAGCCTAGTTTTAACAGCACATACCCTTTAAACCTGATGGAAGTCAATGGCTTGAAATGGTGGCGAAACAGGAGGTTGAATGCCAGTGAATGGTTAATTATTTACAAGACTGGCACGGATTAAAATAAAAACTCATTTTCTGTGGCCAGCTAAAGGGGCCTTTAGGGCAATTTGTTTGAAAACTTAATCTATAATTCTCAGATATCGCATGTGATACTTGTCAGAGTTATGCTCACAGCGTATGCATTAAATCGTGGTTAATGATTTCACTTTCAAATTCAAGTTTTTATATCTTGTGTTAAGACTGGCAAGAATTACTCCAAATAGCTTGACTTTGCCCTTTAATAGTTAGGTGCCCTTATCTCCGACGAGCTCGATCCACTTGTTCGAAACTGGATAATAAATAATCTTGATGGTACTCGCACGTGGTAGGAACGCAATATAAATATGGAATTTCATAAAAAAATCGAGATCCTTCAACAGAAGGTGATAAAATACCACTGTTTATAGAATAAAAATTAAAACTATGAAGTTGAACTTATATTGGCCATGACAGTTGGTAATAAATACTTCATACATCAAAATATTTCTCAGAGGGAGATAAATCCCGTATTGTGACTGCGTCTTCAGATGATAAATATATAGTTATATTGAGTTTCATAAATCGAAACGCTTTTCTGAGGGAGACAAATCGCGTATTTTGGCCACCTCTTCAGATGATCTCACCATATGACGGTCCACGTACTCGTCAACGTTTAGCAAATAAACTCCTGGGATACGTTCATTCTTAAGCAAACGACGCCGCGCATGAGCAATCGCTCGACCCGAGTTTGCCGGTTCTGACCTCACCGAAGACGGCGAGTCAATACCGCTCTCCTTCGATGGATGTCTCCGTAAACTAAACATGGAGTCCAGTTCATAGTGCGACGTGCTGGAACCTCTCGGCATGTTGCCTTGAGTGCGTGCTTTGTGTACCAGGTCCTGTTCTCGAAGAATTTGACGCGAAGCTGCATCCTTTGGAAGAGATGGGATTTCAGTTGTTATGCGCGAGACGTCTGCAAGACTGAAGTGTTCTGTGCGTTCATCCACACCATTGGCTGTTGACGTCCGAGGATGATTGACGTTTGGATGCGTGTAGTCGAAACTTAATTTACGAAGCCACTCTAGGTCAACGTTTGAGCTATCATGTGATGATGGTGCTTTATTTACTGAGCTCAGTTGGATCTTCTTGATTTCCTCGTTATAGAGTCCCCCGCCTACAGCCTGTCTTTGGCGATTACTCTGCCGCTTTGTCACTGGCAGCGCACCGCCACTCACCGATATCTGCTTTAATTCTTCTTCCAATTTAAGCTCCCAATCTTCCTCAAAGTTTTCAAAGGCATTCATGGAATGGGTACCATAGAGGTCAAGATCAGAATCATAATCGTCTTCTAGTTCAATTTCCCAAGACCCCGAGCCGTTTGCAATACCAAGATCGATGTCCGAATCATCAGAGCTGAGGTCTAGCCTAGGAACTTGGACTTCTGCGCGCTTTGTTTTAGTTTGGTCTCTTTTCTTGCTAGATGATCGCTTAGAGTTTTTGTATGACCAAAGTTCGCTGGAGCTGGGAACAGAAGGACGATCTCGTGCTTGCTTTTCACCACGTAAAGAAAAATCGCCGTACTGTTTGTATACAGTCATCGAATCCTTGGATACCGGGTTAGTGGTGTGACTGTAAGACCCAGGAGCGTATCCCTTTCTGTCGATGGGTTTTTCCGACTCTTTCTTGTAAGGTTGTACTTGTTTTACATGTTCACTTGTCAGTGGGAAACGGGAAGGTGGTTTTGCGTCTCCAAACGTCTTTCGCTCGGGTGGTCTGGGAGAACGTTCCCACAGTAGGATGTTGTCAACTTCATCCCGTCTCTTGCTTTCGTCCAAGATCTCTTTCTCTCTCTTTAGCTGGATTTCCTTTTCTTTCATCCTTCCAATCCATTTTCTCTCCAGATCCCGTCTTTGAGAGGACAGCTCGCTTTCCAACTTTTCTTTCTCCTTCATCTCTTTTTCAAGGAACCGCTTCTCCTTGGAGTGCCTTTCTAATACGAGTTTCTCTCGCGTGATTCTCGCATTAAGGTCTTCCACCTGTTGGCGTTTTAACGCCAGTAGTTCCTTTTCTCGCCTGAGGTTCTCTTCGATAATACTCTCGTAACACTTGGACCTTGCGCTGTCCGAATTACTGCTGTTGTGCGAACTGTTGATTCCAGCTAGTTGTCTGGAGATTTTCTCCTCCACAATTGTGTGCTTTTCTCTAAGCTGCCAGAGTCGTTGCACCAGCACTCGGCGTTGTTGTTCCAAATGATCTTGTTGACTGTGCAGCATTTCCTGAAGCCTGTGATCTGTAAATTCAGTAGACTCCACCATTCTCTTGATTTCACTGATCATGTTCTCAGTCTCTTGAACATGGTTTTTGATATCCTCCTCTTGTTTCGCTTTGTTATCTCTCAATTCTTGAAGCATTTCGACCAAGGCGTCCCTGTTAAGATGCTTGTCAGTTGATAAAGAGACCGACATAACACTTGTGTTGTTTAACGACGTCTTGCTGGCGTCCCCGAGCACTCCGAATTTTGTTTTCAAATCAAGGATTTCTTGTCTCAGTTTTAACTCAAGAGTGTTCTTCTCTTTCATCAACTGCTCCATCAATTTGATGAGTTGTAACACATGTGAGCCGTCACTGAATGTTTGCGAGTCGCCAACGCCATTAGCAAAAGTATATCCATTCATAAGGTTCTTCAGTCTTTCATTTTCCCTCTTGAGCCTTTCGTTTTCCAACTGCAGCTGCTCAATGGTCTTCTGACCTGCAGCGGTGTACTTTCCTCTGGATTTCTCAATTTCTTCGCGTAGTTTACGGTAGAGATCTGAATTCTCCCGACGGAGTTGTGACAGTTCTTCGTTGGTCTTATTCAGCCCTTTTTGCTGATTGAGTGCTTCATTCTTACAAGCGTCGATGCGATCAAGAAGACTTTTAACATCTCTCTGAAGGTCTTTTATCTCTAGATCTTTCCGTTTTAAGAGTTCTTGGTATTCTAGAATCTGCGACTTATACTGCAGCTCAACTGTTCTCTTAAATTCTTCCATCTCTTCTTGTTTTTCACGCAAAAGACGCTGAAATTTGTGGTCGAATTCTGTTCGTAACGTCCCGATATCTTTCATGTGTTCCTCAGTCAGCGTTTTTGACGCATTTTCTTGCTTGACCAAGTCTTCCAGTTTCTCCATGAGTCTGCTAAATTCTTCAGAATGTTTCTTGTTGATGCGATCTTCTCGTTGTTTAAATTGCTTTTCCAGTTCGGTCTTTGTAAAGTCCATTTCCTGTTGGTGCGCGTTAATTGTGCGTTCCATCTCTTCCTTTAGACTTTGTACTTTGTCATTAAGCTCGTTGTTTTCAACTCTTAACGACGCTAACATAACTTCGTAGCCAAGCTTCGTGCTTTCTGTCTCTTCATTCTGTTGAAACGCCCCTCTCTCGGCAGACAACGTTTCAACTCGAGATGATAACTGAACCATTTCAACGCCCATCTGTTCTTTCAATTTTTCCAACTCTTGAATTTTTTCTTGTAGCTGTTCTTGAAGGATCTTTATTTCCGTTTCCTGCTGTGTCGTATACTTTTCCTTGAGGACACCCAGTTCAAGTTGAGATTCGTCGAGTTTAAATTTTAATTCCTCTATTTCTGCTGCATTTTCCCCTTTCGTCGCTTCTAGCTCCTGAATTCGTTCCTGCATAGTTTCATTTAGCAGCTCTATTTGCTTCTTGTGTTCACTTTCTAGAGATTCTCTCTGGGACCGTATCTCTTTGTCGTGTTGGCTTTGGAGATCCGCTTGAAAAGCACTCTCGAAAGTTAACTGGTCTTTTAGCGTTTCAATCTCCTTTTCGTATTCGTCTTTGATCTGCTCCTTCTCTTGTTTTACGACTTCAACGTCTTGGACAGCATTCTTCAGTTGCGTGTGATGTTCTTCCAACAATCTCGATTCCAACTCATTCAAATCCACCTTGTGCCGATCAACCAGTGATCGTTTCTCGTTCTTGACCTCATCACGTTCTTTATTAGCGTTACTCACTTTCATTTCCAAACTAATTTTCTCTCTCTCAAAGTTCGTTTCCAGTACTTCTAAATGAGCTTCGTGTTTGGTCGCTTGTTCCGTCATAAGGACATCGTGTTCTTCGTCTTTCAGTTGATTCAACTGCTCAAGGTTTTCTACCATACCTTTCAAGGATTCAACTTCTGCTTCTATCTCTTCGCGACTGGCACGTTGCTCTTCTTCCATTTTGGCGAAGATATTTTCGTAATTTTTCTTCAGCTGCTCCTTGTTTTCTTCGTACTCTTGCTTCAGGTCGTTCCGAATGCGTTCTAAACTCTGCACATATTCCGAACTCTGGTTTTGCATCATTGCTCGCATTTCTTTCTCCAGTCTGGATGCCTTTTCTATTTCTTGGTCGAGCTTAGTTGTAACCACATTGATGGTCTCCTCGTGTGCTGTTATGGTGCTCTCCTTTTCCAGAACAATACCATCCAATTCTTGCAATTTTGTCACGTGCTTGTTCAGTTCTTCTTTCTGTTCCTGTAATGTTTGTTTGATGGCAGCGCTTCCATTCTTCTCAGACAGCAACTCATCTTCCAATACTTTTGTTTTTGCGTCAAACTCATCTACAAGTCTTTGTTTATCAGCATATACTTCTTCAATCTCTCCTTTCAGTTTTAAATTCTCACTACCCAGTTCCTCTAACAGATCAGCAATCCTCTGTTCCAAGGCCTCCTTCGACTCGGCTTCACTAGTAAGCGTTCTTTCTAGACCGTGAATAGACGAACCATGTTCTTCGATCAATCGTTTATTTGCGTCTCGAAGCTCTGTCACCTCTTTCTCTAATTCTTCTTGTTTGGCTGCAAACTTCCCACTCGATTCTTTCAAGTTTTCCTCCGCGCTGCTAGCCCTCTCGGATGCCTCTTCTAATTCATCGACCAAAGCTTCAATTTTTTCGTCGTACATGTGGACGACTGCCTGTTTTGCAGTATCTAGGTGTTTCACCATGGTTTGCAATTTCTCGTTCTCGCCGGACACATTGCTTAGTTGTTCTTTAAGGGCCTCTTTTTCACTCTCCATTGATAGGACGTTTTGTTGATGATCCTTTTCATTTTCGTCAAGTCGAGCAAATAATTGTTGGCGTTCTTCTTCTGACTTCTTCAGTTCTTCCTTCAACCTGACGGCTTCTTCTTTCATAGTGCTGAGCTCAATTTCTAAGGACTCGATTTTCTCCCTCTGCTCTTTCAGTGATTGCTCCTTTTCTTTCTCATTTTCGCCATCCGTTTTGTCTTTCCCTTCTTCCCTAGTTTCTAACTTAGAAATCTTTTCTTGAAGACTGCGCACTTTCTCTTCATATTCCGCCACAACCCGCTCCAATTTAGCTGCGTGCTCTTTGGTCGTTTGCTCCTCTGTTTCGGTCAATTTCTCTTCTATTTCTTTCAACCTTTCAATTTCTTCAGCGAGCACACTGCTCTCCTCTTGTGAGGAGCTTAGCTTTCTGTTCAGGTCATCATTTAACTTCATCAAATCCTTTATTCTGATTTTCTCAGCGACGAGTTCTTCGTACAGCACCCTAAGCTTGCCTTCGTATTCGTCTTTGAGTCGTTGCCTCTTTGCAGCCGAATCCTTTGAAAGTTGTTCTCGTTTCTTGGCGATCTGTTCCTCGAGTTCCTCTTTTAAACTCTCGAGCTCTTTCTCGTGTTGGCTTAAAAGAACACCAAACTTGTTGTGTCCCTCGTCTTCTAGCTCCTGTATTATACTCTTCTGCTCCTCGGTCAGTTTTTTCAGAGCCTCGATTTCTTCCAAGTATTTTGATCTGTTCTCTTCAAAGTCAACAGCAACTGGAGCACCACGGAGCGTTTCAAGTTCGTTTTGAAGCTGTGTAATTTCTTGCGAAGAACCATAATTAACATCTTGAAGTTCCTTTATCTTCGCTGTGAGGGAGTCCATCTCCTCTTTCATTTTTGAAACCTCAAACTTGTAGTTCTCTTTTTCTCTCTCCAGCTTTCGTAGCTGCTCCACTTCGTCGCTCAAATTTCGCAACATGTTTAATTCCGACATCAGGCTTTCCACATCTGTTGCATGTTGTTCATCAGTGATTTTCTTCGCTCCTTCTAGACGTTCATACCGTTCCTGTGAAGCCTTCAGCTCTTTCTCTAGCTGTTGTATGCGTTCTTCCAAACATCGTTTTTCGTTGTCAAACAGTTCCTGGTCTCTTTCACGACGTTCAGAGGATCCCTTTTGCAGCATAGAAATTTCCATAGAGTGTTCATCTGTAGCTTTTCTAAAAGCCAATTCTAGATCTAAATGCTTGGTCTGATGCTCATCAAATTCTTTGCGTAGCTTATGCAATTCTTCCTCTAGATTTTGTCGTTCTTTTGTCATATCAAGCAACTGTTGTTCTCGACTTTGTGCATCGTTGCTTTTTCCTTCTAGTTTGGATCTCAAGGCATCCATCTCTTCGCTGTGTTTGTTATCAGAAGCCCTCTTTGCCTCTTGCAATTCGTAACAATTGTGTTGAGAATCTTCTAAGTCTCTCTCCAGATCTGCAATTTTAGCTTTAAAGCCTTCCAGCTCTTCAGCGTACTTATTGTCCATCTCTTGCTTCTGCTCTAGCTCTGCATACGCGTTCTTTACTGACTCCAAATCCTGTGTAAGTTCTGAGATAGTTGTTGAAAGTTTGTGTTTCTCATCTTCAAGATTATTCACTTCGGCGTTTCTTGACTCTATCTCAGCTCTCAGTATGGCTATAGTTGACTTCAAGTCATTTGTCTCAGATTCATACTTCTCTAACAACACCCTTTTCGCCTCCTCAAGGCTCGCTGCTTTCTTGATGTAAACGTTAACTTCTTCTTGCAGGGTTTTGATTTCCCCTTCTTCCATGTCTTCGAATTTTTTCTTCATATTAGCAAGCTGTGCTTCGTAGTTCTCCATTAACGACTTTTTTCCATCTTGCAACTCCTGGAGCTTGTTCTTATACAGTTCAAGCTCACTTTTGAGTGTTGTCAAGTTTTCTTCTTCCATACTTTTATCTTCCTTGTAGCGTCCTTCAACTTCACTCATCTTGTTCTTTAGCTCTGACAGATCGCGTTCGTATTTTTCCGACAGCGACTGATTTTCTTTTTCCAATTCCAAACACTTATCTTTGTATGGTTGCAGCTCCTCTTTCACTTCTGAAAGCTGTCTCTCAAATTCCTCTTTCTGCTGTGCTTCAAACTGCATCTTCTCTTGCATAAGCACCTCTCTGCTCCGTTGCTGAACTTCATCCATTTGAACCATGATGTCTGACACTTGTCGCTCGTATTTATCTTTAAGTGTTTTGTTACTTTCTGCCAACTCGGATCGCGTCTTTCCTATGTCTTCCTCGTAGAGCGTTCTCCAGTGCTGTTCAACTTTGTTCACCTTCTCTGTCAGTTCGCTTTGGTATTTCTCCTTTAGCTCGTTAGACTTTTTCTCTACCAATGCCTTACACTGTCGTCGCATCTCTTCCTCGATCATTTTCAATTCCTGCTGCTTCTCAGCCTTGAATGCTTGTACCTGCGACTCCACCGCGTCCATTTGCCGCTGGTATTCAACAACTTTGTCTTTCTCCGCGCGAAGCTCTTGATCCAAGCTCGTTATTTTGGAGCGGCATTCCTCCTTTATAACAATCACCTGTTGCTCTGTGGTGTCCTGCTGGATGACTGATCTCCGGCGCTCTTCGGAAAGCTCTCGTAGTTTTCCCAAAAGTTCGGCTACCTCTTGGGAGTGACTCTCTCTGAGGGCTTGAATCTGATCTTCCATATCAGCTGTGACTTGATCGAGATCGTTTTGGTATTGACTCTTCATCTGGCGTTGAAGACCCGCGATCCTTTCCTCGTACTCGTTCTTCTGTCGCTCTAACTGCTGCTCCCAGTCTTCTTCCATCTTACTGAGACTGTCATCCAGTTCACCTTGGTACTCCTCACTAAGTTTCTTTGCGACCTGCTCAATTTGTTGCTGATAGTGTGCATGTAGTTCAGTGCGCAGTGCTTCCATACCAGATGTGTCACCTTGTCCATCATGGCTCACAACAATCACCGACTTCACATTTCGGGTACCGTTTTCTTGAGTCGAAACATTTTCAACCTCACCGTTATCCATTCTAGCATTCTCGTTATGACCAGTGTTAATTTTTGCATAGTTTATCTTTTCCTGACGCAGCCTTTCTTCAAGTTCTTCCACTTTAGAATGGGATTTTTCCAATTTTGTTATTAAATCGTCCAGTTCCACCTGATGTTGATGTGTAAGGCGATCTTTCACTGCCATGATCTCAACCCGATACTTGGTCCGCTCCTGTTCCAGAAGACTTTCCATGTCGGCATTCTCGAGTTTGCCATCTCTGACCTGTGTACCATTTTCTAGCTTCTTCTGTTCCGCTTTTTTACGAGACCCACTGCTGCTCGAACCGTCACTATATTCCCCTCCAGTGCTTTCCTCGTTATTCTCTATCCGGGCTCTTAACTCCTCGAGTTCTTTCTCGTACTGGCCTCTAACCTCATTTAATCGCTCCTCGATCATTTTCTCAAAATCCACCTCACGACCTCCTAACTGAACACGAAGTTTTTCAGTTTCTTCTTCGTGTTTGTCAAGCTCATTTTCTAACTCCAGTTGCGCTTCGAGTAACTTCTTCTGCAGGTTGCCGATGTGGTAATTCTTGTCCTCGATTGTGGTCCGTAACTTTTGAATCTCCTTTTCAAACTCTGCCTTTAGCTTTGAAAACGTAGGATCTTCTGCAGGATCTTGGGACGACGGTGTGCGATTCAAGTGCTCGGAGAAGCTTGATGATAAAACCACAAGCTCTTGTGCGTGTTGAGCATTCAGTTGCTCTTTGTCTTTGATCAGTTCCTCAATCTGAGTTTCTAGTGTTTGGACTTCTTGTCTAAAGGCATCTCTTTCTTCGACAACCTAAAGAAGACGAAGACATGGTTAAGGTAAGGACAGCGGTAAGCGTTAAGGTATGTTTTTCAAAACATCAAATTATCTACCCTTCCCCGCAGGCAACTCTGGTGTCTGCGGCAAAACAAATAGGTGAGGATAGAGTGGAGAGCTGAGGCGAGCAAGAAGCGGGTTCACTTTTGTCTCTCCTCCTGCCCCCATCCCTGCTCAGTCGCATTTTTGTCCTCTTAACCAGTCTCTCTTGAAAAGACTCTAATTAAAGATGACTTAATTACCTTGTGTCTAGGTCTGGTTATATGTCTATTGCTATTTGTATGTTCCTAGAGCCATTTGGAGGCCGTTTTGGTGAGTTTTAATTTTCGAGTTTCAGAAACAATGTTATGTACGAACCAAACAAACAGCACTAAACACAACACCAGACACAAGGTAAGTCATCTTTTGTTTAGAATCTTTTCAAAATACGGCACTTATATTATAATTAATTTGGAACATATTCTGTGTTTGTTCATTGTACATACATCTTGAATTCAAATCAATTCCAAAGGCTGATATATGTAGAATCTGGGCTGCCTGTGACAGCAAGAGTGAGTTGCAGAAACTTAAAGCTATAAGCCAGTAACAACTACTAAAAAAAGTAACTACTAACATCAGATGTATGTAGTGATTTTAACTGGGTTGAATGTCTGAAATTAGCAGTTTGTCCTTGCTAAGCCAGCGAGCAAGCTTACAGGCTCGGGAGCACCCCATCCCCCACCTCCCCCAATCTCTGCCCCTCAGAACCCATGAGCTTGCTTGCAGGCCATCATGACCTTTTTTTATGCAACTCACACCTGATGTTTTGTAGTGCCACTAATGAGACTAAGGGCGCTTACCATTTGTCAGAACTGGTCGGCCAGACCGGTCCGTTTGTAACTAGAATGCATCTTTTTGAAGACTTGTTCCTACAAGTCCACCAAAAGGGTGCATACTATTTCCAAATTGACCAGTCTGGCCGACCAGTTCTAGCAAATAATGGAATAATATTTACGAATTTAGCGGTCCGACCGGCCAGTTCTGACAAATGGTAAGCGCCCTAAGTTATATATGACACATATTGCAGACTGTAAACTGGCTGACCTTTTGAAATCCTCTGAGTTTTAGTTTCAGTTTTGAAATCTTTTTCTCCATATGAGCAGGTCCAGTGGATCCAGAGGACTCCTCTGAGTGTTCCTCTTCAGTAGACATCAATCCCCCACTGTCACTGTCATCCATGATCAATTACACAGCTGTTGCTAACTAGGAATATAAGAAGAGCAAGAGTATTTGCCATTACAGTGTTGAGGGGGGATAGGGGGATCTGAATTGCATTAGGAATTTTAATTTCCACCATCTCCTTTCCACTTATGTCCAGTATTGTAGATAATTAGATGCATGGCAAATTTTGATATCCAACACGAAGTGTCCCATAAAGTCTAAGTGTTAACTATCTTTTTTGAAATGAAAGGTAAGCATTAGTGTTAGTGTTGTGTTTAGGTTCAGGTAAATGCACCTGTTTATGTTTACTTAAAGAGCAGAATTTAGGGGACACTTTGTGACGTTTATTGTCCGAATTTTTGAAAACAAGTGATGTTGAAGTTGAGTAGAAGAGCAAGAGAACACTTTGTGATGCTTATTAAATTTGTCATGCATCTAATTATCTGCAATCCTGGACATGACAGTAAGAGAATGGATTTATAACAGTATGGTGATGTACCATAGCATGAGCAAAAACACTAGAATGTAACAAGGTCATCACCAGCGATGGAGTCTGAGTCACATGAGCTCTTCATCCTAGTGAAAATTAAATGACTGAGTCAAAAGCATGGTAATTTTGTTGCAAGCTCAAAGGAATTGGAGTTGCAAAAATCAGGTTTCCATTTTCTCCTAGCCTGTGTGGCAGGCGTTTGAAGGGAAAGGGGGAGAATTCATGCGCACCTCACCCTAACCCCCTTCCTCTTCGAACGCCTGCCATGCAGGCTAATTTGTCTAATTTTCTTCTGATTGCCCTTATGAATCTGTCGCTTACGATCTGGTGAATACTAGATTGTCAGAGTCACAAGCAGAAGTGGAAGAATATACCAATCATTGAATGCTCATTCTCAGGCCCTCTGAGATTTATGCTTACAACTTCAACAATTTAGTTTTCACTAGATCATAATTGATGGAATCTAAGCTCTTTAATGCTTGTGATTTCTACCCTGACTTTAACTCCATTGCTTGTGAAAACCAGCTTTAAGAACTGTAAGATAATTTAGTAAAAAAACGTATTGGAAGAACTCCAGGCATACTAGCATACAGCTGGCAGTAAATACCTGTGATAGCTTACTGATACCGCTGGTAGATGTTCTAATATGCCAGAACAATTTCCCAGGTAAAGCACTTGCTGCATGTCAGTTACTCAGATGCAGGCATGCTAGCAGCAAATGGCAACCAGACTTGATGCATTTTAAGATTTTGGGATAAAAATTACTACAGGGGATGGCTTTTATTTAGATGAAAAAGAAATTATAGAAATTATGTACTAATTATATGCTTACATCAAAATGTAAGCATATAATTATGTTAAAATGAATCAAAAAACACAATTTGTGATTACTTCAAATTTTGACATTATTGGTTATGCCTGGGTTCAAGCATGTGTTCATTTCCGGAAAAGCCGCTAAGGGGTGCCTGGAAAAAAGCCCTAAGTGACTGCTGATAAACTGCTAAATTCTCATTCCAAATTGCCTTGTATTTCCTTGTGAAACAAAGGGAAAATTTGACATTACATCAAAAGTCACTTAGGGTCTTATTCCACACAACCCTTAATATTGAGCGTTAAGTTATGCCCCCAGCACTTCAATTACATTTTGACAAAAGTCAGTGAAAATGTTATAGGATAAAAACAAAATAATGGTACAGTGGAACCTTGATTTATGAAGAGCTAAAGGAACTGGGGAAATTGGTTCGTTATATCAAGGGTTCGTTATATTGAAAACCTCGTTATAACGAATTTGCGGAAAAACAACCAAAATGTTCGTTATATCGAGGTATAGTTAACAATTGTTTTGTAATGGTGTCTTAACTAATAACATTATTTTGCACTTTAATGCTGATATGAAGCTACAGTACACTGTAAACATAAAAGTTCTATTCTCTATTTTCAAATTGCCCATAATACACTTTGTTTGCCCCCAAATTTTGCATAAACTATTGTTTTGAAATGCTCTTGGGAATATGCAGTCCCCCCAAGAGCATTTACAAACAATAGTTTATGCAAAATTTGGGGGAAAAACAAAGTGCATTATGGGCAATTCGAAAATAGAGAATGGCACTGGAAAACTGTACAGGTTATAACTTTGCCCTTAGCACACACTGTTGGTCTGTTCTTGCCTAGTTCCTGTATAGCTTTTTCGCAGTCCTTCACGGTCAATTTGTTTCAGTGATGTCTCGGACCACGTGACCCGAAACGGCGACACGAAACAGATTGACCATGGCGAAATATAGAGGCCTAGGAACTAGGCAAGGTCTGTTCCGTACTCATCCTTTGTTGGCGTTAACATTTATTTGTTATATCGGGGTAGATGTTACGTTTGGGCTGCCGGATTGTGTTCATTATAATGAGGATTTTGTTATATCGAGGTCGATCGTTATATCAAGGTTCTGGCCTTGGTTGTTCAAAAGGTGGATAGCGCTATCCACTGGATAAATCACAATCCAGTGGATAGGTGTTAACAAAATCCTTTGTGTTATCCGCTGGATAGTGATTTAAAAGGTGGATAACGCTATCCACCTTTTGAACAACTGGGGCCTGTTCCATACATTTTACTTGTAATTTTGACGGGCTGAAGAATATAGTTCGTTATACCGAGGACTTTGTTATGGTTCGTTAAATTCAGGTTCCACTGTATGAAACTCACAGACAACAATCACTCTTTAGGAATGGGAGAGGGGGGTATTAGACCATATTATAGAAATATAGATTAATTTTGGTCTCTTCAGGATCGAGTGAGCTATTTGTAATTGCCCATTTCGTTGTTACTCTTAGCCTCTTTTTCAAACTGAGGCCAAGTGCAAAACCATTCATATGGATATAAGTTTTATTTGCATGTGAAAGAAAACTCATTTTCATATGAATGGTTTTGCACTTGGCCTCAGTTTGAAAGGGAGGCTAAGAGCAACAAGGAAATGGGCTATTTAGGAAGGTGTACATGTGTGTATTGGGCAGGTGTCTGTAAGGAGAGTTTTGACTGTACAGACCAAAATTCATATAAACCCTTCCTACATGTATATAATATGGACACCTCCATAAAATGAACACTTGGGTCTGCCCTTTAATTTGGTGTCCATATTAAGGTAGTTCAACTGTATTGTAGTTTGAATGAAACAGGATATATACCCATTAATTAGTTTTTCAATTGAACAATGCGAACAAATCATTATAAATTAGCCTTAATTGTTCTTAAAAATATATTAAGCCAGGAACCAGTTGCACATTTCTAAAGCAATATTAATATTAGTCCAGACCAAACTAGAACAAGAACAAGAAACAAGGACAAACTGCAGATCCCAATGTGCAAGTCTAACTCTGGTCAGCGCACCTTTCACTATAGAGCTGCATGGAATTCTATGCCGGAGGAGTTGAGAAACTCAGAGAAAGCGTAGAAAACTTTAAAAAGCAACTCCAGTCCCTTCTCTTTGACGAGTTTTTAACTGTATGAATATTAATATTGAAATTAGAATTTTATCAGTAGTTTTACAGTTATTATTATTATTTTTTTTAAAAAAAGAGGTTTTATTTTAATTATGGTACTGAAAAGCCCTGAGGCTGCAGATGTGCTTACGTTTTTCTAACGTCAAAGTTTAAAGTGTTTATAATTTTACACAAAGATCAAGAGTGATGACTATTATATACAAACATGACATTTAAAAGTGACCAACGGAATATTCTTATTTTTATAGGAAAATATTTTACTAATAATCAGAGACCTTTGCCGAGCTAGACTATCTATGAAAGACAGGTCGACTGAACTGCTCTATATTGAAATGTTAATGATGTGTTGAAATACTACCGATGACTTCTCGTCGAAATTTACAATTCTTTGAACAAAATGCTTTGTTACGCTGTATGACTCCAAGATGTTTTAGTATAAACAAAATGCATTTCAAAATATACATAACACGGTTTGGCGAGGTTAAAAATCAGCAAATTGGGGCTGGAAGATTGATATATGCGATTTTTACACTTTATATTTCACCTGCTAAATTTCAGCATCCACCAAACATTGATAAAAATAGAAATAATATATTTGTTCTCAATTTGATCTATTATAATTGTTTATAGCGAAGTTCCGATATTTAAATTACAGCTATCAAACGTCATACAAAATATTTTTTTTCCTTGTACAAATTGTCGAAATCGCTTATAATAATGATTTTGTGAACAAATGTATCACGTACACAAGACTGTGTAATCTATTAATTTTTTCGTTTCTCAAAGAACCAAAGTTTTACTATTAGAAACAAACCTGTCGCAAAATATTCTTGTCGTTCGTGAAATATATATTTTGTTAGAAGGGATTCTTTCGATCCCTGTGGGATTTCATTTCGTAATTGTAATAGCGAACCGATAATGAAGACATAAAATTGCTAACCACGGGCGCAAAATGTATTTCGCTGAATCAAAACACGTGTGCAATATTTCATGTAGCCCAATTTTCGTTTTCAACTTGTCGCTTTCGAGTCGTGGGTATATATAAACTGTGTTGATAAATATTTAATATTCAAATTTGAATTCGATCGTTTATACTCTAAAATTCATTCGGTCAATTTCAGTCAGGGCTCTAGCTTACGGAAGTTCAATGTGTGAAATTGGATATGAAATCGGCCATTATCTCGAGGTGCTATGTTCTTGTTTTGAGGGAATACACGTTCTACATATGACAAGAAGACATTGCTAGTAATTTCCATGCCAACATTCTTATCCTAGATAAACTGGACGGTTTGAAAACGTTTGGATCCACTTTTTTAGAAAAAGATCAGAATTAAACGTTTAACAAACAACACGCTGGATTAAAGGTTCGAATGAAACATCAGAACTGGCGATATTGGAACGCCGACAGGGAATCAAACGCAGTGCATTTCAATGTTCCTCTAAAATAAACTAAAACCCTTCAACGTTCCCAAATGCAACACCTTTCACAGTTGAAATGTAAACAACTACCATAAGCCCGTTCTTACCTTTATTTCGCGGCTTATTCAGCTTTGTCTCGCTTCCCTAATCCCGTTTAGAGTCGAGTCGTAGCGGCATCTTTATAGCGCGGACCGGTATTAAATGCCTTCCTAGAAACAACGTGGGGATAGATGACCATAGATAGAATGCTATCGATAGATCTGGTGGCGCGCGTTTTCGAAACTCGAAGAGTTTACCTTGCCAGAGGTCGAATTATTGTTTAGATGCTTCTTCAGTCATGCTTTGATACCTGTTGAAATCCGCTTAGACCCGAAGCGTCGCCAATGAATATCAAAAGAACGCGTGATTTGACACTCTAAACGGTCTGCAGTCGCCGAGGTGTAAAAATCGACCCACCGGCACGGTACCCCTCAATTAAGCGCTGCCTTATACAGAACTGACGGTCACGAAAAAAAAATGCACGCTGGTCGTCGTTATTTGTTGTGATCATGTATTCGCGAGTCAATTAAGATTGACCAATCAAAACGTCGCGTTCGGACACCCTGCCAAAAGCCCTCTATTGTCTATGTACTGAATACTCTGGTTCATTTACATAATGTCGTTTTGACTAAAAAGAGAGCATCAAAGAGATTTGACAGCAAATGCTCATGAGGCCACTTTTACAGTTGACTGCATAGAAATAATGTCAACATTTCAAATTCTTGACGAGCATAGGAGACAACACAGTCTCGATCGTTAATCCTTTCACGTTTTCGTTGAATTGATGACTAAGCAAGTTAATTCTCCTTTACGAGGATCGTATTCCAATTCAAGAACAATATTTGCAGTAAAGAGATTTGCAGCTTAAACTGGTGGTTTGTCAGTTGTTTGGTGCGAAATGATAACAAAAGTTCCATAATTACCTTGCCTATTGATGCAAGCACCCCCAAAAAACTCAACCTCCCCCAGTTTCCATTGGTCTTTTCAATTTTCAGCTTTTTAGTCAATTACTGATCGATCTCCTTTTCCAGTACAGTACAAAGAAAGTACAGCTTTTACTAAGGTATTACACCAAATTTAAAAGGTTTACTCTACCAATACTAATTAACAAACATAACCATGTCATACAGGAGCTTTGTTGATCATGACCACTTAATTAAACTGAGGGGGAGGGAAGTCAGGGAACAGGGGATTCTGAACTTACCACCTCCCATGCTCTTTAGTACCAGTTCTTTCCCGGTCCCTACCTCCCGCGATCTTTTTGCTCTTCTGTTGGGGATGGAGCATTTTTTTAGGGGAGGGGGGGGGGGGGGGGGGGGGGTGGATGACAATATATTTTGAACAAGTAACTGTATTTGCAAAGACCACCGTAACGAAATAGAAGCACCGGATCCTGTAGTAAAGGATCTAATCAGCTATTAAATAATGAAACGATTTGATAAAAAAAAAGCAAGGCTGATAAACGGTACGGAAACGACTATATTTGTAAAATATCCAATATTTCGAAAGGCACAGCCTTTCTTCTTCAGGGTCTTACAGGGTTTTTCAGGGTCTTATATTCGTTTCCGTACCGTTTACCAGCCTTGCTTTTTTATCAAATCGTTTCAATATATTCTAAGCATGAATTTTTTTTCCGATCTTGGCTTGTTTGTGCAAAAAAAAAAAAAAAAAAAAAAAAAAATTCGGGATTGTTCGATACTTTGTTTTTTCTTTGGCTCGCTGTGCATGAATTTTTTTTTCTCTTTTGCTGAGCAGGAATTTTTTTGGTAATTGCCTTCCCTCCCTCCCTAAAAAATAGAATGGTCCATCCCTTATTGCAAAATATCATGCAACATTTCGGAACCTTTTTTTTCGCCCCACCATTTGAAAAAAAAAGAAGCTTTCTCTCCCTGCTCCTGTAGATCGAGATCCTGCCCTCCTCTCGGTCCCAGTTCCTGTCCGGCCCCCTTCTTCTGCGTCAGTGGCGTTGTATCACTTGAAAGGTCACAATGTTCGTCGAGGGTAAATTAAAACAACCACTGTTATTTCTTAGCCCGCTACAAGAAGGTATAATCTCTTTTAACGCGAGCCAAGGAAATTTGGGAAAAGAAAGAGATGAAGAAAAATAAAATCACCTCGACCTCGAAAAACACCCTGAAAGATCTAAATCTAAGAATCTGCATGAGCGTGGGACGCCGCGCCGCAAGGACCGTTTGTCGACCTTCCCATGCTCCCTTGCGCCTTTGAAAGCTTTCTCACGTGACTTCTCGCGAAGGAAAAAAGCGGCGCCAAAAAATGAACAAACATACAATAAACTGCAGGGCTGATCTGACTACGTAAAAAAAGATTTTGCGAGTCACCATCAAGATCGCAACCGTGGACAGCCGTTTCGAAACGAAACGAAACGGCTGTCCACGGTTGCGATCCTACTTTATCGGTTTCTGTCGTGATTTTTTTACGTAGTCAGATCAGCCCTGCAGTTTATTGTATGTCTACACTATTGACCTAGACTAGGTCCCGAGGATTAAGTGAATAAGAATGAAAGCTGAGCCGGCATCCGAAAATGAAAGCAAAGTACGCCTTGAGTTCGATAGCCCCGTTTGTAGTCACTGTGTAGTCCACATATCCGGCGGGAATTAAATACCGAAAGGTCTAAAAGAGGGGGTCCTAGAAGCCAATAGATACCGCCATCATCAATTTGATAATAAATGTTATATATTTCCTTAAAAAAAAACAGTGTTTCATTAGATCATTATCTTTAGCTGTCCCTTCGGTCGGACTTGAGATCCTCAAAAAAAGAAAAGGTCACATGACAATTGACAAACGCCCCAAAAACTTGTTATACCGGACACAAGTCACGTGACTAGTCTCTGTCAATGATAAATTTTCTATGGACCAGACGCCGCGATATATGTTCTCCCCAAAGACAGCGCTTTTAATGTACACAGCGGCGAAAGATGTCTGCTAGTGGACCGAGGTGAGTTTCTTACCACCTTTTGTGTTTAGTTTCTTTAAAACGTGCTTGTAGAAAACGATTTAGTCGGGAAAAAAGATGTTTACAGTTGATGGCCACACGCTCGCGCTTGCTTGGTCCGTCCGGCGGGCTGCCACTAGACTGTCAGATCGATAGACCGCACGCAAGGTAGATTTCAAAGCCATCGTCAAACGAGGAGTTACTTTCTTTCATCTAACCGAATCTTCGGAAGAAAAAAGGCTTCTATGAATGTTTTTAGCTTCGCTTTAACCTTGTGTGCGATTTTTGCGCGAGCTTTTCGCTGCCCGACTAAGCCGCAAGCGTTTTAGCTGCTTTTAAGACTGTATGCGCTAATTGACTGAGTGGACGCTTTTGTTTTCTCTCACATCTCTAATATTGTTCGAATTATTTTACACGGGCATCCAGTCAAATTGACTGGAAAGAATCGCGAATAGTTGAAGCAATGTGTTAATACAGTCTAACGGAGTGACTGGTTTCAACGCATCTACGGGCGGTGATATCGTTCGCTTTGTAATAAAGTAAGGCTAAGTTTAGCAATATTATTGTTTTCAAAAAAACAACGCAAATGGGTATTTACAATGGATATCTTATGGCGGAGAATTCTAGATAGATCTTTATAGAAGAATAAATTTTTTTGATAACTTTAAACTGCAAAAATCGACAGGGATAACAACAGCGAACTGCAAAATAAAAACTTAAAACACAACACAGCATTAAATCGATCATGAATTGATTTAGACTGGGCGGTCATTTGGTCGACCGGTTCAAACCTTGTACTGTGTTGAACTTAATTCAGTTAACTTCAGGGGGAAGTTAACCGTTGATTCAGATGTCATATATTTTTTTTAATCTTAGTTGAATTGAACATCATTGGCAGAAGTTGGATGTTTTAACTAGTTAGGTATTTGCTTTTCCTAATCCATTGTCTGAATCCATGCATACGAAGCTGCTGTGACCAGTCATCCTTTTTAACATTCTTACATGATTTAATAATGTACATGGATTAAGCCAACCTTTACAATAGTGACATTGTGCAGACCTTATTTTATAAAACCAAGGTATTTAATAGCTACAATGATATACTTCCAGCTTTTGACATAATTGCTGTGAAACAAGCCAAGGAAACAACCTGTGTCATCAGATACAAAAAATAACCCCTTGGATACATGTACAAGTAATCACTCTGCTCTGAGTGTTTCCCCACTCAGAGGCTATCAGTTGTTATCCATTAACCTTGTAACTCCAAAGAGTGCCAAATATTAAAATTCAGGAAAAATCTAAAATTTCATTTTGTAAAATATTGAAAAACAAATGGTACAGTACCATGCAAAAGTAGTGTCAAAGAAGTTTCATTTGAATGGTCACAACATAGAATTTCATCAACAGACTCAAACGTTAGAACTATATAACATGTCTCCATTACTCCTCATCTCTATGGGTATCCTTCAGGAAAAATTGCTACAGTGCATGCAGACAAAATGCAGGGTAAATATCTGAGAAGCAAATACAAGTTCATTGTAAACTAATTTTGAACCCGATTTCTGACGGATTGAGAATGGATGGCAGCTTCTAATCTTTCTCCTCAAGTGTAATGACCTGAAAAAGCCAGGTTGCCGCAAAAAATTTTCCCACGGCAACCGCTTATTTAGGAGATTGACACCTTTATGATTTTTTAACATTTATTTGAAAATGCATTAAATTCCTAAAAGAAAAATTTATGCTTGCCAATTCAAGATTTTGTCATTTTGTTTTCTAAGAAATTGTCTTTCAAAGGTAGGAAGTACCCTTAATAATGTCAAAATTAGTAATTTTAAACTTAAACTGGAGATATCCAATAATTTAAAAAAGTAATTTGATATAATATCATTCAGAATTTTGAGCAAACTTTTAAGATTTTTAAAAGAAAGTAAGTTTACTTTGAGTTATGTTTAACAGATTGGTGGATTCCAAACATTGTTTTAGAGCTAGGCACACTTGTTGCTGTGGTCAGTTTTTTTCTTTCTCTTTTTTTCTTCATGAAGTGAAAATTGCAAATTTCAGGATACTTTAATTTATCTTTGAAAAACTCATAAATGCTTTAACAAAGGAGAACATCAATGACTAGAAAAAGGGCAAATATTGGCCAGTTTTTTCAAGTTCGTTCAATGTGTTTTGGAAAATTTGCTAAAAATTGATTATGGTTTATTCTTTCTACAAGACTTTACTTGATATCTTGTTCTTGGTGTTCTAAGAACATTTCCTGTTTAAAATAAGATTCTCAGTTCTAATTCTGGCACAGTATGAGACAAAAACATAAAAAAACCATGTGCATGCATGTGAAGTTCAGGGAGAAAAAAATTTATTGAACTGAAGGGTCAACTTGTCAAAATGAAGCATTGTGTCAAAATGGCACCAACTTCCCGTTTTTTGTTTTCACATGGACAAAGTCTGCTCTTTTCTTGATTTTTTGTTGTTGTAAGGATTCTATTCTTAATTCTCATTAATCTGTCTGGGGGGTTCTGGAGACCCTGGACCCGTCACCTGGGTATGTTCCTGTCCTACGAGTGTTAGAGGAAAACCAACTCTTTTTTCATTCTACATGTAGTTATTGTTATTGTGATCTGACCAATTCAATGCAGTCCTTTTAAAATTTCCTGAAGGTACAGTATGTCTTAATGTGTGAAAATATTTTAACACACATTTTTTCTATCTTTTAATAATGTTGTACTTACTATCTTAAATGATAACCATGTCAAAAATGGGTCAATGACTTTGTTTTGGAGATGCTGTAAACATGTGGAAAAATACTCTTATTTGGAATGATTGGCTTTTATAACTCTATCTGGCCCAAATGGCTGTCAGTTTAAAAATAATGATGGTGACAAACTTTCTTTAACAAGGTTTGATCGTGGTGGTCAATTGAATAAACATTGTCAACTGGTTCGACTTGATACCAGTTCAAGTAAACGTGGGCCAACACTGTAAACATTATTTTCTGTAGTTCCTTTTTTCCAGAGAATAAATTGAAAGAGGATTGATCCATCAGAAAAAGTTTAGGGGTCACTGACCATCCAAGAGAATAATATCCAGAAAAATTTAACACAACAGTCACCAGCCACCACTTGTTCCTAGAGAGTCCAACACACACATAAGCTCTACCATAATCTAAACACCTAAAAAAGTAATAATAATTTTTAGTTTGTACATGTATAATGCACCAGGACACTCATGTCTTTTTGGACTTTGGTGACAGTGTGGTTTTAACCGTTTTACTCACAAGAATGTACAAATCCAAAATCTGTACAAAATAAGCCAAATTTTATTTTTTAAATACCAAAAACAGACAATACCATAGGAATGTACAGTACTACTTAATAGCTTAATTTGAGTGGTTACACTGTTGGATTTCATAAAAAGGCTGAAAAGTTTAGTACAACCATAACATGTAATAAGGTTGATTCTGTGAGCAAAGGGTTAAAATCCATGCAGTCTCACACATGTTGTCCTTTTTCACAGGAATTTGCCAAAGTATGTAGATGTTTTCACACAGTGAATCACTGATGGACAAAAGCCAGAACCATGTCAGACCATCGATATCGCAACAAACATCGATCACTTTGGCCACCCAGACGAGTTAGTACCAGGCTATCTACTTCACAGGGAACCCATTTTGACAGGACACATCATTATGACAACACATCTGTCGTGGTTTCCTCTTCGGCAATGGACATCCCTCCTGACACTGTAATTGTTCACGTTCCAGGAGTGCCGATGGCATCCAGAACACCTGCCAGTGAAAGGCACAATGGTAAGTGTAACAGCCTCCAATAAAGTTGTCAGGACTTTCTGTGGCTTTATACAGTAGAATCCGGCTGATAACTCGAACCTCCAGTGGAGAGGCAAATTTGCTTCTAGATATTGAAGGTTCAAGTTATCGTGGGTAAAATTAATTTGCAAGCAATCTTTAGCCAAGGGAAAAAAATTTGGTTCACGTCAGCGAGATGTTCAAGTTATCGAGGGTTCGAGTTATCGTGATTCAACTGTTCATGCATCCACTCAGGGCAGCATTTCTAATCATTTTAGCTGGCAAAAAACACTATTTGGTTTGGTTGGGAAAGTTACAATGTATGTCTGTTTGCACCATGTACCTTACTGGTACTAATTTTCGCGGGCACTTAATTTCGCAAAAAAAAGGTCGGCATATTTCGTGGGTCTTTATTTTCGCGATTTGGGTGCAAAATTATTTTCTTGGGGAATTAATTTTTGTGAAAATGAAAAAAAAAAACATTTTATTTCGAGAATTTTATTATTTTACACTTCTTATTGCTGAGAATCATCAACTCATAACAAAACCAAACTATAGAAACCGCATCGTGTACCATAGGCATAGTCAAAAGACATTATCCTTATGCTTAACGTTCTTTGGAATTGTATAATACAAGGAATACTTGAAAAGTATAAACAGATTGTCGTTTCAAATTACAAAGAACCCGGGATAGATGGCCATTTCGATGACTGTACAAAAGAGGTGCTGAAAGGACTTGAATATGACGATAGCGATACAGATGAAGGAGTAGTACAGTAGCTCTTCCAGACCTCTAATTTTATTGGCCCCGTAGTACTGTAGCTTCTATTGTGTTTAGGTCTAGGGCTATTGTTTGTGTTGTTTAACCTATTGTTTCGTTAACCAGTCACTGAGCTTGTTTGGAAAGGTACAGTCTCTCCCAGATGAAGAGGTTCAAAGCAACACAAATAGTGAAATTTGACTGTTAAACTGTTGTTTATCATCTGTAGGCATGCCATAGAGCTTTTACACGTTATACACAATACGTAGACATGTCGGTTTCTTCATTAAATTGAGAAAACAAGAAATATAGGAGGGTATTAAATTTCGCGACATTAAAGTTCGCGGGAATTTTTTTTCGCGTCGCTTTAAGTTCGCGGGAATTTTTTTTAAATCGCGAAAATCGCGAAATTAAAGCGACGCGAAAATTAGTACCAATAAGGTAATCAAACTCTTCACAAGCACCCAAACAAAAGTATGTTCAATAAAACAATAATTTGAGAAGTAGAATTAGTAGAATTTGAGATACTGTAGGCATTACAGTACTGATCCCAGTTGCCCCTTGAAATGGCTTAAAGATCAGCTGCTCTATATACATCTATACATCTATCATCTATCTATGCAAGGTTACACACCTGAGTGGCCAATTAACAAGGAAACAACACCATGGCAGATAACCAGGCCTTGAATCACTGACCTTCAGAATGAAAACCAATTGAAGGGTTACCTGGAAGAAAGCCCTAAGTGACTTCTGATAAACTGCTAGATTCTCCTTCCAAATTGCCTTGTATTCCCTTGTGAAACATAGGGAGAATTTGATGTTACTTCAAAAGTCACTTACGGTTTTGTTTTGTGCACCCCAACGACTAAATATGTGTCTCCACTGAACTCAACTCAAGCTCAACTCTGTTGCGGAAATGCTAAATTAATTTCAAATTGAGACCCATGGTTTTCTTGATGTTTTTTTTTTTCAAGTTACTTGGCCAGTCAGAACTCAAACAAAGTTTAGGAAGTCTAACAGTCAGAAGGCTGCACAAGCCTAACACAGCCTGAAACATCCTTTGCTTTCTTTTAGTAAGTCATATTTGTATGGCAAAGCTACTAAAAATAACAAAAATATCGTATAGGTGAGGGAAATTAATGTTGTTTTATTAGTATTTCAATTTTTGGCAGCCATTATCCATTCAACTTTGGAATCTTGAAGATAACATTCTGAGAGACAACAGATAACAATACCAGAAGAATTATTTCAGTATTGTAATATTATAAAGCTATGCTTGTTGTTGCACAAAAGGAGCTATCTGTACCATAGCATAATTTTATTCTGCTCCCTCTTCTTTTTCTGTCACTATTGAGCTCATTATTTACATGTATTCATTCTTTACCAAGATGACTGCCAGCCTGAGTTCAATTGACTTTCAAACCTTAACTCTGCATCAGCAGCAGTTGACAATTAATGCTTCTGATTGCTCACAGAATAAACCCATTAATATAGGTGATGTTTGGCTGATTTACATGTATCTTCTTCAGCTTTTTATTCATATGAAATATTTTATTATAAGAAATCTATATTGAAATATTATGCTTGTTTTGGCATCTAGTGTTACTCAATACAGAATTAAATAGATCTGTTTCCAGTCAAGATTTTGATTGTTAAATAATATTTGTGATGTGCAATATTAGTTTCTTCAATGGTGATTACTAATATAGAAACGGAGCATTAAGTCATTGACAATATTCTAATCTTAGAATGGTCCAGCAAAACGACATCTATGTGTAAGTACACTGTAGGCAAAGGGAATCAATTATTGAAGTTGGGAATGCATGATGAGACAATTATATTGGATTAACTTGTCGTTGCTATCAGCTTTTATCAGTCCCGCCCCGTCCTTGAAACAATCAGCCAGCTGCTACCAGCTTTTAAGACACTTAGGAATTTAAGAGCTCACTGCACATGTTTACCTATTGGCAATTGTGAAATTAGTTTACTGGTATTTGTAGAAACCATTGGTTAATACATGCAGTTGTATCGGTTGAAATTCTTCTTGTCCCTGCTCCCATGACATGATAAATGCACGTGCTGTAATTCAGTGCGAACAATACCACACACTTCCAACATGTTCGGATGTTTGCTGCAGTGCCATTTTTGTATCAGCAAGTTTGATATTTGCCCTCAAAATGCCCATGTTTCAATACAGTCGAACCCCATTAATACAATCACTGTGGGTACCGCAGAAGGTATCTAACAGGTTGCTCATATGAAGGCTTCTTATGAAAGAACATATATGAACATAGACCCTCTAAAGGCCACAGGAAATATTCTCTGTCAATAGTTTGAAGTGTGTGGCCATTAAACAGGGCTCAATTGTACATGTACAGTCAAATAAGCCAGATAGATTTTCAACTCACATAAATCGTTTACACTGGCCTATCTGTTTTCTTCCTATTGTCTTTATCAAATGAATATTGGCTATTTCAGGAAGCACCGTTAATTGATCTGCTTGTGATATAGACTGTGCGTGCCGTCGCAACACTTGGATACACCTTTTTGTGTGGGCAATGTCTAATAATATCTTCATTTATGAATCTACAAGAGTTATCAAAGCTATGTTTCACAGACTGCAGTTCATGTTTATATCACTATACGCCATAGATTGAAGTCATTTAGTGAAAGGACTGGAAGAATGGTACAGACAAATAGCAGTATTCTGAAAGTTGTATAGTACACCAGGTGTATTACTTACAAAAGATCTTGCCATTATATGCGTGATTTAAAATGAGAAAATTGGTATGTATGCAAACCCTGTGTGAAGCAAAAATTGATGTTGTATTGTTGATACGGGTTTGTCAGATTCAGTTGGGTGTTATTTAATGTCTTATTATTAAGCGTGGTATAAAATTTTTGCCTTGGTGAGAAGTTTATACCATTGTCCAGAGTTCTTAAATGTAGTTCATTAAGAGTGTAGTTCATTAAGAGTGACTCATTGTTTTGTTTTAAGAATAAATGACCCAGTGTTTTAAATCACTATATATTTTAGAAACTCATGGATGCTTGCTAAAATATATCCTAAGTCTGATTAAGACATCGCGCGCGTTAAAATCACGTGTGAAAGAGCACGCAAAGGCTATAGCAACATTGGATAAAAACTCTTTGTTGGCCAAACACCACGTGCTCCACAGTCACCAAATAGATTTGACGAATGTCGAAATTGTTGATAGATCATCGGCATGGCGACAGACTAATTCTTGAGGCTTGGTATTCCGTGCGTAACACGAACGCTATAAACGAACACATAGCGCTCCCAAATGTTTATAACAACATTAAGAATTTGTAGAGACAATTAAGAATGCTCTAGAGACTTTTGTTTCACCTCAAAATGTTCTTTCGAGGTGCTATTTAATATTTGCATACATCGTATACCATCAGGACGCCGTTAGACATTTGCATTTTATCTTCTGCTGAAGAAGGCAACAGTAGTTGCCGAAACGTCCAACACAACATTTTTAGCCAGTGTCAACTTTTTAATATTTCTTTTTAACATGCCTGGCTACACACCAAACATTTTTAGCTTCTGATTAAATTGTTGTATTCTAAGAACATTCTAGATTGCATGTATCCCCATGTCTGTTTAGCCAATATAACAAACCGATATTCTCACACTCAGTTCCAAGCTATAATATTACACATACGCTAATGGATTTAATTTTAAATAATTGCCTTTTTATATCTAAAACTATTAATCAGATCTTTTTTTTTACCCTTTTTTTTACCCAAGTGCCATGTGGTATTTTGGACCTTGGAGTAGTTGCTATTAATTATTGTCATCTTTGCAAATTGTGAATTTGTAGCTTGAGCTTAATTCCAGTTGACATTTATTTGAATAAGAAGTAAACTTAAAAAGTATTGATGCAGTTTCTTTGACCTACAATAACATAGTGTGTTTAGGATTGAAAGTTGATACCTTATCATTGTGACGTTCCAACTTGAAATTTAGAGAAAGGAATCATTCACTAGCAGCATTAACTGCCATAACTTTCATGGTGTTCTTACTCTTGGGATGTTGCAACTGTCCAACAAGCTGTCAAAAGCATTTTCTTATATTAGAAATACGTCTAGGTACAGTAGAATAAAGCTGAGCACTGCAGATGAGATCATGCAAGATAGGTTTCTTTGTCCCAGCATTAAAGCTTTGTTTATTATGTTGTTGCTTTAATCTTCCTTATCAACTGGTCAAAGGGACAAAAATCATTAAAGATTGTACGCAAGAATTTGGATATGTATGTGATATTATCCGTGTAACAATGTAATGTCCATTTAAGGTCAACTGTGAGGATCAATAGACCCTACTCCAAATAAATCTGTAGGATACATGTAGCTATTCCCCATAGCAAGGAAGAACTTGGCATGACACCACAAGCTGTAGCTTTGAATTTCTATAATGTATAAATAAAGGTTGTACGTGTATGAATTGTATGTATGTATGTATACATACATACATACATAAACTTTATTTTCTCTCGAATTTTAGAGTAGCTTACAGAAACTAATATTTTCGAGAACATAAAAGTTAAAACTGTGTAGTGTTTACAAATAAATTTATAGCATTAAGAAAAAAAATTCATATAGCTAAGCGAGACAGGGACTACACAAAGTTACAACACTGAATTTTTCTTCTGAAGTCTTCAAACACACTAGTGCGGATAAAATCAGGCAGCGCATTCCATAGTTTAGCTGAAAAATAAGAAAACGAATTAAGGCCATAGCTAGTTCTAGGTTTACTGAGTGACAGAATGTAATTGCCGCGAAGATCATAAGAAGAAGATCGGAGTGAAAACATATTTTTCATATAAACAGGAAAATGAGCGAAAAACAGGCTCTTATATAATAATTTAAGGAAATTCTGAACGCGCCTACTACATAAAGAAGTAGAGTTCACTTTAGTGAGTAGACTGCTGTATGGGGATGTATGTATGTATTAATGGTAATAAGTAACCATGTTATAACACAAGTTCTTTGAGAAATCAGGATCTGAAAATTTATTTCTGAATTAACAGGCTTTTGTATGACTAGGGGTACATGTATAGCGGTATTCCCCAGTCATACAACCATCATTCTGTAAATTAATTTTGTCAGTTTTCGACTTCAATACATGTATATATTTTGTACCATTACCAAAGGATAGGTTCTCTTTCTGTTGCTGGTATCAATTTCCAGCTCAGTTTAATTTCAATCTGTATTTATTTCCCTCTTTTTTCGGGTCTGCAGCATGCTCTCTCTCACCCAAGTGTTTTGTGGCCTTCCCCGTCCTTGTTGTTTTAGTCTAGCGCAGGTTTGTTTGGTGATGTTGTTTTCATTGTCCCAGTGGATTCCAGTCCAGCATATGTTTGGTGATGTTGTTTTCCTCGACCCTGGAGGTTACAGTCTAGCATCTGTTTGGTTATGTTGTTTTTATTGTCCCAGTGGATTCCAGTCTAGCATATGTTTAGTGATGTTGTTTTCCTTGACCCTGGGGGTTACAGTCTAGCATCTGTTTGGTTATGTTGTTTTCATTGTCCCAGGGGTTTCCAGTCTAGCGTCTGTTTGGTAATGTTTTTTTCCCAACTTCCTGAGCATATGTCCAACCCATTTCCACTGGCTATAAAAAGTAAATTTTAATTGTGTTCAAGATTCATCTTTCTGGTGGAAAGGAAGAAACTTCTAAATAACAATATTATTTTTTTTTGTCTTTTCAGATTCCCCCAGACTAATGCAGCTATCGCATACACCTCCTATGTCTGTCAGTCAAACTGGCCGAGGAGACATGCCAAGTGACGCAAGGCCCAGCAGTGATGAAGAGGAAGGTCATACCAGAGCAAGAAGTTCTCCTTTTGTTGGATCTCATGCCATGAGTGAACCAGTGCGATCATCGCAGTCAGGCATGCACAGCAGACCTGTACAAACAGGACCAATATGCACAACACCAGGTACAACTAACAATAGCCTAACTGTGCTAGTTTTCATGTGATGCCAAAACTAGGGTATGGAAAAGAACCACTCTCTTCACCAACTGAAATACCTGCAGCTAGTTGATTTTCCCCTTCCTCTGGTAGCTTTTCCACTCATGCAGTGAGCTTCTTTATGGGTATTTCTGACGAAAACAAAGACAAGTTAGTTGTGGTGATTGCTACTGAAAAGGTGATCTCAGGGATTGGAATGATGGTTTAAAAAATGATGGTTGTCAGATAGAAAAATATTAAATATGACAAATGTGCTGGACAAGAAAATTGGAACGAAACTATCTGTGATTATTGAATGTTTGGTCTCACACTGTCTCCAGGGTGTCAAGTCCCTAGTTTTTCCTGTTTTAAAGGGAAACCTCCTTTTTAACTTGTGAAAGGTACAGCAGTGGGACCTAATTTCACTCAATTGCTCATTAGGAAAACATTACAGCACGGCAAATGTTGTTGTTAAATGTGTGAAGTTTCGCTGCCAATAATTTAAAAGTTAAAATAAACCAAATTTTGTTTTCAATTGATGACACATTTACACATTGTTTGAAATAAGATAGAGAACTAGATAATACCAGGGAGTAATGTTTTAAATCTGTTTATTAATCAATTCTTTGATCTCAAACTTGATATGGAAAATTAAAACTGATCTGCAGACTTCCAGTGGATTTTTCAAGACTTGGGTATTAAAATGCCATCATGATGACAGTGCCGTAAATGTTGTTTTTAAATGGGTGATGTTTTGCTGCATTATTTTGTAAAAGTTTAAATAAACCAAATTTTGTTTAGAAAACCGTATGACTTAGCGTGATACAAATACACATTCAGATTGTTTGAAAATTATAAGAGAAAGAACTAGATTATGTAATGTTTTAAATCTGTTTACTCTTCAATTCTTTTAAATTATTTTAAAACTGTTCTGTGGACTTTGAATGGATTTTTTCCCTATTTTTTTTTTAATTAACCCTTTCACTCCCAAGAATTCCAATCATCAAAATTCCAGAAAAATTCCAAATTTTGTTTTGTAAATTATTGAAAAACAAATGGTACCATGCAAAAGTACTGCCAAAGAGATTTCATTTGAATGGTCACACCATAGGATTTCATCAACAGACTCAAAAGTTAGGACAAATGGTACCATGCAAAAGTACTGCTGAAGAGGTTTCATTTGAATAGTCACACCATAGGATTTTGTCCACAGACTCAAAAGTTAGAACAAATGGTACCATGCAAAAGTACTGCTGAAGAGATTTCATTTGAATGGTCACACCATAGCATTTCGTCCACAGACTCAAAAGTTAGAAACTACACTACATGTCTCCATAATTGACTCTGAGAGTGATGGATTAAGTGTTTTAAATCAAGATTCAGTAACCTAAAAAGAGTGTTTTCAGGCAACTGAAAGATGCCATATTGTCCTTCAAAATGCAGAACTTTCCAAAAGGTGTCTCCACAAATCTAAAACTTCACAATTTTCTGGAGAAGAATGCCCCTGGACCCTGACACTTTTAGTGACAAGCTGCTAAAGGCACTTCAATAATGCTAATCTGTCAACCTGTAGAAAGCAATGAAAAAAATCCTGCCTCACCTGTGTTTCGGTGTGACACGCCTTACCGTGAGCACTCAATAAACTTTTCACGATATCACCAGCTAATTCTAATAATCATTTTCGTAACTCCGGATATGTGTGAGGCAATAAAGTGAACAAAATCTTCGTATTTTGAAACTTACTAGTATACACAAGTCAGGGATTCTGACAGGGTGCGGGAAAAAAAATTGAAATTGTGCGGGAGTTTTGGGGCAAATGGTGTAGGAAATAACTTCGATTGTGCGGGAAATTGTGTGGGATTGCGCAATCCTGTGATCAACCAAATATTCAATCACCAGTGTTCTAGCCAGGCCAGAAAAATATGACAGGGAGGAAATTCTGCATAAATGAAAAATACAAATAGATGTTTCACTTTGGGGATTAAAATGTACCCCGCAATCACCAATTTGCAGCTGTTTTTTTTTAACCAAAGTTTATTTGTCTCAACAAAATCACATTGCGTGACACGATGAACTCAATCGGGTAAAACCGAAATACCACCTCCAATCCAAGCAATTTCCTTTATGAAAAATCCGTACATTTTATGTAGTGTGAATAATTTCCAGTAAAGGTGCACACAATTTTTTCAAAAGTTTACCGCAAAAACACAACCCCGAGATGTATGCAAATTGTGTGCTAAATGTAATTTGATAGCATGTTAGTTTTGCATTTTCCTGAATGAAAACATCTTTCACTTGATTGAAAAAAATGAAATCCATTATTCTGATCAGAACTTAACAATTTTCTCCTATCAATCCGAAGTTCCAGCGCTTTAATATTTTGTTTGTCGATTCGCAAACTTGCTCAGTTCTCATTGGGTTCTTTGCGAAAATAATTCAGACAGAGTGACATTCATGTCAGCTCGACGGTTCATTTCTTCGGTGTTTCTTCTTCGGTACCCGACATATTAAACTGAAAGAGGAAGCGAAAGCGCTCGAAAAAATATCAACAGGCTGCTAAGAAAAACGACATAATGTCTGGAAAACGACAGCTAAAAAGCTACGCGAAAAATTCGGTAGGAAGTCGGATAAAAGTAAACTGAGACTAGTTCCCAGGACGGCGAAGAGAACGCCTTGTTGTTTTTATATCGATTCGCTTGAGTTGTTCAAAGAAAGCGAGGGATTTCTTGATTGTTTGGAAGGAAAATGGGCTAAAAATAGCCTAAACCGTTTCTCGAAATCTTGGTAGTCAATAGAAATACCTGATTTAATTAAAATTTTAAGCAAATATTTCAATATTGTGCGGGATTGTGCGGATTTTTGGGAATTGTGCGGAATTGTGCGGGTTTGACCGAATTGTGCGGTCCCGCACCCGCGCACCCTGTCAGAACCCCTGTGTATTAAACAGAAAGCGACAAGATTTGTTTGACCATGCTCAACTTTGCGAGGAGGGGTGCCTGTCATTTGAATTCGCACTCCTGATAAGCTGACTTGTAAAAAAGTTTGTTGGGTGCTCACCGTAAGGCACATTGCAAGTTGTAAAAGTAGATCACAATGTCACAAGTGATCTACATTACAGAATGCATGAATTTATAATCCACTCAGATACATATACATAAGGCACATTGCACTGTAAAAGTAGATCACAATGTCACAAGTGATCTACATTACAGAATGCATGAATTTATAATCCACTCAGATACATATACATAAGGCACATTGCACTGTAAAAGTAGATCACAATGTCACAAGTGATCTACATTACAGAATGCATGAATTTATAATCCACTTAGATATATATAAGTCAGATGTATAAAAGTTAAAGTAGCCAGCTGTCAATCTTAGCATGTTTTATAAACATCTTTATGAAATTAGGACAACAACAGCCATTTAAGTTTGCAACACTTGCATAAAGTACTAATTGAAAATAGATAAGATGTTTTTATATAGCAATGTTTATTTCATTGTTGAAATAAACACAAAATCAAAGGGCTCTAAAAGCCGTCTCGTGAATATGAAACAACGTAAGGTTAAGTCCACAGATTGGTTTTAATTTTCCATACTGAGTTTGAAGTCAAGGAAGAGTAAAACAGATTTAAAGCGATCAAAACATTTTAGTATTACATAAATATACGTTGTGTGAAATAAGACTGCCTTTACAAGGTCTTCTCTGATTGGCTGAGACAACAGTAGAACAAACAACACAACAATGGACCCTAGCCCTGAAAACAATAGCTGCATGTTACCCAGGTCCAATGAAATTAGAGGTTCTGAAGAGCTGCATCTAGACAACTGGATGACATTTTACAGACTGTTGTCTTCTTAGTGTCCTGACCTTTGAGTGGAAGTGAGGTTGAAGTTGACTTTGTTATGATACAGACCATGGAGCTTTTCAGATGTAAATTTACCTAGTTAGCATGAGAAAAGCATTATTAACATATGAAAGGCAAAAATGTCTGAGTGTATCAAAGCAAGGTCACCTTCAACCTCGCATCCACTCAAAGGCAAGGTCACCAAGCACACAACTGTAAAAGACTTGTTTTTTGCACTGGGGAATTAAAAAGTGTTTACTACAGCAATCATGTAATACAATGTGGAATTTAAAAAGTTTACACATGATGGAACGAGTGAAAATTTGCATCTGTCCCCATATACTATATCTTGTTCAACGCTTTGTGAATTCACAATATGATAGCAGGTTTTGAGGATGCCATCAGCTTTCAAAACCACTGCCCAAACTTGATTTTCAGGTATGTGCCAGGCAGGTGGTGAACTCCGACTTTCCCATCTTGGAGGGAAACAGGTACAAGCCTCAGAGGGGTTTGTCCTGGTAGGTGCTAAATCCCCGATGCTACCAGGTATGATGTTAGTTGCCGAGGTGGACAGGCGATTTCTGCCAGATGAGAAGAACAATGTTACAATGCTTGGTTTCAGCGGAAACTGCATTGGCTGTGGAGCAAAAGGGTTCAGATACTTTACTGAGTTTTCAAGTCATATTAACCTGAAGCTCGCTACCCAGCCCAAGAAACAGAAGCATTTAAAGTACTACATAGTCAGAGAGCCCAGCGGGAGAGTTCGCAAAGGACCATCCATACCATGGAAAGGTACATAATATATAGTGCGTTTATACATGTATATATATTTCACACAAAGAAGTATACAGAAATATAATATATACTTTTGTTTACTTGTATGTGTGCACGTGTGCATGTCCATGTTACACCTGTCCAGTCATTGTTGAACTTGTGAAAAGATATTAATAGTAAGTGAGAAACATTTTTTGTTTTGTTTTTTGAACGCCCAAAACTTGCCAAATAATATGCCAACTAAAGTTACATGTATCACTCAAAGGGGAAGGCATAATTCTCAAAAAGGGAAGCTGCAGTGCATACTGGATGCCCTTAGTTTTATGAAAACAAAAATGTTTCTCGCTTTCTTTATATTAACACAAGTTTAAATGTGCAACTAAACAAATAGTACATGTAAGTAAGACTAAGATGTCGACTGGTGTGAAATGCACATGTGCAACTAAACAAAAGTATGTATCTATAGTAAGTAAGTAAGTAAGTAAGTAAGTAAGTAAGTAAGTAAGCAAGCAAGTATACTAAGTAAGACTAGAGCTACTTGTGGACACTACATGTGTACTAACTACATCATATATTGTAAATCATAGTATATCACATGCATGTACAAATACAATTTTATTATATAAGTGTCAGTGAAATGCAAGGTTTTCTCCCACTGTGAACAAATATGTACCTCCACACCCGAAGATATCAATTATTTTATCTTTACTAAGAGGAGTGAAGATACCAGTCTCTTTATGTTAGCTATCACGCATCAGTGTTTTCCCTTATTAAAGGGGCTATGTCGCAAGGTGAGTCTGCGCAATGAGTTCCTGTCATGTGATGTAACCTGATGTCACACATATCAAATTTCTATTGTTCCCTCCCAGATTGTGGCAAGTTTTATCGCGCTTGCACTCGTGTCGAACCACGTGAGGTTAACAACCACACGATCGATTTCACTTTCAAATTCCTCCCCAACTTCCACCACTACTGGAAGACATCGAATTTTTTGAAGGTACGACTAACAAATCGCAGAAATAATTTAACAAAAGTCTAGCCAAGTAAATACTCTAACTAATCTGTAAACTTGAGATCTATCCTTCCACACAATACGACGGGATGGAACGGATTGCAGCGAATTCGACAGTAATGGCCGCCAACTTGAAAAAAAGCCACCGGACGTTTTTCAAGTTGTTAGTACCCAGTATTCACCTGCCATCCTCGCGACATAGCCCCTTTAAATGTCAAACAAGCTAAAAGGTGGTGGTCTACAATGGAAACATCTCTGAACCTTCCGCAAACTTCAGAATAATTTGGGAAATTTCAGAAAATGATCTGAAGCATTCTTTCAACCTTTGGACGGTATTTTAGAGATTTAAAAATATTTGAAAATCTTCGGAAAATCTTTGGAAATTACTTTGTGATTAAAATTAACTAATTAAGTAAAACTTTGTTATTATTGTTGTTTATATAATAAACATAATGATACATGGCTGCTTGGAGAGACATGTATGACATTTCTCTTCTTGTGTTCAACTCAGTTAACATCTCAAGAGTGTGATATCCTTATCAGATTATAATTATTTATTCAATTTTTACTCAGGGACATCCAATGCAGCTAGGCTAATAAAATCAAGTTAATTGCTACTTTCTTTGCTATTTCTTCCACTTCTCACATTTCGTCCTTCTCCCTTCTCTCTTAGTTCTTGCGAGGGGAGGGGAGGTGGGGGGGGGGGGGGGGGGGGGGGGGGTGTGGGGCTAAAGAAATTTCTTGCTCCAAAAAAGGAGGGGGTGTTAGAGAGGGGGGCTTAATAGAGGATTTACGGTATGGTATGACTGTTTTGATCACAAAATTAGTCACTGACCGTCGTCTCAACAGTCTAATGCACTATTTATGAACCACTTCGCCGCACTGAGAACTTACATTTCTTATTTCTTATGGCAGTTGAAGGAAGAAAAAGGACATTTCCACTGTCAGGACCATACATTCCACCACCTTATACATCTGGTGATACTGATGCAAATAATGACATGTCTAGGACAAGTGCAACTTCAGGTGATAATAAAATCCACTGAGATTGCTTGTCTGAGGATAGTATTCAGTGACAGATCCAGACAGATTTTCTGACTCCATTAGGGAAGGGGGGGGGGGGGGGGGGGGGGGGGTACTCTGCACTCTGGGCCTAATTTTTTAAAGAAAAGGGTGGGGGGGGGGGGGTGGTAATTTAAACACTTTTAACATCTTTCACTTGCCTGTTGTTTTCATCATCATCTGTTGGAGTGCGCTCGGATGCTTTTGACTAACTTCTGCCAGTCTTTCTGCTGATCCATAGCATTAGGGCGATCACATCTAGTCATTCCAGTGTACATGTAGGTCTCCAACTGGTCAATATAAGTTCTTGCTGGTCACCCCCTTGATTTTTTACTATAACTTGGGCCCCAGAAGAGCAGTTGTGAAACTAATTCATTCTCATTTCTCCAACAGTGCAACATGCATGCTAATTTTGTTAAATAGTTAAATTGTTTTTTTTTTTTATGCCATAATTTACAAATAATATGTACTTTTACAGGGTTGGAAACTTGAGTTAGAGAGTACTTGCCAGCTGGGGCAGTGTTTTAGAATGCACTCACCACCAAACAAAATCCCTCTTAAGGCCCTACTAAGCAAACATCACTCTGAGAAGAAATAAGAATAATACACAGTAGAAAGTAATGCATAACTTCCTGTCAAGTAATTACAGTAAATTAGGCTTTCAGAAAATTTCCGTCAAGTTAAAATTAAACAAGTTATGATTACCATAATAGTTCTGTACTCAAAAGTGGAAATCATACTCACCATTTCAACCGGGCGAGTGATATCCAAGTTTTACTCACTTTTGAGGATTATACTCCCATTGGCGTGTACTCATTTCAAACCCTGCATTGTCAGCATTGAAAATCTCCTGCTCTTCTCTCTTTGTTCTATAGCTCCTCTTCATCTGCTATCACTGCAATCTCGTGCAGGTTCCATTCAAGGTCCAAGCGTTGCAGATTCACCAAGGGAGGACAGCATGGTGTTTCTGCATCCCAACAGCCAGAGTCCAGCAGAGCAAAGCTACCATTCTGTGTTGTCGGCAAAGAGGCGGCGCTGGGAATCTGCAGGCAGTGAATCACCACTGGGAAGTGGTAAGGGCACATAGACATGACATGTATTTTTTCTTCTGCTTTCTGCCATATTACAGATCTCCCTTTCTCTCGGTTCTTGTTCCCTTCTTCCCAGTTTCCATCCCATTACCTGGTTTCCAGCCCCCTTCCCTCCCCTCTCTACATCCTCACAAAAACAGAAAAAACAAACTAATTAATTAACATTTAAAGCAAACACATGTGAGAGAGACCATGTGCTTAAGTTACCCCATGTGTCCCTGGTCTCTGTAGTATCATTACCTATCAAGCACATGCTGTTGTGATAGATTTATATAAGATTTCTTCTTGTGTTTTGACTCAAAATGTTCCTTCTTTATCAGATGATGGACATTCGAGTGACACTGCAAGATCTTCTACTTCTGATACGGGAGAACTGCCATCAGAACCCTGGCTTAACACAGCATGTGGTGTGCGTCCTGTCCTCCTACTTTGCCAACACTCAATACCAAAAATATCCTGCAGTGTAGAGGACATCATCATCAGTGACCTTCTAGTGGGCTGCTATGATCCTCCCCTCGTGTCGGACCATAGCCAGTTTGGTAGCATATCAAGCGTTCACAGCACGGTATCGGCAGGGACACCTGACAGCCATGAACAGCTGGCTAGGTCATACTACAGCAGTGTACCATGCCTTACTACTCAGATGGCTGTGCTGCTTACAGTTCAGTATCTCACCCAGTTTGTGGAGGATGATCGTATAAGTCGGGAGGACATTGAGCAGTTGTTGCAAGATGCTAGGCTCGAGTTAACTGCATCTGTGCAACAACAAGTGCATTTGCTTGCGCAGAGCAATGCAGTGATGCATGTGCAGCTCCCAGTGCTTGCAAGCCTCACTGCAGCAAACTCAAAAGGGCGTGTCAAAATTGTGTCGTCACCAGTGTCTCTGGAAAATGCCATTTTCAGGGCCTTGAGGTTTCTCTTGGAAATTCACAGACACAACCAGACCAAGTTTCCGAAGGTACCAGTGCCTGACTTTATTTTTATCTTAGCAACATCACAGAAGAAGTCCCCAGAGTTTTGCCTGCTTGTTACAAGCATCCTCCAAGCCAAGTACCTTTCTGAGGCCATGATAGGACATCCTGTTGGAGCACGGATCGCTGACAATCTCAGCAGACTTGAACAGCTTTTTAAGCTGTCTAGTGATGCTCTTGAACAAATGATCAACAATTTTGAAGAGGCCATGGGCCAAGGGCAGTTAGTATTTGTTCCATTCAACTGTTACGCAAGAACCAAGGTGATGGCAGACGAGGCTGCAAAATTGGAGCCTCGAGTCACATCAGTCACTTATCATCACCATCTTCAAAACCAGACTCTGTTTGCTAGTCAGCACCTGATGGCCAAGCAACTTCTCGCTCAAGTTTGCAGCATTGGTGAGAACATAAACTCTCTTGATCTTAACAGTTTTACAGCAGTGTCAGCAACCATCATTGTACCTCCTTTGACAACGCTTTACAATCAAACCATACAGAGACTGTGCATTTCTGGACTTCTGTTTGAACTGGATCTAGAAACTGCTGACAAGGCCGTTTTGTCCAAAACAGCAGCAAAATATGTCATCAAACACAGTACCATGGATGAAACACAAGAGCAGTTGTTGAAGCTCCTTCAACAAGTGCAGAGTAAACCAGAAGTCTTGTTTGTCATTGTGTTTGATCAGGCACAGTTCTTTGCAAGTCCTTATGGAATTCTGGATTTTCCATTTTACAAAGATTTCTTGGAGGCTCATAACGTGATTGTGCTGCTAGTGACGGCAACACCTTACCTCTTTCAAACAAACTGCTCATTTATTGATCCTAACAATGAGGTCTACTGGTCTGATGTTCGATCTGAAACAGGTCAGTGCAATGAGTAATAATCAATTAGTTTTATTATTATGTTATTTCATTACAAACCAAAAACAATCCCACGTACAATCCCATGGTTACCTCAATTGCCATGCTTCCACCATCCTGTAAGGCACCAGCTCCCAAGCGCTCTCAAGCTCATCATTATTTTGTTAATGAGTTTAATGAAAACATTCACTTCTGTATTTTTTTTATTTAGTATCTCGGATGCATTGTAACATTTAACTGCAATTTCTTACACACTTGCATGTACATGTAATATTGAAAAAACATTGTTGGTGAAAAGTATAAACCATAAATGATACAACCAGATGGTTATCTGGGAAATGGAAAAAAAAGTCTTGTATTCTCAGATGATTGCACATAATTACAACAAGTTATGCCTTAATTATCCCCTGAAAAACGTTTAGATAGGAATAGATCTTAAATACACTGTACCAATAAATAGATGTTAACAAGTTGTATTTCCTTCGTCCCAGAATTCCATTGTGTATAGTTTGTGCTTTTTTCTTGGCAAGGTTTCTTCAATTAGGTGTGTACATTAAAACAGTGAACATTAAATTTGTGAGCTCTACAACACTCAACAGCAAAAATATCATACCTATAACACTTACATGTATCAGTAAACCCCATCTTAAGGTAAGGTAAGTCTTGACAAGCCGAATGGCTCACAACTGCCGGAGCTTAACCTGGTTTCTGTAGCATGAAGCGACTGAGACTATTACTACTCTCCCCTGGATGGGATGCTAGTCCATCGCAATGTTACCCCCCAGCATTATGTCGGCGGTACCCATTTAAACATGTGGGTAGAGAGAGACAACATGGAGCAAAGTTTTATTTTTCTGAGGAAACAACATGATTGCAGGGACCAGGCTTGAACCACCAACCTTCACGTTGAAAGTCCAACAAGATAACCACTAGACTGCCGCACCTCCACATACTCCATCTAGACCCTCTTTATTAGCTGACAGTACAGCACATGTATCATGATAATAGATATCTCCATGTGATATGTTGAAGCATTGTACTCTTTAATTTTATCTGACTTTGATAGCAAAGAAAACTCTGAATTTAATCGTATGCTGCACTGTAATTTTAACAATGCCAATTTAATGTTTTTGTTTATACCAGATGGAGTTTCCATAAGTGTTTTGGAAAACTCCCATGATAACGTGGAGACCAATGAAGGCACATATTTTGGATTGAAGGAGTATTGCGAGTCAATCAAGTGGACTCATCAGTTTCCATTGGTGAGACAAGATGATGCATTTGAGAAGATGGCTTTGAGGACCAGCAAGTATGTACACTGTCAATTAATCTGTGTTCTGTTTGTCACAATCATGGGGCTGTCTCCATGGAGTGAAACCAATGGTGCAGCCAAACTCTATTGTAAGTTGGGCTAGGGGGAGGGGGGAGGGGCAGAGTGATGAGGGGGGTGGTGGTAGGAGCAGTGGAGTGAAAATGTGAAAAACTCATTGCAATCTCAGCCAGGTTCTTACAGCAACCTCATTCCCAGGGTCCTACTCTTAGAGGAGGACCCTGGGAACAAGATTGTTCCTACAGGGGCTCTGTATGACAGCTGTTTTGAGTCCTCCTTTGAAAAGTATATTAAACATGATTATTTGCATTAAGGAAATCCTAAAGGTAATGCTCAGTGTATGATATGTAGCTGTCATTGATAATAAAGTTAGTGTAGTGTAGTGCAGTGCAGTGTAGTGTAGTGTAGTGCAGTGCAGTGCAGTGCAGTGCAGTGCAGTGTAGTGTATAGTGTAGTTTAGTATATAGTAATAATAATAATAATAATAATATACTTTATTCAAGTGTCGTATAACTTTAGCATGGTGTGTAGTGTAGTGTAGTGTATAGTGCAGTGCAGTATAGTGTATAGTGCAGTGCAGTGTAGAGTGTAGTGTATAGTGTAGTGTAGTGTGGTGCGGTGCAGTGCGGTGTGGTGCAATGCGGTGCAGTGTATTGTACAGTATTGTATTGTATTGTATTGTGTTGTAAGCAAGTATAAGTCAGGCCAGGACATTATGCGTAGTCTTAACACAAAGAACTACCCATTCTATGTTTAGGGGAAAACTAGGGGAAACTGGGGAGAGGGGGGAGGATCATCCTCCATCAGCATTCACAATATTTTTCCATGTGCATGTGCCTGTCCTTCTAAAACTTGTTAATAATTCATGACGAGAACACAAAGGAAATCACTGCCGTGAAGGAGGTTTGGATACCGGGTCTTAATTTGCAGAGATTTTGATGCTTTTATTCCTTTGTTTTCTCCGCATTTAATGATGAGTTTAAAAAGCTATATCAAACTTTCGAAAGAGTGTTTCATCAGGTATCCAAACATGTCAAAGTGGGTCAAAAAAACTCGGCTGCGCCTCGTGTTTCAACCCACTTCTCGCTGTTTGGATATCCTGATGAAACACTCTTCCTCGTCTTTGATATATTACTTCCCTCCCTCCCCCCCTCCCCCCTTGTTTTTCAACCCACTTCTCGGTGTTTGGATATCCTGATGAAACACTCTTCCTCGTGTTTGATATATTACTCCCCTCCCCCCCCCCCCCCCCCCCTCCCCCCTTGTTTTTCAACCCACTTCTCGCTGTTTGGTAATCCATATGAAACACTCTTCCTCGTGTTTGATATATTACTCCCTCCCCTCCCCCCCCCCCCCCCCCCCCCCCCCCCTTGTTTTTCAACCCACTTCTCGCTGTTTGGATAGCGCTGTTTGGATATCGCTGTTTGGATATCTCTTCCTCGTGTTTGATATATTACTTATTACTTCACTCCCCATTATCTAAACACCAGGAACAGGCTAAGACTGAATTTACCAATATAATGTTTATCCTTTTGTGTTAAGAACCACAGATGATGTGAATCTGAGTGTTCTGAGGTGTTTTCTCCTCATTCGACATTACTGTGCTGCTATCATGTGGTCTGCGGGAATCAAGCCAGCAGAGCCCCACTGCACATTGAAGACCATACAGATCATGAGGGAGATAATCGAGTCTCCTGTTCACAATGCTGATGGAAGTGGTGCTATGCTTGTCATTCGGATTCCATCTGTGGAGCTTGCTAATCTGGCATTTGAGAGCCTGAAAAACACCCGTGATAGGTAAGAAATTTAATTACTTTAATTTATCCTTTAAAGAGACACTCTCCCCCGAAATAACGAAATTGTGTTTACTTATTAAATTTTCATGTTATATCGACATTGTCAAATGCCACCAAATATACAACTAAATGGGATAAAAAGATTCTTTAGAGCAAAACAGAAGCAGTAGTTTGGAGAAAGTGCAGGATTGCAAGGATGGGAGTGGATTACAGTTCATCAATTTTGATATTGTGACGGGCAGTCAAGAAATCAAAGTTTCCATTCTGGTGGAGTTTTGAGATTTTTAGTCGTAATTTTGTCGTTTTAGTTCATATTTCTTTGCGTTCATTACATTTAGTCATGTTTTCTTCCTATGAAGAAAATAAAGCAAGCTTAAAGCAATCTCCTGGCCATTATTAGGAAAACACGATATTTCAGCCTATTAAACCACATTGAGTGGACAAAACCAAGAAAAAGAAAAGATCTCAAATTTCACTTTGTTGAATACTGTATTAAAAAGCAAACAGTACCAAAGGAGAACACTGCTGGAAATGTTCATTGGAATAATCAGACTGTAGGTAAAACAGTACCCAAGGAAAGTATTGCTCAATAGCTTCCAGACTCAAAAGTTAAAAAGAACTCAAAAATTAAGTTAAAGCCAGCAACAGCACCGTAATTGACATTGCCCCTTTAAAGTCTGTCACCTTATGTACAAACTAACAAATGCTGTGCCATTATTGAGCGAAACCTGTTTCATTACAGGCTTGGATTTCAGTTTAGATTTGCCATCATCCATGACAATGGTGTCAATGAGTTGGAAATTGAAGATTATTTCTTGAAGAGGCTTAGAATGTGGAGGGAACAAAGAGGTTAGTGTTCACAGAAGATGGAATGATTTGGAATGAGAATTCGTGAGCTCTAGACCAAATCTTGAAATTAGGTCCTAAATGGACTTTTCAAACCAAATTCATTTTGTAAAATAGTGAAAAACAAATTGTACCATGCAAAAGTTCTGCTGAAGAGATTTCATTTGAATGGTCACACCATAGGATTTCGTCAACATACTCAAAAGTTAAAACTACACTGCATGTCTTCATTATTCACTCTGGCAGTGAAAGGGTTAAAGGGCCTACAGCTGTATTCCACCATTTTAGTGTTTTTTTTAAAAGCCCAAAAGACATATGAACTCATTGTCATCTGTTTTAACCAAAATCGTTCACTGAAGAACGATAAGACTCCACTGCTTAAAAAAATTGCAACTTTCTCAATCGCGCGAACATTGCAGTTGTAAAACTAGACTAGAAAGTCCTTCAAATTGAGACACCCAATAAGCACAAAAAAGTCAGCGATTTTCGCAGAATATCAGCGTTTGAATTTGGAGAAGAACAAAAATGACCGTTTTTAACGTCATAGAAAAACAACAAAAATCACGTTTTTGCCTTTAGTTTTTTTTATTGAAATCATCGTTGTAAACCCAAAAGTCAACATTTACAACAATATTCAGTCCTAGTCCCACCTTAGAAATGATTTTTTTTTGCTCTTATTCGTTGCCCGGGCCGAGCTATAGACTCTCGTTCTAGTGCATCCTGGCCTTGCCTCGATTTTCAACATCACGACCGCACTGCATGCTGGGAAATAGCGAGAATTTTTAACAGGGTTCGTTTCTTCCCCCACATATTTCATATTTATACTAAGTCCACAGCCACTCCGACCTACCACCGAAATTTCGCAACTTCCAAAATATGCCGTGGTAGGTCAAGAAATTTATCAGTAGTGGAGTCCCAAAGCTACTTCGTTTCGGAGCGGCCATTTTTCCAGTTCTACGAACAACAAGCCAAATTCGCAAACGAAGTACATCATCTTACTCGCTTCATTGAGAAAGTGGACTCTGAACTACCTTCATGCTTAATGATGCTCATCAGGCAGCCACTTAAGATAAAAAATGGCTGTAAACTTACCAAAAATCGCATGCAAACCATATTTGAGCCGTTATTATAGATGAGTGAAGCAAAAACACTACGTCAGAATGACGTTTCTAGAAAACTCGAGCCTTCATTGTTTTAGAACAGCAACACTTTCCATGGTAACCCCAAATATGGAGTCACGAAATCCTATGGATCGTTTATATGCAGAAAATCACTCAAAAACATAAAAAGTCACGGTCGACAATGAGTTAATATCAGTGGAAACCCAAAAATGATGGTCCAGTTTTGTTTCAAATCATTCTACTGGTGCTATAAGAGTAAATTAAAATAAGTGTCTTGGGCTGCAGATGGCCAGGATGGAAATCGGTTGTAACTTTAAAAAAATTAGGCCATTGTCTTCAAGTTTATTGCCTTACGTCTTGAACCCTTGTTAAATCTTAGATTATGGTTGATTCTCTCTTAGAAAATTCACTTGATATCTTTCTCTCATTGTTCTATAAGAAATTTGTGTCTGATAAATGTATTTAGTTTTAATTTGGGACAGATTAGACCCAAATACCTCAAAATTCCCATGACATAGCTCTTTTAATAGTGAAAAAACCTGTGGCACCCGCAACAATATTTACAATTTTGTTTAGTTTTCATTCCAATGAAAGCGTTTTACATTGTACAATTATAATGTTGTACTATTTCAGGGCAAACACAAACCAAAAGCAAGTCATCTGAGAGATGGAGCCCAAAGTACTTTGAAGATCTCCACGATCTTCCTTGCATTATCATCTTAAGCAGCAGGGAGAGACCAGGAGATACTTTCCCAAGGTATAGTGAGCAGATTTTCTTCTTTGTCCTTGGACCTTCCAAAAATCACTTTACTTCAATGCATTTAGCACAAAGGACTAATTGAGGACACTGTTTTTACGTCCCTTATTGGAGACGGCACCGCCAATTCTACATGGTCATCGAGCCACAAGACAGTTTAACTGTTTGCAGATATCATAGCAGGGCTCAAAATTAACATTCGCAAAATAGGAGTGGTTTTTGGAAGTTGCGAGACAAAAAATATCCTCTGGCAAACTTTTGTGAGTAAGCATTTCTCTAATAAAATTTAAAGTGAATGCTCTTGGAGAATTTTGTGGCAAAAATTCAGACATCATGATCAAATGTCATCTATGGGAGAAAATAAGCACATGTTTTGTGTTAGCCACTTGCCAGTGGTTTTATACAGAACCTGTAGATGCACACTTTATCTGCCCGTTTACATTTTGTTGGAATCGGCAACGCGACAGAAGAGAATGAATTTCACGCTTTGTGAGCCGCTTTTGTTGTAGATGTCTAAAATAATCGCTTTTTTCAAGAGGCCCTCGACCTGTAAGGCTACCGGTAACGCGACTGTCGATGACAACTTGCCCAACAACCCTGAGCCGCCCAAAAAACAACAACACAATGGCAAAGAAGACCACAAAATTAACAGTATACTATTTAGGTATTTTTCTTATTTTCAGAGTCATCAAAGGCAAAAATGACTGCAAAAAAAAAAAACTAGTGACCTTACTAGCAAAACTTCGCTAGTGGACTAAAATATTAAGTTTGACCCCCGCATAGCAAAGGTAGCACATTCGTCCTCAGTTATTTTAAGACCCTGAGTATCCGCGACCTACTGCTCAACAGACGAGCACCTCCACCAACTGAACCAACCCAGGTGACATAATCAGGTCTCATATTATTTGCTCTGCGGCGGTTAAATTTAGAAGGGGTGTCCACTTAAAGAGCATATGACACGAATTTTTTTTCTTCGGTTTCTTGTAGTTTAATATGTATAAAAGACGACTACAAGCTTTTAAAGTGTTTGAAATTTCGAAAAAGCCTCTTTTTTTCGCCTCCAAAATACGCGCTTTTAGCCTAAAAAGTGTCCCCGCCATCGCGCTTGGTTCCCACTAGCGACGTAAACGGAATCGCAAGAACCTTACGATCTAGTGGAAATCAAAACGACGGAATCGTATAGTAAGCGACAGAAGTAGAAGCAGAATTGGAAGAAAAAGGAAACCTTCTGATCGGATTCCGATTCCATCGAGTTCCGATTCCAATTGTGACTCCGTTTTTTGATTTCTACTTAAGGCTCCTTCGCTTCTGACTCCAATTCCAATCAATTACGTCGCTAGTGGGAACCAGCCGTTATAAGAGGTTATAAACACAGTGCGGCTAGGGCCATGACTGAGTGTCCTTTGCTTGACTTCTTATTCCTCGTCAAAGTACAGTAACTAATTTTAACTTTGAATTACAGACAAGTTTGGCCAAGCTGAAGCAGTACAGCCATACATCAAAATTTCGTTTATCCCGGATTCTTATATTTGATAATTATTTTACATGCATTACCTTGCGGCGGTTAAATTTAGAAGAGGATGTCCACTTACGAGAAGTTAAAAATGCAATTTGGCCAGGACCGTGACTGAGTGTCCTTTGCCTCACTGACTCCGCATCAAAGTGCAGTGACTATATTATTTTACCGCTGAATTACAGACAAGTTTGGCCAAGCTGAAGCAATACAGCCATAATTTATTGTCATACATCAAATTTCGTTTGTCACGAATTGTCACATTTCTAACATGCCATAGTTGATTATTTTGTTTATTTTATCACTTGTCAGAAGGAATTTGTTCAAGGTTTTATCAACTTGATTCACTCATCAGTTGACATTTCTCTCGCCAGGTCCTTAAAGTACATCGATTTGAGATTGATAGACAGAGGTTTTGTGTACCGCTCTTCTCTGGAGCTGGAATTCAGTGCAATAGCTTGTTACATTGGATCTGGCATAGGCTCCCGAGGAATCGAGGGCAGTGAGCCCAATGGTCAGGCAGAATCCAAAGATGATTCCAATGCCAACGGTGGCACATTGTGCAAAACAAGCCATTACTCCTCAGCATATCCATTACCAGTCATTCTGGTCTCACGCTCGGTCTTCAAGGCATTCCAGACAGATTTTTACGGTTATCCAAAGCATCTACTTCTCCCTACAACCCCGCAGACACGTTGGGTCGGGCTGGGACGCCCACCTGTTGTGACATCAAATCCGCGACACCAGTCGCTGTACTACAGGGAGTGGACGGAACCTAAACCCAAACAGATTCCTGGACTGCAACAGGACGCATCCAGTGTCATAACTTTGCGCAGTGCGAGTGGAGTGGTTATCAGCCCTGATATCTCTGGTAAAGTTGTTATAGCCTGCGTAGGAGCGTAGTAGACACCGGTTTATAGACATGGACAGACATAGACATAAGAGTAGACAGACAGACAGACAGACATAGTCATAAGACGTATACATAAGACATAAACAGAAATAGACATAGACATAGACATAGACATAGACATAGACATAGACATAGACATAGTTTATTTATACTCGAAAAGCTCAGGAGCCGTAGCTCGTTGAAACGCTCTCGTGAAATAAAAAGGACTAAAAATACCATAGGTAAAAAGATGAAAAAATACAAATTAGAATAAAACATAAAATATAGAAGACTAAAAGACCAATTTCGAGGACGTGGGAGCCTCGGTTACTCACCGTGGCCGATAGCCCTTTTAAAAGCCTGTTCCAGGTGTTCAGATAGCGACGAGTAGAGGATTAGGCAGCGCCCAAAGCAGATATAATGCAAGGGCTGACGACGGGGAGTAGGCATGAAAGAGCGCCTGGAACAGGCTACCCTTTACAAACTTTTCGGTAGTTGTGCACGTAAAAAACTGTATGTAAAATTTTCAGATGTCGTTGAAGAAGATGGAATGTCTGCAGTGGAATCCTTTGCTGAAAGCAACAGAATGGCTTCAGGTAATTTAATGTAAAGAATCACCAATGTTTTATAAAGGAAAGCTCAGTCTATTCAGTTATTCAGCAAAGTCTTCACGAGCCGTGTGGCTCGGAACTGCCGGAGCTTCACCCGATTTCTGTACCATGAAGTGACTGAGAGTATTACTACTCCCCCCTGGATGGGATGCTTGTCCATTGCAAGGGTACCCCCCAGCATTATGTCACCGGTACTCATTTATACACCTGGGTGGAGAGAGAGACAACGTGGAGCCAAGTGTCTTGTCTACAACATGGCCGAGACTAGGTTCGGACCACCGACCTTAAGGTTGAAAGTCCGACACGCTTAGCTCTATACCACCGCGCCTCCAACAGTTACTTGTAGTAGTTATAAAATGATTGAAACCTACTACATGTATTAGGGCGTCATTTTGGGTGCATATTCTGTTCATGCTAAAAATCGGAGTACGCTAAAAAATCGTCGGGCACAAAAATATTCTAAGTAGATAGAGTGGTTTTTATTTGATTCATTCATGTTGAAAGTAATTAATTTTTCTTTTTTGCCGTGGGGTGTATGTTTTGAAATCAAAATTTCACAGGGAAGACATGCTTTGATGGCTTTCATACTTCACCAAGTTTATAAAATGTGATCAAAGTTTTGTGTCACTGGTTTCCAAGCGACAGTAGTTACCATAGCAACACCAGCTGTGTCGTTTTTCTTAAAATCCAGTCAGACACTTCATAACGAAACTTTTAAGTTTTGAAGTACTCACGCATCACTAGCCGCAGACGAAATTTCAAGAAAATTTAATAGACGGTTTTCAAGTAAATCAAAAATCATTTTAAGGGCATGATAGGCAAAACAGTAATATAGAAAACAGTTTGCATAAAGCAAAATATTTCCAAAATGACCTAACATTATTTTAAAACAGCGAGCTGTTAAAATAATGATTGTCCTTTACTTTGAAAAAATCTTCAACTTGCATTCAGGTAACAAACTCTTATAATATTCCTTTGCATAACCTTTTTCTATACACAAAATACATACCTAAGTACCGCCCGCGGGCCGTAACCTCTGTATACCATGATTTTTTTTCGGTGAATAATCATTTATTTAGAGCGTTTCGTACGTAATCGTGAATTGGCTCATAGGAGCCTTTGATCTTTCTTTTGGAGCAGGCACCAGTGAGGGTGAGGACAGCAGCTGCGAAGATTCCAAGACGGGCGCTGAAAATGGAGCAACAAAGAAAACAATAGATTCAGACACAACAGAAAGACATGGACATCAGGCAGTCATTGGTAAGATTTTATACAAGTAGGTCTGCTAAAAGTTGACAATCGACGCTTCATTATGAGTGATGATTTTGTGCGAATTGTTGCATACTGCTCGAGTTTTTTGATGAATTTTAAAGCTCTGGAAATACAAATCCGTAGTATTGTTAATAGTGTCTACAATTAGCCCTCAAGCTAAATGTCTGGACATGGAAATAAAGCTTCTCACTGAACACCCTTGGAGCAAATGTCCTCTTTGAAGAGGTGTCCGTTTATAGGAGGTGCAAAATGATGGGTCCACACAACCTCGTTCCCAGGGTCTCTCTTCTTCCCTCCCCCTGGAGCGAGAGAGAGAGAGACCCTGGTCGGGGCTGGTCACGTGTCTCGTGGACAATTATAATCCTAAGGAGGGGTAGACAGTATTTGTAACGTTGCCTTGTTTTCTGTACAGTGGCAAGGCTCGTGCTGTGAGCGATGGTTGTTGTTTCAGCTGTGGCTGTGAAATAAATTATGTTCCATGTTCCATAACCTCTTGTTGAAAATAGGAATCTGTATTGCAAGATATATATAAAAGACGTAAAAAATTCTCTGTGATTATAGCAAGACCCGGAATAAAACAGATAAAACATCCCAGGCTTATTGTCAACCAAATAGGGATGTTAGAAATCTCTTTGGCCGTGAATTCAAATTGAAAAGTGCTTCAATTTTGCTGTTTATGTTATGCCTGCCATTTATAACTCAATAAATAGAGGGACAAAAGATCCTGACAACTTATAATTTTCAAACTGAACATAATAATTTTATGAACAAAATCCTAAAATTGAAAACACGAAGGTTCAGTCAAGCGATTCAAACGAAAGCGAATAAACAATACGCAAGGATCAAATTGTTGCTAAAAAATTCACAAGTATATAAATGAACAATGTATAGACATCCAAACGACTGGAACTGGTGAACATAGTAACTAAACAACATGCCTCACACACGAAGAATAAAAGCTTTCATTGTCTTCTCTCGATCGTTTCCTGTTATAAAAGTGTACTGTTGATAAGCGTGCAAACATTTGGTCCGTGGCGGCCGCTTCTTTCTGCTTTGCCATCGCCAGAGAACAGACGGCAGCACTTTAATGTGCCTTTCGAATGGAGCTTAAAGATCGCCTGTTAAGCAGTATGTAGCGATAATTCATCCCAGTCCGGATCAAGGCCATAAATCAAGAGCGCGAGCTTTGCGGCGTCAAGTAATAAAATTGGATTGCATTCTGCAGCAAGTTCAAAAATTAATTAGCTTTACTGCGGTAAATCTTCAAGCGCCGTGACAATTCCTCTGATCCTAAAGCAACTTACACTTTCAGAACCAGACCATGTGGATATGTTTTCGAAGTCTGAGGATGACCGCCGCTTCACATTTTTCGCGAGCCGCCGGACGCTTTTGCATTTGTTTCGCAATGCCCAACTAGAGCAGACAAATTTCACACTTTTCCGCCCCTCCCCCGTGTCCTTTAATTTCTGGGAGACACGTGACCAGCCTGAGCCAGGGTCTCTCTCTCTCTCGCTCCAGGGGGCGGGAAGAAGAGAGACCCTGGGAACAAGGTTGGGGTCCACAGGATATTAAAAAAAAAAAACAATAAATCGTCCGCCATTTATGAATGAGGTCTGGTGTACGGGGATCTCTATCTAAGCCGGACACCTTCGGGACCAGCTCTAGCTGTCCGTCTCAGAGAGGTGTCCACCTTATAGAGAGTTTAGTTACAGATGAACAAGTGAAATTCAGTCAGAACCAGCCAATAATTGATGTCCGTCTTGAGAGGTGTCCGCCTTATAGAGAGTTTAGTTACAGATGAACAAGTGAAATTCAGCCAGAACCAGTCAATAATTGAAGGGCCGAGAGCATACCCGACCTGTGACATTTTAGGCCTTTTTTTATTTTTTTTTTTTGCTCGCTCAGAATAGCCTCATTTTATCGTACAACGAATAATATCACAAGCCCTTGTCGAATTTGCACTAACTCTAAGGAATTTGACCAATTTCACCTGGAGAAAGCAGAGTTCTGGCCCTCCAGTGCTTTGACTGTACATTCAGAGCGCAATTTCGAAGCCATTTCAAAGCAGTTTGGCCGTGAGAATACGCGACTGCAATACTTCTGACCAGTGCCAACAACCTGAACGAAAATACCGTTATTTACGTACGCCTGGCTCGCTTATCTATTGTGAGCTCACTACGGCAACACATCGCCTCTGTAGCGTGTGTGTTAGCCAACGTGTATGAGGCCCGTCCGGTGATTGAAAGACATCATTAAGTCCGGAAATCCTTAAGTCTCTGGCACCTCTCAAAGAAACGAGTCGTGTTTCTTGTCCTTCCTTGTGTCTGAAGCGCCATTTAGCGCTCGAGGTGAAAAACGGACCTTGGTGGGCAAGACGAGCCGGCGGGAAAGTCTGGAATCACTTCGGATCAGAAAAGGGGCAGCGTTGAGAGTTGTGGGCCATTTCCCATCCCGTGCCGTGGTCGAAATGCCCGATATCCGAAGTGCTTTCAGACTTCTAGTATTTTGCAATAATTTTCGGGCGGGAACTCCATTTCGGTTTTGTCGTAGGATTTTCCGACATGCTTTGCGACAGTGGTAGATGGGTCCGCTGTGCGTGGTCGGGCATTTGAAATACAGCTTTGGGCAGCTCGAAGTGAGTTCTTGCTGGCCAGCCAAAATATGTTTCGCATTTGGAGTCTTTAATGCAACATTAAAATCGATCTAAAAGGATTTTCAAATCGAGATACGCGTTTTGATGCGTATCTACCTTTAAATAATAAAACTTAGTCTGAACTGAGTATGTGTTCCTCGGTGGTCTAGTGGTTTGGGTCCGGGATTTGCACTGGGACAGCTCCGGGTTCGATTCACGCTCAGCATCCTTTTTTTTTCGAACTGGACATTATGAAAGTGATTTACTTTTTTTTGCGTTCGTCAAAAATCCTTACGTTTAATTTGAAAAAAATATCGAACCGTGTCAGTGTGAAAACAGAAGCTTACCGCAATATTGCGTTATATTGCGTTACAATAGGAGCCTTTGATTTATTCTTTTTTGCATACGGTATTTCTCGAAAACGACGGGAAAAAAAACAACAAAAAATTCTGAACAATGTTTTGCAACTAATTTCTAGTTCACATGCCAAAAATGGACAAATCTGAGCGAGAAAAAATAAAAAAAGACCTAAAATGTCACATAGGTCGGATATGCTCTCGGTCCTTCAATTGATGTCCGTCTTATAGAGAGTTTAGTTACAGAGGAAAAAGTGAAATTCAGCCAGAACCAGCCAATAATTGGTGTCCGCCTTAGAGAGTTGAGTTACAGATGAACAAGTGAAATTCAGCCAGAGCCAGCCAATAATTGATGTCCGCCTTAGAGAGTTGTCCGCCTTATAGAGAGTTTAGTTACAGATATGAACAAGTGAAATTCAGCCAGAACCAGCCAATAATTAATGTCCGTCTTAGAGAGGTGTCCGCCTTATAGAGAGATTAGTTACAGATGAACAAGTAATATTTGGCCAGAACCAGCCAATAATTGATGTCCATCTTAGAGAGGTATCCACCTTATAGAGAAATTAGTTACATATGAACAAGTAACATTTGGCCAGAACCAGCCAATAATTCATGTCCGCCTAAGAGAGGTGTCCGCCTTATAGAGAGTTTAGTTACAGATGAACAAGTGAAATTCAGCCAGAACCAGCTAATAATTGAAGGGCCGAGAGCATGTCCAGCCTATATGACTTTTTAGGCCTTTTTTATTTTTTCTTGCTCAGATTTGTCCAATTTTGGCATGTGAACTAGAAATTAGTTGCAAAACATTGTTCCGAATTTTTTTCCGTTGTTTTTTCCGTCGTTTTCGAGAAATACCGTATTCAAAAAAAAAAAATCAATCAATCAAAGGCTCCTATTGTAACGCAATATTGCGGTAAGCTTCTGTTTTCGCACTGACACGGTTCGATATTTTTGTAAAATTAAACGTTAGAAATTTTGACGAACGCAAAAAAAGTAAATCACTTTCATAATGTCCAGTTCGAAGAAAGAAAGAAAAAAAAAAAAAAAAAAAAAAAAAAATGAGGCCGAGCGTGATTCGAACCCGGAGCCGTCCGAGCGCAAATCCCCGACCAAACCACTAGACCACGGACGAACACATGCTCACTTCAGCCTAAGTTTTATTATTAAAAGGTTGATACGCATCAAAACGCGTATCTCGATTTCAAAATCCTTTTAGATCGAATTTAATGTTGCATTAAAGACTCCAAATGCGAAACGTCTTCCCGCCGGCCAGCAACAACTCACTTCGAGCTGCTCAAAGCTGTATTTCAAGTGCCCGACCACGCACAGCGGACCCATCTACCACTGTCGCAAAGCATGTCGGGAAATCCTACAACAAAACCGAAATGGAGTTCCCACCCGAAAGTTATTGCAAAATACTATAAGTCTCAAAGCACTTCGGATATCGGGCATTTCGACCACGGCACGGGATGGGAAATGGCCCACAACTCTCAACGCTGCCCCTTTTCTGATCCGAAGTGATTCCAGACTTTCCCGCCGGCTCGTCTTCCCGACCAAGGTCCGTTTTTCACCTCGAGCGCTAAATGGCGCTTCAGACACAAGGAAGGACAAGAAACACGACTCGTTTCTTTGAGAAGTGCTAGAGACTCAAGGATTTCCGGACTTAATGATGTCTTTCAATCACCGGACGGGCCTCATACACGTTGGCTTACACACACGCTACAGAGGCGATGTGTTGCCGCAGTGAGCTCACGATAGATAAGCGAGCCAGGCGTGCGTAAATAACGGTATTTTCGTTTAGTTGTTGGCACTGGTCAGAAGTATTGCAGTCGCGTATTCTCACGGCCAAACTGCTTTCAAATGGCTTCGAAATTACGCTCTGAATGTACCGTCAAAGCACTGGAGGGCCAGAACTCTGCTTTTTTCAGGTAAATTGGTCAAATTCCTTAGGGTTAGTGCAAATTCGACAAGGGCTTGTGATATTATTCGTTGTACGATAAAATGAGGCTATTCTGAGCTATTCTGAGCGAGAAAAAATAGAAAAAGACCTAAAAAGTCATATAGGCTGGACATGCTCTCGGCCCTTCAATTGATGTCCATCTTAGGGAGGTGTCCGCCTTATAGAGAGTTTAGGTACAGATGAACAAGTGAAATTCAGCCAGAACCAGCTAATAATTGATGTCCATCTTAGGGAGGTGTCCACCTTATAGAGAGTTTAGGTACAGATGAACAAGTGAAATTCAGCCAGAACCAGCTAATAATTGATGTCCATCTTAGGGAGGTGTCCGCCTTATAGAGAGTTTAGGTACAGATGAACAAGTGAAATTTAGCCAGAACCTGCCAATAATTGATGTCCATCTTAGGGAGGTGTCCGCCTTATAGAGAGTTTAGTTACAGATGAACAAGTGAAATTCAGCCAGAACCAGCTAATAATTGATGCCCATCTTAGGGAGGTGTCCGCCTTATAGAGAGTTTAGGTACAGACGAACAAGTGAATTCAGCCAGAACCAGCTAATAATCGATGTCCATCTTAGGGAGGTGTCCGCCTTATAGAGAGTTTAGGTACAGACGAACAAGTGAATTCAGCCAGAACCAGCTAATAATTTATGTCCGTCTTAGAGAGGTGAACGCCTTAGAGGGGTGTCCGTCTTAACCCTTTCACTCCCAGAAGCAATTATGATGACATGTAGTGTAGTTCTAATTTCCGAGTCTGTGGACAAAATCCTATGGTGTGACTATTTAAATGAAACCTCTTCAGCAGTACTTTTGCCTGGTACCATTTATTTTTGAATATTTTACAAAATGAAATACAAGATTTTGAAATTTTAAAAATGTGGTTGATTGTTTGTTATTTTCTCCCAAGGTCCTGCTCTTCTGCACCGTCTGTATGGCATGACAGCAAGCACACGACAAGACGCAAGTACTGGAGAGAATGGTACTGACAGCAACAGGAGCGAGCCAGAGAAATCTAGAGCTGACAAGTACCACCCCAGAACAGTCCTGTTTAGTGGACCACCACAGGTACATTGCATAACCTTTAATGGAGGCAGCGTGGTCTAGTGCGAAGGGCGCTGGATCTGCAATTTGTAGGTCCCAGGTTCAAGTCCTTTGTGACTGCTCGATGGACACAGTAGCCATAGTTGGGCTTTTAAAAATGTTTAATATGTCTGTATTGTCACTTTTTTTGGCGTTCCCAGTTAGCACATTAGTGCTTAATACATTCACACTATAAGAAAAATTTTTGTTTCACTCTACCAAACGTTTACGTTGTTTTAGTGTGAACTGTACTTGTTTGGGTTCTTAATTTTACGTTCTTTCCATAACAGGTGGGTAAAACTCATTCGTATCTTCACTTCATTCGTCTTCTGCACCAAACAGTCCAGAAACTGCGACGCGTGGATGTCTACAACGAAACCCTGTCTACCCCAGAGGAGAGCTCTATACAAGCCACGCCCGATCCTTCATGCGACGAACACGAGAGAATGGTCTGGCCTGTGTACAAAGAATTCGCCAAGCTTCCATTTAGTTGTTTACTAAAAGAGCACAGATACGCCAACACCAGCAAACTTCGAGTACACCCCGCTTCCGGTTACGCCACTCCCGGTGACATTCCTGCGCAACCCATGTCAGTCAAACGGTCACCAAGGCGACCAACTTGTTCCATGATGCTCTCTTGCTGGGCGGCGTATGACACGTACCATCACTGTGACTCCTGCAAAAATTATCGGGAAGACAGAGGTCCCAGTACCCCTCTGAGCTATGTTTACACTCTCCAGGGTGGGGAGAGGTTGCGGTTTTTAATCCCGCATCGGTGCTTGCAGAGTTTTACTTTTACCAAGGAGAAACAGCTTCGCAGTCTGCGACTGCCCATGGTGCTGACTGGTGGCAGTGGAGAGGTGGTGAAGCCGTTGAAGGCGGAATCCGCGGGCGCTGGAGAAGCAGTGGGGTTGATAAAGAGCCCTATAATGATGCCGAGCACTGGAAGGCATGAGTATGGTAAGAGGATTTATAGAGCAGTTTTCAAACCAAAACCAATCCAATGAACCAATAAGAACTCGAGGTAAATACAAGTAGCCGGCGCCAAGCGCGGGAAAAGTCGCGATTGATTTTGGTTTAAGTTCTGATAAGTTGGGATATAGGATAAAGTGGCGCGAAATTTTTTAGCCAATCACAAAGCGTAGCAATGCAAACCCAAAGCAATTGCAATTTTAATATGGTGGTCCCATTATTGGGCCGATGTTGGAACCGTTTGAACGACCTCCGCACAACGTTTATTTTTACTTCCAACATTTGCCTAAAACGTTGCACGGATGTTGGGCTAATGTTGGAACCGTGTTGTAACCTGTATTCAAAAAATTAATCTGAAACTAAACCTTCCAATCCGCTGTTATGCTACCTATTAATTTCATATTTTGATGACCTGTTTTTAACGCCACAGCTTCCTTAAAGTGCCTATCACCCCTAGAAAGTTATTTTTAGAATCAACTCTATGTACATTGAATAGTTGGTAAAATATTTCTTGTTTTTAATGTCGTGTTAGTGAGTTATAGAGATTTAAATTTACGAAATGCTAATTAGATGACGTCAACCCGGGAATCATTTATTATACAACTACTTGTTTTTATCTCCAAGTAATATTTTTTACGAATCAATTGACTATCCACAGTTTATTTTTAGTATTTATCAAACTAATTAATCTCAAACTGTAAACTGTGCACTGTAAATTGGCGTAGAAATAATGGCAAATTCCCGGGTTGACGTCATCTAATTAGCATTTTGTAAATTCAAATCTCTATACCTCACAAACGCAACGTATAAAACAAGAAATATTTTACCATTCAACTATTCGATGTACATAGAGTTGATTCTGATAAAAACTTTCTACGGGTGATAGGCACTTTAAAGTTACAAGTGTTTTTTTTTTACATGACAGGTCTGCTGAATCTGTACCACGCCATGGAAGGTGAAAACCACACCCTCCTTGTGTTTGTCAAGCACCAGGAGATGGCTTTGTACCACAAGGCGTGGCCTAACCACGTGATTGTTGGTCTCCCTGCGACCGCTGATACCCAGGGCCTTGGTGCGGCTCGCTCTTACATCAAGGTATAGGACATTGAACAGAAAAATAAAAATTCTTATATTAGCTAAGATAGTAGTTGCGTCTTATAATATAATGTATGCATCTAAATTTTTCTAAAGGGATCATCCTCGGTGTTGAGAAAGATACCTGACGCGTGTTTCATAAAAGTGCTGAAAAATTTGCGCAGGGCCCGAAAAATCTACGTTATGTGCGGAATGTTATTAACCATGATTCAATTTTTGTTTATTTTGAAAACTGAGGAATAAAATCTTTAGTTGGCGGAACCATTCGGGCTGGTTTGCCGGCCAAAAATTTATATTTTGGGTGCGATTTAGAGGACGCCTCGAAAGTATGCAGGCTTCATCTCCCTTTCGCGCGTGCCCCTCGCGCGCGTGTCCTCGAAATCTCCCTTTGAAGTGGCTTCAATTGAACTGTTCTTTTTCAGGAATTTGCCACAGCGAATTGGCGCGTGGAGCGTGAGCGACACGGAGTTCAGGGAAAGCGCGGTCAGGACGTGTGGCCGTTTATCTTTATGATGGATGACTCGTGTGTTATGTGGCAAAACCTTCTGAAACAATCTGCTAAGAAGTGAGTGAGCTATTTTGTAGACCAGTTTGCAGTGACGACATGAAAATCCAAGCTCATACTAATGTTACACTAGGTGCTACAATTTTTTTTAGCATTTTCCAGGTCTAGAAGTTACTGAAATATATGTTCCAAGTCCTGGGTCCGGTTGTTCGAAAGCCGGTTAATGCTAACCCAGGATTAAAACTTAACCGAGGATTTAGGTTCTCTTGTTAGAAGTGTTTTCAAAAGCTAATTCTAAGTTACATGCAAAGACAAGTCAGAGACGAAACTAAAGGGCAAAAATACTTTGGAAAAATCTACATAGATTAATTACTTAACTGGAATCAAAATTAATGCTAACCCTGGGTTAGCTTAACCGCGCTTTGAACAACCCAGCCCTGGAAATCAGTACAGTCGATTTCACTTCTGTGCGCAGAACCGGGATTTTCAAATCGTGAAGAAATTCGCCCATAAAATGTGTTCAAAGAGTAAATCCTTAGGGTCTAGACTCTAGTCGCACTACAGTCAAAAACAAAAATTAGCCCGTGCAAAATGACAAAAAAAAACAAAAACATTCTACAAAAAGCGTGTCCCACCGGAGTGGTTTCTTTTGTTTTCTTCGATTTTTGCACGGGCGGATTTTTGTTTTTGACTGTAGTGCGACCAGGCCCTTACTCACCATTTTCTGACAATAGACAAATTCGGCTAACGCATTGTTGTACCCAATTCAAACCTTCTGGGAATAAGATTCTTTCTTCACAATATTTCCATATAATTTCCATGTCAATGCTTCATTGGAAAGATGACGAAACGAACAAAGAGTTCTAATCCCAAAAGGTTTGAATTGGGTACATCAATGCGTTAGCCGAATTTGTCTATGGGCAAATCATGGCGGGCGAGCCACGACTGAGGAATCATGGCACGTGAATCATGGCGAAGGAATTCTAACTGGTGAATCATGTTTAAGTTCCGCACACTGCACTGAGATCTTTGTGGATTTTTTTGTATTTCAGGAAGTCAGTATTTACTCTGTGAACTCAGTTTATGTGTGAATTTCGTTTCTCAAACTCATTAATAATTCATGACGAGAACACAAAAGAAATCACTACCGGGAAGGAGGTTTGGATTGATACCCGGTCTTAATTATCATAGATTTTGGCGATTTTATTTCTTCGTTTCCTCCGCATTTAACGATCGGTTTGAGAAGCTATATCAAACACTCGAATGAGTGTGTCATCAGGTATCCAAACACCTTGAAGTGGTTAAAAAAAACTCGGCTGCGCCTCGTTTTTTCGGGAAAGGCTGTACCTTTCCAAACAAGCTCAGTGATTGGTTAACGAAACAATAGGTTAAACAACACAAACAATAGCCCTAGACCTAAACACAATAGAAACTACAGTACTACGGGGCCAATAAAAATAGAGGTCTGGAAGAGCTACAGTACTACTCGGTTTTTCAACCCACTTCGCGGTGTTTGGATATCTGATGAAACACTGTTCCTCGTGTTTGATATACTACTTACAATTTTTTGATCATGGGCGGACCATGACGGGCGAATCATGTCTGAAAAACCCGTGTCTGCACACTGCAGTGAAATCGGTGGTAAATACATGGATACAAGCTGGATTGCGGACATATTTTACGTTGTTTGTAGCTTATCTCTAGTCCTTCGGCCTTGGAAAATCTACAGGAACCCTAAAATATATGGGCCGATTTTTAAAACAAGTTTAGACAGGGTTTAACAAAACCGCGGTGTAACTCGATTTCAATCTTGCCAACCCGAATAGCTCGTGTAGCTTGTTTGAGACTTTATCTACCTACTTTACCTTGTGTCTCCAGTACAGGGAAATTTATGGGTTGACCTTAGCACTATAATTTACACAAGTTAATTCTCTGATTCCTTGTTTGTATCACCAGTGCTACGTGGCTTAACATTTATTTGTACCCTTCACATTCTCATTGCCACAAATTACCACCTTATTACCCACGATCTGCTCCCGTACGGCCTCGTGGCTCAAGCGGTAGAGCGACGGAAGATCTAATCCAGAGGTCGTGGGTTCGAATCCCACCGAGGTCAAAGATTTTTTTCTTTCCCTCGTATGGTCCCTCATTTCCTTACTAGGGCTAACGCTCAGTACAGGAAAATTTATGGGTTGACCTAAGCACTATAATTTACACACAGTGTTAATTCTCTGATTCCTTGTCTCCAGAGAAGAGTTTTCCAGCAAGGAATCTGAGGGGCCATCCTGTGTGATGACGTCCCTGTTAAAGGTTCTTCAGCACCTTGAGAACACACCAGATCTGATCAACTACGGTATGTTAGGCCTGCGGCAGTACAACACAGACTCCTCCAGTCCTGTGGATCACGGCTCATTTACTCACTGTCTCTTACACACCGCGATCATGATGAACCTGGACAAGCTCCAAACAATCAAGTACAACAAGCACAGGTAACTATGATAAAACCCAAAGAAAAAGTATAACAATTTTCACTAATTTCACCTTGTACAGCATAATAAACAGTACAACGGGAAAGTACTGCTCAATAGCTTTCATTTGAATGGTCACACTTTAGGATTTGATACACCGGCTCAAAAGTTAGAACCACCTTGTACAGCATAATAAACAGTACAACGGGAAAGTACTGCTCAATAGCTTTCATTTGAATGGTCACACTTTAGGATTTGATACACCGGCTCAAAAGTTAGAACCACCTTGTACAGCATAATAAACAGTACAACGGGAAAGTACTGCTCAATAGCTTTCATTTGAATGGTCACACTTTAGGATTTGATACACCGGCTCAAAAGTTAGAACCACCTTGTACAGCATAATAAACAGTACAACGGGAAAGTACTGCTCAATAGCTTTCATTTGAATGGTCACACTTTAGGATTTGATACACCGGCTCAAAAGTTAGAACCACCTTGTACAGCATAATAAACAGTACAACGGGAAAGTACTGCTCAATAGCTTTCATTTGAATGGTCACACTTTAGGATTTGATACACCGGCTCAAAAGTTAGAACCACCTTGTACAGCATAATAAACAGTACAACGGGAAAGTACTGCTCAATAGCTTTCATTTGAATGGTCACACTTTAGGATTTGATACACCGGCTCAAAAGTTAGAACCACCTTGTACAGCATAATAAACAGTACAACGGGAAAGTACTGCTCAATAGCTTTCATTTGAATGGTCACACTTTAGGATTTCATACACCGGCTCAAAAGTTAGAACCACCTTGTACAGCATAATAAACAGTACAACGGGAAAGTACTGCTCAATAGCTTTCATTTGAATGGTCACACTTTAGGATTTGATACACCGGCTCAAAAGTTAGAACCACCTTGTACAGCATAATAAACAGTACAACGGGAAAGTACTGCTCAATAGCTTTCATTTGAATGGTCACACTAGGATTTGATACACCGGCTCAAAAGTTAGAACCACCTTGTACAGCATAATAAACAGTACAACGGGAAAGTACTGCTCAATAGCTTTCATTTGAATGGTCACACTTTAGGATTTGATACACCGGCTCAAAAGTTAGAACCACCTTGTACAGCATAATAAACAATACCACAGGAAAGTACTGCTCAATAGCTTTCATTTGAATGGTCACACTTTAGGATTTGATCCACAGAGTCAAAAGTTAGAACCACCTTGTACAGCATAATAAAGAATACCACAGGAAAGTACTGCTCAATAGCTTTCATTTGAATGGTCACACTTTAGGATTTGATCCACAGAGTCAAAAGTTAGAACCACCTTGTACAGCATAATAAACAATACCACAGGAAAGTACTGCTCAATAGCTTTCATTTGAATGGTCACACTTTAGGAATTCGTAGAACCATCTTGTACAACATAATAAACAGCACCACAGGAAAGTACTGCTTAGAAGCTTTTATTTAAGTGATGCTCCACATAAGAACTACCGTAAACTTCATTGTTCTGCCGCATTGGCTCTTTCCCACATAGAATATCTTTGATTTTTAGAATAGAGGAGGGGCTGATGGTTCATAATTATATTTCAGTATAAAAATAAAGAAAATCCATTTGCGTCAAATAAATTTTGGGAAATGTTTGTGCTTTACCAATCAGAATAGCAGAAGACAATAGCTAATAATTTTGCTTATTTGATGAAGTTCCCCAAATACAATATCTTTTAAAAATTGCATGTTGTGCGATTGGGTCTCAAATTACTTGAAACCTTAAAATAATTAGACAAAATGCACCTTAAACCTTAACTTTTAAGCGGTTTTCGAGTCTAGGCCAATCAGATCACTAGTTGTAACAAAGAAAAAAGTTGGCATTCCATCGTCATTGCGTTTCAGCACTTTCCTTCTTATGCGGATCATTACTTAAATGATCACACTTTAGGATTTCTTCCAAGGTCAGTGGTTCAAGTGGAAGTACCATGGAAGTTGTTAAAAAACATCGTTTGTCAATTTATACAGGTACTGGTGGGAGGATGTGAACTTCAGTTTGAAAGTCCTAGCCAGCGGAATACACACCTGTCGCTTCAATCACCTGGTCGTAGCTAAGAAGTTCATGGAGACAGGTGGTGTCACCGCCTTTAAAGAGGAGCCATCCCACAGCGCTGAAGGCAGCAGTAATCACAATAAAGACCTGCTGCCAGGTGATAACCTGGTGACTGCTCCGGACAGGGACAATGCACCCTACCTTTCGGCGCCATCATACTACCTTCTGGAGCGCTACCTTGAGCTCATGGGTGCGGCCAAGCTCTTTCCTGTTACTGTAGCTCACCCCGATCATCCGGTGCTGGTGGTTGACTGTTATGTTAATCTTGGCCCGAGGCTTACTGTGGAGTTTGTTAGTTCAAGTGGCTGGGAAAAAGACAAGAAGACCGATGCAAGGCATGACACCAGGTAAAAGGCTCAAACATACCTCACGGGTTTAAATTATAATAACAATGAGCATAGAAAATTGCACGAAGAACAAGTCCAATGTTTTTGTTGCGTTTTCGCGTGATTTTCAATACTTATTGTTATTATAATTTCAACCCGTGAGGTATGTTTGAGCCTTTGACGTCACTTTATCCCTTTCGCAACCAAGCATGGAACACGGTTGATTAATGGCGGCCGTAAATTCTCGAACATAAATGATAAAATAAAATGACTTCTGATGTTCGTAATGGATTGAAATTTGGTAAGACGAGTAAGAAAGTATAATTGTACACGAAGATGTAAAAAAAGGAAATAAAAAATTTGATCGCAGTAGCACTTTAAATACCTTGCGCTTTCTTTAACCTTTGCATGACTCAACCAGGCCTTAATTTGAACTGAAACTAAATAATGGCTGCCATCTGTTTCCTCATACTCTGCTTCATGTTCAATATTGAGTACAGCATTGCTCGCAGTGTTGTTGAAACAACTGACGTACTCCATTTTTACAACGCAAATGTCGTGTTCCACCATTGATCAACTAACGCTACAGCGAGGATGACCTACGCTCAAGTTCAAGGTTCAGGTTCACAGGTTCACAGGTTTCAGGTTCACAAGCTCAGGTTCACAAAATGTCAGTGTCAACAACAACAGTCCTTTTCATCACCTTGACGATCTTAACCATTAACTAAGTTTTGTTTGTTTCAGTTACGGTGGATTGTTGCTTTATTTCTGCGATCGCTCAGTGTCCAAGCAGTTCCTCGCACAGTTCAAGTTCGCAACACGTTCTCGGCTCTGCATCGTGTGTCAAGACCGGAACACACTCAGACAAGAGGTGGCGAGGCTGGACTTGGAAGAATGGTGGCGTTTCAGGTTACGGGACGAGCTTCAGACCGCGAACAGTCCGGACGAACCCGCGCTATATTTCCTCACTGGAAAACACGACGATTGAATGGAAGCGATGATTTCCGTAGAAACAAGAACGAGGGCCAGCGTTTGAGTTCGCGAGAATCGCCAAGACACAACGGGACAACTTGCGAAGATTTTCCGTAAATTCTTCGGGTATTGCGAGTTGTCAGACAAAGGCCGAGCGTAAAATATAATCTGTAACAACCGTTGAAGTTCGCGTATGCTCGACTTCCGGAGATTTCCGGAGAACTTCTCTGACACTTAGAGTTTTATTAATAGTTTTTGAGGCAAAAACAGTTTGTGTACTGATCCTTAAGCAGCTGCTGTGAGATCTCACGCCTTTTGTCCAGGAAAGAGTATGTGAAACAGATTGAACAATTAGCTTATTTTAGAGAGTGGCAAGTTACATGATTAGTTGCTTGACTTATTATTGCCCACTCCAGAAACTATGAAAGATACCATAGTACTCTTCAAAGTGGGTGGTGTTTGATGTAAGCCTCATTTTTCCGATTTCTTTTGTTTTCAGCACGAACTGCACGTGCTATGCTTCAACTTCGTGGCAATTTGCATACGGTGCACATTTGTATGCGAACACACAATGCTACGTCCCAGCGTTCCTACCTGTAATTACACCCCGGTGAGGCTGAGCCTGCACATAAAAGAGTATTATGGTATTTTTCGGAGTAGCCAATTAGCGACTGCTTGAGACTGGTTTTCACTAGCGACGGAGTCGAAGTCGCAATCAGAAACGTATCTAGTGAAAATCAAACAACGGGGAGTGGTAAGCAGAGTTTCCGATCGTTCTTAGAATTCCGTTCTTACGGTCTAGATTGTCGGAGTCGTGAGGAGAAATCTGTACTCGGAGAGTCTCGCAATGGGCATTGCGATTAGTTTATTCTTCCGCTTCTGCTTGTGACTGCGACAATCTGGTATTCACTAGATCGTAAGCGACGGAGACATCGCAATCGAAAGAAAATGGAAACCTTATGTTTCTTCGATTCCGTCGAGTTTGCGACTCCGTTGTTTGATTTTCACTAGATCATAGTAGCGCCCTGACGACTCAGATTACGAATCCGACTCCGACTCCGTTGCTAGTGAAAATCAGTCCTAGGGCCAACCCTAGAATCTTGTGATATGTTCTAACTTTTGACTCTGTTGATAAAATCCTATGGTGTACCGATCATTGAAGTGCAGTCTCTTGTGAAGCACTTCCCGTGGAACTGTTTGTTTTGCAGTATTCTTCACAAAGTCGTCACGCAATACATTCCTCCCGTATGAAAATGGATTGCGTGACGAGAACTAAGGACGTGTGCGTTTGAGGGTTCATCTTGGGTGTGAAAGAGCTTCAAACAAAGTAGTATAGAGCGATTTCCAATTGAGTATTGAAAGTAATTTCGCGATTGCTTTGGTTTTGCATTGCTACGCTTTGTGGTTGGCTAAAAAATCTCGCAACTTTCTTAACCAATCAGACGTAAAACCAAAACCAATCGTGACTTGTTCGCACGCGTTTTCCCGCGCTTGGCGCCGGCGACATGTATTTACTTCGAATTCTGATTGGTCTAGACTACGAGCAGTCTCTCTTTCCCAGCTTAGTCCGTCGAGCGAGAAACGAATAAACATTAGCGAACGGACCTGCCTCGCCCCCAGTTTCGCGCGGCCATTATCCGTTCGCTAATGTTTTTTCGTTTCTCGCTCGACGGACTAAGCTGGGAAAGAGAGACTCGTAATCTATGATTGGTCCATTTGGTTGTCTACATATGTTGTGATTGGCCAGAGTAATTACTTTGGTTTTGGTTTTACGACACTCAAATGAAAGCCGCTCTAATTGGCCTATAATAATCATCCGATAATAGGCTTTTGACCAACCAGGCGAGGAGTTTTAATTGTTCAAATTTTGATCTTTTAATGCCATCGTGGAAGAGTATACATCTAGATATAACTATTTCATCGAGGGAGTTTTAAACGCTCCTTTCTAGTTTTATCGGCCTCAAAGACGGCTCTTTAAAAAGCTTTCTATTTTCAAAATAGAAAGCGAACACAGTTTTCCTCCACGTGCTCAGCCAAGCTACGATTCTATTTTATAAATAGTGTTATAAACGAGTGGAGGCGGTGACAAGATAACGTATTGTTCAGGCCCCGGTTGTTCAAAAGGTGTTTAGCGCTATCCACCGGATAAATCACTGACCAGTGGATAAGCTTTAACAAAATACATTGTGTTATCCACTGGATAGTGATTTATCCGGTGGATAGCGCTATCCATCTTTTGAACAACCAGGGCCAGAAGTATAGTATAATATAACGTCAAAGGTATGACTGAGTTTGTAATGTTCATTACTTACGGTTCCTGGGAGTTTCTCCCTGGGAGATCCTCCATCCCCAGTGGGCAAAGACTAAGTGCAAACCCCTTAGTGGACGTGCAACCACTAGGTTTGACTGTATATTTTAAGGTTTATGTTCGTCCCTGTTAATAAAAATGTGAACGAATAAATGTTACACAAAAGAGAACTTTGGGTATGAGGAAGTAGCTGGTTTTGGAAATGGAAAAGTTAAAGTTTTGTATTTAATGTTATGATTCTAAACGTTTCGTCTCTCGCAAAAGCGAGGGTATCTATACGCTTGCAGCTTTCAATACAGCTGTAAGGTCAATTTGGCGGGAAATTATTCCCGAGAACAAAACCGTGAACTATTAATCCATCCTGCTAAAACTGTGCAAGTTTTTTCCTAAATATTCTGTACATGTACACACGTTTTCCTAGGTAATTGCTTCCACGTAGAACTGTGGAATATTATAATTTTAAAAATAAATTTTTATTTGAATAGCCCATTTCCGAGTTGCTCTCAGCCTCCTTTTCTAACCGAGGCCAAGTGCAAAACCATTCATGTGAAAATGAGTTTTCTTTCACATGCAAATAGAACTTATATCCATATGAATGGTTTTGCACTTGGCCTCGGTTTGAAAAGTAGGCTAAGAGCAACTCGGAAATGGGCTATTGCAAATGCATAGATTAATGAACAATTCATTAATAATATTTTTCTTCACACCTTTACCACGAGGAAAGCGAAGGAGGCCAAAGGAGTTATATTCATCTTCACAGATAATTCTTGATTGCAAACGAAACTTTAATAACGTTAATGTGTTCGAGATGAGGAACAAAGTCATCTGCCCCAGTATGCAGACCACAACTGTTTCTGAAGCAAAGATTTATTTTGTCAACACGTGGATGAATGACGATACAAATCAGTGCTTTCTACAACTACATACTTTAGGTAAGAATATTATATTGTTATATAGTTTTCTTGCAGCGTTATTGAGGATTGTTTTCAAGCATTGGCTTAAACGGTCGAATGGTTCAGTTTACACTCGACGCTATTATTATTTGTAATCGTATCAATAACAAAATTCTCGATTGTGATTGGTCAACAACGCGCTATTTCTTATGTAATTAGACGTTGCGCGCGCGTCAATCAGGTAAACTTAAATATTTTTTTTTCTCGCTGTTTCTTCCTGCTTTCAAACTGACAGAAAATAACCCACGTTTTGAGTACAAAAAACTCCACATCGACTTTTTAATCTCCAATTTTGTTATTGATTCGATTAATAAGTAATTGAACTTCGTGTCGTACAATTCAGGGGTAATCGTGCTCGTAATTTCAAATCGTCCTCGCGCCTACGCGCTCGGCCGATTTGAAATTACTCGCCCGATTACTCCCTGAATTGTACTCCACTCAGTCCAATTACTATTACTTAGTCTGCAACTAAAGTTTCAGCCGTCATATATTTAACAATTGTCTCTTAATCAATTCATGTGCATTACTGATATAACCGTTGCATTTGGTTTGAGATACACAGACTGGTGCGATATAGTAATCTTATTCTGGTCAATTTACACTGGATGCTCTTAGATGCGACTTAGTCTACAACTATAATTTCAGCCATATTTAACATTGCCTCTTATAATCGGATATGTAGTAAATAACCGTTATATATGGTTTTAGATTCACTCATGCAGACGGAATGGAAGAATGTGGCAGGCACCATCAAAGAATTGTTACTGGTGGTGACATTTGGAAAAAAAGATGTATTTTGGGTTAGTGTCTGAAAAATACAACGAATAGTTTCATGTGACTGTCGGGGATAGTCGAGCGAGAAAAACACGCGAGGGCGCGAGAAAAATCGCTTGGAGATGTGACTCACCCGCGTGTTTCACTGGCGCGTCTTTCTCTGCGTAAAAAAATGGAGATGACGACAACTCTCCACCTAAAATCGCCGCCAACGAGTAGGCGCGATTCGCTCGGGTGTTTTGCCCTTTCGAATATCCCTGGAAGAAATAAGAGAGTCGAAAGAGAGACTAATCGTAGTCTGGAAAAATTAAACGGGTAAAAAAGGCCATATCTTTGTCCCAGCACTATCAGTGTTGTGATATCAAGGCAATAAATCTCCCTCGAAAGGAATTTGGTCCAGGGAAGGTGTGAGTGAAGGCTTCAGTCCCGTTTAACTTCCGGCCTGCGATTTTTTAGTTAGATAGACACATTACTCAGCGAATACGTATACTTACATGATAGTTTTCTTTTGTTAGGTTAAACACAGAAATGAGAAATCATAGCAGAGCTTCCATCAACTTCGACATAATAATGTTTAAAGAGGTGAGTTGATAAAGCTTTTATAGATAGTATCCGTGACTCTCCTACGTAGCCGTTTTTTGTGTCGTCACGCAACGCTTGCGTGACGATACAAGTAACGGCTGCGTAGAGTAGTGGGGGAATATAAAGAAAGAATGAAATTGAGTTGATAAGGTAAATCACAGGGCACCCACACAAAATGTGTGTCCGTTCGTATTTTTAAATTTAGAGGAAATGTATGGGAATATCGAAAAGGTTCATATTATCGTAATATACTGCGATGAATATTTACACATAAGATAAAAAAAACGCATTGTTACCTGAAATGTTGTGTTGTCGTTCTTCTAGCTGAAAACGGCGAATTTTAACGATTTGAGGGGTTTTGCATCGGACGTTTACCTGAGCGTATAGTAGAGACTCTCTACTATAGATGGAAGTGATATAGTGATAGATGGTATAGTGATAGATGTATAGTGCTATTTTTACTTAATTAATCTAATTTTATAGTATATTTTTATTGTAATCATTTTATTAAATTTTACGAGTTAAGTGACAGTTTTTAGTTTAATTTTCTCATATATTGTTAGGCGCATGAGATTATTTTATAGTAATGCGCCATATTAATTACTAAATTATTATTATTATTATCATCATTATTATTATTATTATTGAAGGAGATTCAAGAGGAGACGTTTCGAGGCTGGCTCTTCGTTATTCGCATTCCAATTTCATTCTCTCTGACGAAGAGGTTGCGCTCTTTAATCTATGTACGGTGGCCAAACCGCGATGGCATTTATTGATATATTTTTGTTTTATTTCTATGCAGGATATAAGGAAACTATAAATGTCAGAATCAAGCAAAGATCAAGAAAGAAAGACAAACAACTTAAACAAACAAAGAAAGAGGTAGAGAAACAAGTTTTACTTTAAGCGCAATTTTTTCATTGCCTCCAATAAATAAGCTATTTTCGTATTTAAAATTACCGCTGAATTCAAACACCAATGACATATTGATACGGGGTTAGACTCGACCTGATGTAAAATATTCACAAATACCGGCAGAAGGTGCGTGAAATTTGAAAATTAAACAATAGACAGAGCTCTTAACAGGTCATCTTCTCGCCAGAATTTGTGAATATTTTACATCAGGTCGAGTCTAACCCTGTAAAAATGCGCCTTCAATGCTTTCATTCAGCGACCATAGCGAATTCGAAACTGGTCTATTCCAACATAATTTTCTTAGTTGAGTTGAGATAAAGTGCAACACAGATGTAACAAACTTCGCCGCGCGGTTTAACGAACAAATTCCAGTAGCAACTGACAAATGATAGAAATCTAACAACTGAATTGTTCAGATCCAAACATTTCTAATTAAGAGAAAAAACTATATTATATATTCAGAGAACAGTTGGGCAATTTCAACTTTTCAATGTTGTAACATATGACCATCGTACAATGTCGGCCCCAAGTGTGTCGTCACTGACCCAGGACGTTAAAATCGATCGAGGCGAATTGGTAAAAGGTTGTTTGACGGTTTTCATCAAGAGTAAGTGGGAGTAGATAAGACTCGTTTTCCAAGTGAAAATATCAGGCCATTTTCTGCTCTTAAGCATACCTATGACTGTAGAAAAACGTCCAAAGAATGCGTGATGCTTGAGAATTGCCAAGAATAAACCAAACGAATAAACAAACATACATAACCTTCGGGTAGACACATGTACGCGTTGCGGACCTGTTTTTCGTATTGATGTACATTTTTTTTCTAACAATACCAAACGTAAAAAGCTCAAGATATGAGCAGTTTATTTAGGGACCAATTTATTCGTGAAAATCGTACTCCGTGTTAAGTTTTTAGAAAAAAATATAAGCCATTTTGCCTATTTAACTGGTGTTTCGATACAGTTTTCTGGAGACCACACCTACATTTTTCAATTGGCTTTTAAGCGATCTTCTCCAAGTCAGATCAACGTGAAATTTTCACCACTAACTGGTTTTGAATTGAAGTTTGGAAAGATAAATTTTCTGGTAAAATCGATATTACCATGACGACGATCTACCCAAAATACCCAAAAATTGCACATGAAGCGATGTTAGGAAAAATGGTAGCAAAAAAGAAAGGAAACAAAACTTTAAAGGTTTACAAACATAACATCAAGCTACTTTTTGACACTATGAATAAGTAATTTCACATGCAAAACCAGTGTTAATCTCTCGATCAATTTATTTCCAGCACACAAATAGTAAGGTTTGAAATGTTATTTCGATTTATTTGAAATCAAACACGCAGAATTTTTTTTATTCTTGCAAAATATATATGCCATATACCATATTTTAAGATGTCTATGTGGGATTTTTAATGCGAAATCTTAAACGCGCTAAATTTCACTTTTACTGATTTCGAAGTTTCTTGTTTATCGTCGTCATGGTAATATCGATTTTACCAGAATATATTCTTAGCCAAACTTCAATTCAAAACCAGTTAGTAGTGAAAATTTCACGTTGATCTGACTTGGAAAAGACCGCTTAAAAGCCGATGGAAAAATCTAGTTATGGTCTCCAGAAAACTGTATCGAAATAATTTTCTGTGAAGACTGGCTTTTAAACGACTTCTCATTAAAAGCTGTTAAGGCGTGCAATTCAACATGATTTATCAGTTTTCAATAAACGTTGTTAGGTTACAAAAGAGGAAATTGACTAGAAGGGTTTCTTTTTCTTTTTTTAATAAGGCATATCTCAGTGGCCATTTTGTGTGTCTTAGAGCAAATGTCTTAGCCATTTTGTCCGATTTATGTCATTGATATAAGGAATTACAACTTTCAGTAATCAAAGCGAATTTTTGGTAAAACTTCAAGGGCACGTTTTCTGTGTTCAGTATCAATCGTGCTATATTATACATGTAATTTTTGTCGTCTTTTTCTCATAAAGTTTGCCTGCTTAGAGTTTTCATCAAGCTTAACAAGCAACGAAATCAGCAAGCCACTGTTATCACTTGTTCATTTAGTTCTTCTGATATTAGTAACTTACTTGCTTCAATTTTCAGTTGTTCGAAGAGATGTTGCTTTGAAACATTAAATGCTTAGATAAAGTGATGTCGCAATTTCCGTCATTGTTTGGCCATATGAGTGCAGTAATATATAACATATCAACAAGGACATTGAAAATGACAGTAAAGTTTGGAAAATACATAATTATGTTTTTAAGTTGATATCCCACTTAGTTAAACTAAAAGGTCATTTGTCTGTTTCGCTGTAATTTTTGGCTGTTTGTCAGTTTCCAGTGAATGATAAAATTGAGGCGCACTTGTACCATTTGGCGAAACAGTATGAACATTAACGAAGTCTCATATGACAAAGCCGTAAAACAATCGGGACATAATTTTCGGCAATTTACTCACTTCTCGTTTTTTACATTTATTGGGTTTGTATGTACAAATTTTCTTCGCTTTGTTTGGACTAATGTATGTCATTGTTGATTATTAACGATCAGCGGTTCTACATTTTGCGTTGAGCACATTTGTTATATCTGTGTTGCATTGCCAATTGCCACGGTACAAAGTTTGCTTACAACTGACTTTTATATACTGTATTTATAAAGAAAAGTGCTAAAATCGTAGGCATTTCTGATCGATTTTTGCGATTGTTTGAAAATTAAAAATCAAAGTTTTCAAATCCACAGTCATAAGCAAGTTGTACCGGCAAAACGTGCCATGGACAAGGTTTTCAAGAAATTTAACAGAAAAAAATACTCAATTTATAGCTCCGAAAACCAGACATTTTTGCTTTTGGTAAAAAAAATCTGTAACTATTCAGTACAATTCTTTCAGCGATTTCTGAAAATTGTCAATTGCTTATAAAAAAAGTTATGTCACTCCTTGTTTTGCATGTACAATATTTTTCCATGGTGAACGCTGTTCAAATTTCTAAACCATTCCCGCCAAAAGACTTAGAAAAAAAATACGGGCGCCCAAAATACGCATGCGCCGTTTTTTTTTAAATTTCAAACCAACGTTTTTATATTTAATAAACAATTAGAAGCCAACAACAATAAAGAGTCGTTTTTCAGTTTTATTGTATTAACTCTCTATTTCTTAATTAAAAGAAAGGTGTGACAATTTTTCTTCCTATATATACTAAAGCTACTTTATTGTATTTAATAAATAATTAGAATAGAAGTCAACAATAAAAGAGTTTTCTTTCAGTTTCATTGTATTCTTTACTTATTTATATTGTACAAATACGTTTTCAATAACTTATTTAAGTAAAAATCATTTAACAAATTAAAAGGTGTGACAAACTTTTTCTTCCTATATATACCAAGTCTTTTGGCGGAAAAATTTGCACAGCGTTTCCCCTGGCAACAATTTTGACAAAAAAATTAACCAGGCACCCCTTGAAAATTTTTTGATCCAAAAAAGTTTTCAAGGAGTACAACTTTAAATTTAAACCCGCCAAAAAGGTATACAACATCTCGTACAAAATATTTGGAATGAACCTCACATTTCAACGCTGGTTTTCACAAGCGACATTAAGCACAAATAGAAGGAAATACTCGTTCTTCTTGTCCTCACAAGAAAAATTACCCAAGTTTTTTTCCTTGTGCCTACGAAGACGGCATAAGAAGAACAAGTGTGTTCAATCTTCACCATGTTTGTACTAAACACTTCTGTCGCCGGTGAAAACCAGCCTTTAATCTTCAAATTTCTTGCACGAGACTGTATAAATGAAGGATATTAAAAGAAACATATCAAGCTATTAAAATATTTCGTGAAAATTATTTGCTTACGAGAGAAAACGTTTTGGATATAAAGGGAAATTAAAGCTTAAGTTCTCTTATTATTTTAAAGGTAATTTTTGCTTCTGATTTCTTTCAATACTGGACATTTTTAGATTTTTCATAGCTTGCCACGTTGCTTTCAATGACAAGACCGTTAACTGTTGGCCACCTTCCTTTGTAGCACAGAAAAATGTCAGAAAGTACGTAGACTAAGCACCAAGAATAACCTTTTGCTACGTTTGGAGCAAGTGAAATAATTTAGTATTCAACAAACAATTGCTTTGCTCCATTTTTTTTTGTAGAGATTAGTAAACTGTCGGCACGAGCCCAATTTTTCAAAATAATAGAAGTTTGCTACGTTTGGAGCAAGTCATATAATTTAAAACATTCAACAGACAATTGCTTGGCTCCATTTTCTTGCTAGAGATCAAAATCAAACTTAAATGTTTTATTCTGTGCTACATCGAATGCCAACAGAAAAACGTCTTTTCCTCCACTTAAACTAAATTTAAGAAAGCCCATTTATAATACCCAATGTCTGGTTTCAAGTTTTGCCCTAAACACGTTTCAACTGAAATTTATTATAGAAACAAACAAATGGCCTAAATAAAATGAAAAGGGTTATACAAACCATGATGATAATTAACGGAACCAAACGAGAAATAATTCGTCTTTTACAATCGGTCCCGTATCTCTTGTCCAAATTGAGCTAAGTGAATGTTTAATAAAATAATTATCTGCCAGCATCGAAACAACAGAAAATTTTTCTCTAGACTAATACAAACAATTTACAATCTCATAACATAACGCCACATAATTCTTACTAAGAAACTGTGCGACTGAATTAATATTTTGTTCAATATTTTAGTCAGTCGAACTTGTTCAAACAAACAATTCACAAATTGAGATCATAGGAAAAGATGTGACGGTAGTTTTGAGTTTCCATTTCATTTTGCAAAAAAATCCTAGTAAAATGGTTTGAAAGTTGACTTTGAAGGATAAACGATGTTTAAAAACCTGAAACATTTTCTGAGAATTTAAATTGATCTAGCAAGTAAAAAAACGTTAACTGTAAATGATTTGTTCGAAGTGTTTATGCAGTTGACTTCCAAACGTTATCTGTTGTTCTTCTTCAAAGAATAGGTTTTGGTTTGTTTTTTCCATTTGTCTGTATAATAGGTCTACATTGTAGTTCTGAAGAGAACTGTTGTTGTTCACAATGAATGACGTTTCATGGACAACCTAAGCGGAAGTCATCTTCAGAGCCATGTGAATTGTAAGCTGTCATTAGGCAGTTTTGCCATAATATTATTGGCTGTTGAGTCTCAAGTCAGCGATTGGTGCGTTTCGAACTGTGTATTTGTTTGTCTGTTCTGTTAGAAAGTCGTACATTTATGTAGGCCGCAAGTAGCTGTTGACATCGGTTCAGTGGTGTTGCTCCACGTTAGTAAACCAACTTTTAGAGTGAGTTCTGTTATATACTGTAGGTATATACGGTAGGTATAACGCATTTGGCAGAGTCCTAATCAGTTGTATGTTCAAATTTCTGGCAGTCACAGCATTTGATCTTGTATACTGCTTCATGTCTGTCGCTAGGTTCGTCTTTCTTAGTAGTTGTCGTAAAGTTAGTAGTACTTTACAATGGGCCATTTCCGAGTTACGTTACGTTTCATATGAAAATGCATGAAAATGAGTTTTATTTGCATTTGAATAAAAACTCATTTTCATATGAAAGGTTGTGCACCTAGCCTCGCTTTGACAACGAGGCATAACGTTACTCGGAAATGGCCTATTCACATAACTCTGAAGATGACTTCCGCTCAGGTTGTCGAAACGTCAGTCATTGTCAACAACAACAGTTCTTTTCAGAACTACACTCACCCGGACGATCTGGGTTTAAGCCATTTACAAGGTCTATATTGATCATCGAAAATACCGGCTTTCTTCAAAGCCAGACATCAGGGCTTTATAAACTAAGCTCTTAAATATACGTACGATCGACAAGAGAACACAGGCACTCAATCTCAGGAAAAAGCTACCTCTCATTTTTCAGCATGGGCGACGAGAATAATTTTTTGTGGATAAAAGAAAAAAAAACAAATGAAAGAGAAAGAACGCAACTTGGAAAGGCCTCTGTTCTCTTGTCAATCAGTTGATGTAGGGAACGTCTAAGGAGGCACCGACAGGCTACAAGTGTCTTTAAATATATATTTCCAATTGATTCCATTTTTAACCTAATGCCAGACTTGGGTTCATAACAGCCAATTTAATTTGACTATGGAAAAAATAATTTGACGTGTCCATTCTAGCGATGTTGATCGAATTGTGCACGACCCCAATTTATCAACATCTTTTTTTAAATGACCATATTGATAAGTTTGGAGCAAGTGATTTAATTTACTGGAATATTTAACAGACAATTGCTTGGCTCCATTTTTAACACAGTGCCAGACTTTGGTTAAATTGAAAAATTATTGAATAAATATTTGTGCTTCTAAATTAAATTAAATGTTTATAATCTTGCTTCTGGGAAACTCGCGAATTTGTGGACGAAATACAAACTTTCATTTCGAGCATCTAGTTCATGCCAAATCGTATTTCGTTTCAAAGTATAAAATTACCGAGGAAAATATAAAACAATATTTGGAAAAAGAAAGTATATTGACAAAGAAGTTTTCGAAAAACTGTCAGTGGCACGTTAATATGGAATCATTTTGAAAAGGAAAGTCATTTTATAACAGCCAATGTGACCATGGAAACAAATAATTTGACGTGTCCAAATTAGAAATTTGCAGTTGATAAGCTGTCAGTGCCACCTTAAAAATACGAACACCCACCACATCAACTGAAGTTAGAACTGTAACATTAATACCACATGCTGAGCGTTCGACCAAACAAAATTGTATTTCCTTTGAAAGTGAAGTTTTGTAAGCAATTATAGGGAAGATATCAATGACGTCACCAATTGTTATTAATGTGCTAACCAGAGCCTTATTGGCTGCCGAAACAAAGGGTTCTTTTGTTCCAGTGGCTGGCACATTTGAATAACAAAAAGAATGTTTGTAAACAGATATCATCCCTATATTACATTTTGACATTTGTTTTGCGTAAAGATGTGTTCACCGAAACAAAAACAAAAAACAAGCCGTAATTACTGAATCGTCAAATTATCAACCGTACAAATCAAACGATCGCGCAACGTCCAAATAGTGGCTGAGATTAAAATTGTCAGAAATTATTTTACCTAAGAACTAATAAAGATCAGACCTTCCTCTCATTGAAAAACCTGACGGTTCAGACAATTATCAGCCAGTACCCGATTAGTCAGTAAAATGAATAAACTTCAATATCCTCTGGTTCTTTATATCAAATGGATGAGTTGATCAGATTCAGTCAATTAGCAGTCAAATCCGAATTCGCTCTTCCTAAGAATCAATACATTTGATACTAATACAAACTTAACTGCTCATGTCCAGCCACCATTTGTACAAGAAAATATACGAAGTAAAAAAGTTCTTATCTTTGAAGAGATTCGTCAATTCCAGTTTGTCCCGTCTTGCTTGTTACTTCTGAATTCTGACTTTGATACTCTTTGAAGTTCCTGAAAATATAAATGAACGATTGATAAGATAAAAGGTTCAACTTTTGTTATTTTACAAACGACTATTAAATAGGTTAGAATTTTTTAGGTGTATTAGATGTGGTTTTCATCAATAGTTAATGGTATACAATGTAAGAATAAACCATTTCCAATAGGTGGTTTTCACGTTACGTCACGGCGGCCATGTTGGTGCACACCTACAAAATAATTTTAATGAACTTCTATTGTTATGTGCACCAACATGGCCGCCATGGCTTTTGTCATTTGAGTCCCACAGGACTGAAGGTCACGTGAGTTAAAACCATCTATAGGAATTTCAAAATTTTGTTTCAACATTTTTTTCAAGGCCTAATAGCTCCTTTTAAAAGTTGAACTATAAAATGTTCGTTTTTCTTGCGACGCGACTCTTACCTTCGGTTGGAGTTTTTGGGTGACTTTTTCCTTGGCGGTACGTCTTCCCGGAGTCTTCCAAGTTGCCTCTAGAGCGCCAAAACGTTTTACAACTTGCGAGACAAGTCACACGAACACGACCTGCTTGATTTGCGGCGAGGGCTACGATTTTTTCATGAATACTGATTACAAACTTGAGCCAATCGCTGGCAAATACCGGTACGTCAAAGATTTTTGGGTTAACAACATTTGCACGCTTTTCAGTGATGACTGCGCAAATAAAGAAAAAAGAACATGATAACAAAGTTTGCATTCAACAAGATATTTTTTCTTTAATAAGGAGGAATCATGCAACAGGAAAGCAGACATACCAATTTTTAAAGCTGCGTTTCAACAAAGTACTGCGAGAGAAGAACATCTGTTTTTTTTTTTCATTTTGGCGAATTAACCTAGGCGTTTAATAATCCGGGAGGGGAGAATTTTTATTAACTCTCGGGCAAACGAGGCCTCTCAAGTTTATTTAAATTTCTTTTGCGGTCTTTAATTTGGGATGCAATTTTTTTTTCGTACGACACGTAATGTGACCATGACAACCAATTTTTAATATGCATGCCGTCTGAAATATTTTTTTTATACTTAAAAGTTTTCCTTGTTATTAAATTCATTTCTTCAGGTAAGTTTCTTTGGTATCTGCACTTTTCCAGTCTATAGAGCGTTTTCACTCACGTGACTTTCAGTCCCGATGTTGGTGTTCCTAACAAAAGAAGTTAATTAAAATTCTTTTGTACGGGAACACCAATATGGCGGCTATGACGTCAAGTGAAAACGCTCTATTGATTTAAAATTTAATTATGGGTCAAAGAGCTGATTTTCTGGAAATCAAAAAACCTGGGAGAGCGGATTCGAGATGCCGGGTCTACCAATAAATGACGTCATTTGACGTCATCATCAACGCATGACTAATTTATCTTGCAAAGTACACAATGGGCTACCAATTAGTAACAGTAATTGAACTGAGTGGAGTGCAATAGGCCTTATCCACGATGACATTACCAGGCCCCGGTTGCTCAAAAGGTGGATAGCGCTATCCATTGCATTATCCGCTGGACAGTGATTTGAACAACCGGCCCGGCTCAAAATTCACCACCAAGTCTTGTTTGTACTGCATTCCTTGCAAACCTTTGAAAAGTTCACGTTGTTTTTGAGTGGGTATTCTTTTCAACTTTGCTCCTTTGAGAATACATTGATGAGATTGTCACTGGTTTACACTTAACAATTAACTGCAGGCTCTTAGCCAATGAGAAGACAGATAGTGACTACAATGTGTAATAATTTAATTTAGCGGAATGGGCAGTTTCTTGGTGTTGCGATCACCAAATGACGTAAAACAAAAGATTCAAAAGAAAGTAAACAATACCCACACCACAACACAATAGCTAACCAGCAATTGTTTCCGCAACACTAAGAAACACCCGCGGAATGGCAACACACGGATAAACCATAATTTCATCATTCAATAAAGTGTTACGCTCGAGATCCATAACCACATTATTATTAATTATTTAAAAAATAGAAATATTTTCCCCAAAGTTCATATGCATATATACTGCATATGAATTAGTTCCCCTATTAATTAGTCAGACCACATCAATAATATTATCCTCAAATTTCATATATACTGTATGTGAATTAGTTCCCGGATTAATTAGTCAGAAGAATTCACCCGTAATACTAATGTTGTTAATTGTTCCAGTTGTGAACCAAAAAAGGAGGGGGGAGAGGGGTGGGGGGTAGGGAGAGTTGAAGAGGGGCGTTAAAGAAGTCCCATATGTCAAGGGCACTTCCGAAAACACCGGCTCAGGTCTTCAAACGATATGACAAGGAGTGTCTATCTACTACAAACTTTCAACAACCTTATGTCACTTATAGCTCATCCCAAAGTTCCCACGCTATCGGAGAATAAATGTGGCGTTGTATACAACATCTATAGCCTCTAGCTTGCAACGATTGTAAAGAAGAATACATTGACGAGACCGGTTGTCAAACATATTGGCAAACTGTTGGCGACAATAAGACTGAACAAGATTTTATTCTCGCCAACTTTTTGCCATACTTTTCTTGTGTTGGCAAACTTGCTTTTAACGTGTGAACGCGTCAAACACAAGTTGTTTACTTTCATAAAAAAAAACCCGTTCGCTTATCTCGAGATTTGTCGTCTCGGCCTGAGAATGACATTAATGTTGCTGGTAAATTGCCATGTGAAAAAGCAAGTTTGCCAACTTTTTAAAGTTTGCCAACATGAGTTTGCCAAGTTAAGTTTGCAGTGCGAAGGCGCCTTGACCCCATTCACTCCCAGAGTTATGGAGAAATGAAGTGGGGTTCTAACGTTTGAGTCTGTTGACGAAATCCTATGGTGTGACCATTCAAATGAAACCTCTTCAGCAGTACTTTTGCATGGTACCATTTGTTCTAACGTTTGAGTCTGTTGACGAAATCCTATGGTGTGACCATTCAAATGAAACCTCTTCGGCAGTATTTTTGCATGGTACCATTGGTTTTTCAATATTTTGCAAAACGAAATTTGGGAATTTATTTTTAAATTTTGTTCTTTGGCACTCTAGTTGGGGGGTTAAAGGGTTAAGTAACCACATTACACGACTCGAGGTCAGTGACTGTAAGAGAGAATAAAGGCCAGCTAAAGTAAAGTCTTTTTGCCGCTGAAGTTTCTTTCAAATCAATGCAATGGTTTTGTTATGAACTGTACATTCCGTGAAGAGGTTAAGATGGACGATCGCACTTTTCCTTGCGCTGATATTGACAGGAAGTGTAGTCGACGTGGGGAAAACTCTTTGGCAAAGCTGTTAAAGAATTCCATATCCAGGTTCTCTCGAAGTGTACAGGCCGGGATCTTGTTGGCCTGGAAATGAATAACGAAGAACTAATGCACTACATTTCTAAGGTTAAAAGAAAGAAAATTGAAGAAAAAACACCCAATCAACGGATATTTTTTATTTTTTTATTTTTTAATCAACATTTAGACAGGGTTATCCATTCAGCTGGAGCTGGTTTAGTTGCAAGGATAGTTGCAAGTTATACAATACTAGAAAGAGAAGCTGTTCACTTTCGTTTTATATGATCTCCAACGATTTCTAATTCGCTGGTAAAAAATCTCTGGATCATATCGAAAGATCATTGCAATCCCGCACTTTATCTACAAACTACTGCTTTTGTTTTGCTCTATAGAATTTTTTCATCCAATTTAGTTGTATATTTGGTAGCATTTGGTGATATAAAATGGAAAAAAGCTAAGTGGAATTTTTTTATTCGGTGGGACAGTGTCCCTTTAAGATCGTGTGGCTGGGAGCACCCAAGAACCGGCGTGCGAACGAGCGGGAAAAACGAGGGGAGACCGGAGAGAGGGGTGCCTATCCCGGCTCCCTCCTCCGCCAGCACTCGCGATATTTTTCCTCCTGTGCACCGCCTATCCTTCGCTCGCCACTCTGAACGCCTAGAACACGCTACAATCGTCGACAGAAGTCTTAAAGGCACTTAAATAAAAGCGGCCTGTTTAATATTTGTTCAAGTATTGTAAAACATTTTGGCCACCGCGTTAGAAGAAATGATCATCCCTTACGCCCCCTCCCCAGTCCCTCAGACAGTGAGGAAACTACAAGGAAACTACTTGTACGAGGCGAAATCAACCTTGTGATGGGGGGAGGGGGTGTTTTCTGAGAATTTCTCTTGACGGTTAAGAAAATGAAGGGCGTCCCAAAAAATATTGTCAAGGATTGTAGTAACTGGTGCACGATTGAACAACAGAGATACTTACAGAGGTAATAACGTTGCCGCGGTTGTCAATGCCGACATATAAGCCAGCTTCTGCAGCCCATAGGGTTGTCATGTTAGATCCCACAGAGTCAAGATGAAACACAGCTGATAAGGAAAACAAACAACCATTCATACACGAAAAAAGCAAGTGACACACTCAAACACCAACCCCGTGGTCATACTCATTCATACCAACATTTCTTGTCAAATTACCACTTGGGAGAATGCCAATCAGTTTCAGCATTAAAGGAATGGTTTCACGGTTCAGCGCATGTGCACAGATTAAAATGCTTTATTCGCTTTCTTACCAATTTTATCGGTTAACCACTCACATTTACTTCAATAATCACATACTATAATTACTCCAAACTAAGCGAAGGATGACCAAAATTCACAGAAAATTTCAACGCATTACACCGACAAAGTTAAGGTGACTCGACCCAGTTTTTTTGGGGGGTATCATCCTACTTTGAAGCTCTCTGGTATCCCCACCTTTACTTTTATCATAAGTCTGTCACATAGAATGGATAACATATAGATCAATCTACAATATAATATAAAATATTTGGCGATCGGAGTAAATGTCACGTGGTTATAATGCCACGCCCCTTTGAGGTCTGAGTCGAAAATCTGCTGTTACCGGCATTTTTTCGTGGAAATCTCTCGGCTACACATAGTGCGCATTAGTGCCTTACGCTGAGCAGAGTTTCACCAACATCGCAAAGACACAATTCGAGAAATTCAGTGGTTTCCAAATTGAGGTCATAATTTAAGCGAAAATGATAAGCAAACTTTACACGATTATATCCAATAAACTATGAGACTTATCCCTTTATTTTGGGGATCGTTATAACAGATGAGTCCTTGCAAGTCAGCAAAAAGCTTTAGGGCCTTGTAAATGCGCGCGATTTCGAGCAAAGGAAACATATAGAAATTATAGTTTTAGCTACTTGTTGACGTTTGTCAGCGTTTAAGAGTCCTTCTCACGAAAAAAGCATTTTCTTAAAAATTCGTAGTTTTTTTTTCCTTCAAATTTTTCAGGGCCACAATTGATTAACTAACTGCCCGGATTCTGAATTTCATGGTCATTGAAAAACTGTGACATTATCTTCTATAAGCCCAAAGTTGAGTAAACATTGAAGATTTTTAGCGTTTTGGCTGAGTTTGTGCTCTGGGAGTTGTCTATTGTTTCTAGTCTGTCATTATAGGTGGTTTGCAACCAATCTCTAGAGACATAGATAACAATAGTGAAACGAACAAATGCTGGTGGACGAACAAAAGGAGCTAATGAGAGAACTATTGTTTATGTCCACCAGCATGGCGGCGATGACGTAACATGAAAACCACCTATACAGCATTCTTGTTCAGCACGCGTGCAATGACTACGCTTGGCTGACTTCCGAATGCTCACCGAGATATAGTAATTAGTATGAAAAAATAGAAGGGATTCCCGTCACATAACGTCTGCAGCCAGGAGTGTACATCATGCCGAGAATTGATTAAAAATCATGCGTTAAACCTCTATGATGTATCACGCGATCGCATGTCTCAGGCCGTACCAAAATTACCATATCTCGGTGAGCATTCGGAAGTCAGCCAAGCGTAGTCATTGCACGCGTGCTGAACAAGAATGCTGTATAATGACAGACTAGAAACAATAGACAACTCCCAGAGCACAAACTCAGCCAAAACGCTAAAACGCTGACAAACGTCAACAAATAGCTAAAACTATAATTTCTATATGTTTCCTTTGCTCGAAATCGCGCGCATTTACAAGGCCCTAAAGCTTTTTGCTGACTTGCAAGGACTCATCTGTTATAACGATCCCCAAAATAAAGGGATAAGTCTCATAGTTTATTAGATATAATCGTGTAAAGTTTGCTTATCATTTTCGCTTAAATTATGACCTAAATTTGGAAACCACTGAATTTCTCGAATTGGGTCTTTGCGATGTTGGTGAAATTCTGCTAAGCGCAAGGCATTAATGCGCACTATGTGTAGCCGAGAGATTTCCACGAAAAAATGCCGGTAACAGCAGATTTTCGACTCAGACCTCAAAGGGGCGTGGCATTATAACCACGTGACATTTACTCCGATCGCCAAATATTTTATATTATATTGTAGATTGATCTATATGTTATCCATTCTATGTGATAGACTTATGATAAAAGTAAAGGTGTGGATACCAGATAGATTCAAAGTAGGATGGTAACCCCCCCAAAAAACTGGGTCGAGTCACCTTAACACTGAATAAATCCTTCCACCCGAAGGATTTATTCTACGCTCTGGTGGCTTTTATGGCGCGTGGGTATGTATAACCATCCATTCAATCAGCCGACTGATCGCGACATTTTCACAGGCAAATTTCCCGCCAGAGTTGTATACTCGCTTCCGATTGGTCTAAACAATGAAATTAAGTCGGTTAAGTCATAGCTTGCACATGCGCCGAACTGTGAACCCCCCCCCCCCCCCCCCTCCTTAAATGCAATATATAGCGATTTGTAATAGGCCATTTCCGAGTTGCCTTTAGCCTCTCTATCAAAGAGAGGCTAGGTGCGAAACCTTTCATATAAAAATGAGTTTTCATTCATATGCAAATAAGTTTTATTTGCATGTGAATGAAAACTCATTTTCATATGAAAGGTTTCGCACCTAGCCTCGCTTTGATAGAGAGGCTAAAGGCAACTCGGAAATGGCCTACTGAGTGACGCAAAACCAAAACCTAAGTAATCACTCTGGCCAATCACATTACAGGCAGACAATCCAATGAACCAATCAGAACTCGAAGCTAATACAAAGGAAAACGCATGCGAGTAAGTCACGATTGCGTTTGGTTTTACTTCTGATTCGGTTGAGAAAGTGGCGCGATATTTTTTTAGCCAATCACAAAACATAGCAATACAAAACCAAAGTAACCGCAAAATTACTTTCGCTACTCAATTGAAACCCGCCCTTTATAGCGATTTGCAATTGAATGTGTTTTGGAACATTTGCTAAAAACTGATTATGGTTTATCAATCCTTCAAGAATTCACTTGAAATTTTCTTTTGAGTGTCCTGAGAGCATTTCGTGTTTGGAACAAGATTCTCAAGTTTTATTCTAGCACAGTCTGAGCCAAACACATAACTCCTTCAAATCCCAGGAAGGCGATTGAGGCCTTCCGAACAAACATTCTACCGAAATGTTTGGTTGGGTACTCTTTTTGCACACCTGTGGCCGCTGAGTTGTCATGAATGACATGAATGTAACAGCGAAACAATTAGCACGACTTACACTTATAAACTTACTAACTCCAAGATATAATTTTTAAAAAATATCATAATATAAACAAATTCCTTGCTGTGGTCGATCGGAACAAAAGTGTTTGTCAATGATTAAAATTGTCGATAACCAACTAAAAGAATATGTATTTGCTGGCGGCAGATGTTGGTCGTCAGTGAGACTGGCATGGCAAAAAAGGTTTTGTTTCTTAAGATCTCTGGTCTACTCAAAAGCAATTAAAAATTTATACGCAATAGGAAAATGACCCGTCGTTTTAATTCGTAAAATGAAAAATCCTTTTAAATAAAAACTGTTTTCACTGACTGTTGCTAATTTAACCCATATTCCGACAGTCAAGAAGTCCAAACGCGAGTCGTCCGAGTCGTGTAAAATGCAGTCCTAAGTTTCTACTCTATAAATGAAAACCCGACTTGTGAAGATTAAAAGAGACTATCGAGTCTCCCTTAATAATTGCTGGTTGTTTTATAATTGATTCGAGTGTTTCTTTATTTTTGCTATGCCGTTTACTCTGTCCACGTTGGAAGCTAAAGTTAATGTTGATATTTCTTTACTCACTGTATATGCTATCGAGGCTTTTTGTCCCGCGAACCGAGCCATCGGGACGAACTTCTAAGAAATGCCCATTTCTACACTGTATCTTTCGTTTCCTTGGAAGCAAAGCTGTCGCAAATTGTAACCGGTAAACCATCGCTACACAAAAGACACTCAACTTTGATGACAACAAATTTGTCTTCACTATAACATTTTTTTTTTCGTGTTTTGGATCGCGCATTGGAACGAGCCACTTAATTGAAAACGGATGATAAATATAGTTGATGCGGTATCGCTTTAAATGAGATTATATTTTGCTTCAAAACAGGTGATTTATCCGTATTGTTCACTTATTGGGTGTTTGCATGATATGATCAATATAAGATGAGCCATTTTACCGCACTGTTGACCAAAACCCTGCTGCGGATTCAATATTCAGCATTCTTTGTCGTAAATTTCAAATAGTTGTGATGATTTTACGATCGTTTTCATTGAATCTTGACCTACTCTGAACTGTAAAAATACCTCGTTCATTCAAGTTACAGCATTTCTTTTCAGTCTTTTCAATTTCGTCTTATATTTCTTCAGATTTTGTAACGCAGGTATTAATGTTCATAAAAACCGACGGCGATCGATAAATACAGTTACTCTTTTTGTCTGTTTTTATGCGAGCTAAAATTATTACCTTCAAAACAATTTTTTTTTTTTCGAAAATTGAAATATTTAGATAAGAACCGTCGACTAAACATGATTGAAACGCTGAGATAGGATACAAATCAATAGTTTTTATTTTTGAGTTATACATTACAATGAAATGATATCTGGCAAAGTCATGAAAGGAAAATTCATCTGTGATGAAATCCCAGAATGCAACGTACGTTTATTGAGTTTATTCCACCACCTCCGGTAATAGTTAATAATTATTAATTCTAACTGATATATGACTAAATAAAAACATGGCTAATATCTCAATCTACTTAATTTCATTTCGTTTGTAAAGTGAGTCATCATATAATCTTTCTCACATTAAGTAGTCTTTGTTTAACTGCCACCACCCCCCCCCCCCCCCCCCCCCCCCGGGGAGGGGGATACTCTGCACATTTTTGGGTGGGGGTGTGCGCTGGGACTCTGAGACCCTTAACCTATACTAGACCATTTTAGCTGCATTTTGCAACCCTATTTTAGACTAAACACCGAAAAACCCAACCCTATCCTAGACCTATTCCAGACTCGCTATTTTCCAGAAACTCGTTCACTATCACAGTTGTTAGTTAACAGGGGTCAGTAAAAATGCCGTACTGGCCGCCGTACCGATTTGTAAATGCCATTTGCCAGTAAACCTTGTCTAGACTAAATTTCTTCACGCAACTGATCAGTTTCGCGGAAATGATACCCTATTCTAGACCAAAACTCTGTGATAACTATACCCTATCCCAGACCCCTATCCCAGACTAAACTGCCTGAAAATCATACCCTTCACAGTACAGCGGAACATACCTATAAAGCTCATATATGGAGAGATTTAACTTTAAACCCAAAAATTAAGACGGAAGGGATAGCGTGTGGAAGGGGTCCAAAGCTTAGAAACAAACCGGAAAGAAGTTCTGATAAAAAAACAAATTATATAGTTCTGGTGTTGGGAGGAGGAATAGGGCGGCCGAATCAAAATTCGAGGCGACAAAACTTTTAAAAATATGGTATCCAACCCCAGGTATTCAACGTCTTCGCGGAAATCCGATGTCGATAGCGTGACTTTTCAGTTCCGGTCACTGCGTGAATGCAATTTTAGTAGAGAAACACGGAAATGCTTTTCATTTCGCGCATGCTCTCAACTTTGGATGGCCGCTTCGAAATCCGGGTTCTCCTCTTGCATGATGGCGATATCTTCCCATGTCGTTCAACATTGAAGACGAATACCGTCAGGAATAAGAGCGGTTTTTGACAAATCAGAATCGTAAAAACACTCCAAGAACACTCGAACAGGTTCCGATTCTTGTTAATTAAAAGATAGCCCAAACATTGGTGAATAAGCACACTTGTATTCTGACAAGTGTTCTATCTAATTATGTCCAAAAGTGAGGTCTCGAAGCTTTTATTGGAATCATTTTATCAAAATCCTCCGACTGAATTAATGGAGCGTAAATATTTTCTACATCTTGTTTTGAATTGAGTTACAAGGTAACTATATGAATCGCAATTTAACTTGGTAGCAAAGACCAGTTTTAATAAGAAGTTACCTGTAGAACGTGGGAAAGGGATAGCTGGGGGATTTACAAAATGGCTACACTTTTCACTCAGAAACATAACTGAGAGCAACTGAGTTCAGTTTTGAGTGGAATCTATTTTATTTTCGTTAGAAAAATTAATATCCTTGGCTGTGATGAGCAGTCATTACATTAAAAAGTTTTTGTTGTTGTTGGAAGGTCGTTGTTTTGGAGAAGCAAGAGAGAGTAAATTCACGAGAGATTTGCAAATTGTTTTGCATCTTTTCTTCGCTCGAGGACTCTATGACAGTAAACATGTCTCTAGATAAATATATCAAACAACTCTTTGAGCCAAACCTTTTATCAAAGAACTCAGCTGTCTCGTGCATAGATTGAAAAGATAGACCCTTATATCTTCGACGCCATCGATATCACCAGCCGATAAGTCGTTGTTCCGACCCTCATGCAATCAAGCGTGTGTCAACGAAAGGGGGTCGGCCGAAGTTCAAACTTGGATTTTTTACATTTTAAATTGCACAGAATTAAACACTGAACGGAGAGGAATACAAATGATCAGCACTGCAGGGAAGAGCTGCTCAGTAGCTATCGAAGAAGTTCATCCACCGTCGCAAAAGTCATACTGTATGATATACATAACCTAAAGATCGATGGCTCAACGTTGAGATCTACACGGGTGGGGTCTTGTGAACGTAGCCTGATGTTATTGCGCGTGACTTCTTGGGAAAAGTAAGAGGTTTTACTATCAATCATTTTTTCCTCAAGAAAACATCAAAACGCAACCGTAAAGGCTATTTTAATATATTCGTATTCGCGATGGAAAACGTTGATATTTTCGTTCGTTGCTGATAAGAAGCGAGATTAAAGTGTAGTGGAGTCATTCTTATCGTGTCTCTCTCTTTCGACCGGAAATGGATTATTTGGCGAGGCAACGACTTTTTAAGCTCGCGATGAATGATAAAGTCAAGTAAAAATTCATCTCGTAGAGTATATCTTCATTTTATTACCCATTTTCTCTGCCTGATAGTCGCCTAATATGAAATTTGCCGGTTTTCCAAGAACCGATTTTGCCCTTTCAAAGGAATTGTTTTCCTTTTGAATGTTTCCCGTAACTTCAAATAACTTGTAAGTTGTTTATGTAGTAATTGTTCATGGAGCACGGTAGGTGCAATCTTTAAAACTAAACGTAGTAATTTTGTAAGGGAACTGACACAATATCGAACTGTTTTCTATAACCAGTCTAAAGAACCATTTCTCTTATTTGTACCCTGCTAGCAGAGTCCCCTTCAATCTTCCTGAAAAATCGGGAAGAAGAAGGGGGAAGAGGGCTCTGCTAGCTACAACAACAAGCTTTATTTACATGACTATAAAATCGTGCTAGCAGGGTAGACCACATGAGAGAGTCAGCTCAAGACAAAGCGAAGTACAATATAACCCTTTGGTACATGCAAAGATAAGATCCTTTTCGGTCATGAAATAAAATCATGCACTTATATTAGTTATCTTTATAGCGATCTGAGAAGATATGTTCTCATTAATCCAAGTGGAGCTATTTCTAGCGATGCGTTTTTTTTAGAGAACATGTGTTGACTGGCCTCATTCTGAGATTACACAGAATGATCACTCACAATAAATACAGAACTTTAAACCACTTGAATACGAACTATATTTTGGATTTTGGATTTAGGCAAGACTTGGCAAATAAGTTCATACGACTACTATTGTTCAAAGGAGTCGCCGCATTCGTTATAAATTGTGGAACAAACGTCTGGCTTCAAAGGTTCCTTAGTTGCATTGCGCATCGCCACTGCACATAATTTCTTAAATCAAATCAAAACCAATTGTCAGTGACTTACTGCCATGCGTTTTCCCGCGCTTGGCGCCGGCTACATGAATTTGCTTTGAGTTCTGATTGGTTCATTGGATTGTCTGTGTCTGTTGTGATTGGTCAGAGTAATTGCTTTGGCTTTGGTTTTATGACAATCAATTGAAAACCACTTTATTATGCTGTACAAGATGACTATAACTTTTGTGACCATTCAAATGAAAGCTATTGAACAGTACTTTCCCGTTGTACTGTTTATTATGCTGTGCAAGGTGGTTCTAACTTTTGAGTCTATGGGTGAAATCCTAAAGTGTGACCATTCAAATGAAAACGATTGAGCAGTACTTTCCATGGTACTGCTTATTATGCTGTGCAAGGTGGTTCTAACTTTTGGTTCTGTGGGTGAAATCCTAATGTGTGACCGTTCAAATGAAAGCCAGTATTGAGCAGTACTTTCCTGTGGTATTGTTTGTTATGCTGTACAAGGTGGCTCTAACCTTAGAATCTGTAGATGAAATCCTAAAGTGTGCTCATTCAAATGAAAGCTATTGAGCAGTACTTTCCTCAGTTGCTCTTTGTTTTTCGATATTCATCAAGAAGAAAAGTTTTAAGTTTGTCCAAACTCACTAGTGATTGTTTTAGCCCCCGTCGAAGGTTTGTGTTTCAAACCGAAAAATCAGGCACAAAAATATACACATGTTTTACTTATTTTGTTCTTCATGCCTCTGTCTTCTTCCATCGTGACAATTAGTTTGCCGCGTTGTTTTACATTTGTTCAAGAATTTCTGCTGATCCAGATCTCTTTTTATAAATCCGGCAACTCTGATTGGTTTGTAGTCGCGGTTTTGCTATTCACTGTCTTTTGCCCGTCCGCCTGTCACAAAACCAAATTTGATGAACTGTAATCCATTCCTATCCTTGTAATCATTCACGTTATATTTTTTTAATCCCCAAATTACTCACTGCTCTACTACCTACTACTCTGTTTTGCTAAGTAAGATCTGTTTATCCAATTAAGTTGTATATTTGGTGGCATTTGAAAATATAACACGGAAATCATGTTAGGGAAATTTTGAACTCAGAAGAAGGATAAAATAAGAAAGCCAATTCGAATGACTGATGCTGAAGTTTGTATTGAATAAACGCGCGAAAAAGCAAAATGTAGCGAAACGCCACATACGTAATTATTAAGCCACAAGGCTGTACACGTCTCTATGTAAACTAACTGTATAAGTGCTGGAACATCAAAACAATTAAATAGAGAGGATGAATATTATGTATTAAAAGTATGTCTCCTAAACAGAAGCACAGGCTAACAAATTGTGAACAGTCTCGGTAAATTAAAATACCTTATTTTGGGTTGAATGCTGCTATATTTGTTAAATAACCAATACACGTCGTATAAGTTGTGTAGTAGTCCTCTGACTTATTTTTACGAGTTGTTTATCGCTTCAACTGATCAGACCTCTTGAGATTCAACGTAAATTTTAACTGGATCTTCGTTCTCGGCTTTTGCTGTCTTAAAGTTTTGTTCCTTTTCTGGGAATTTTTTTTTTGTATCTGTTGTAGTGCAGTTTTGTCCTTGGTGCAAATTTTATTTTCCTTTGTTTTAAACTCGTTATCATACATTATCAAACATTTCCATATTTGAAAACACAGGAAAGTAAAATTTGCACCAAGGACAAAATTGCACCACAACATATCCATCTCGACGTTGTCTGTTCTTGATCAGACAGTAGGGTAGTTTTAGATTGAGGAGATGTGATTGGTTTCAAGATTCAACCAAGTGGAGGAATGATAAAAACAATTGTGACATGGCTAACTCGCGCCAGTTTTCTGCACTTGACAATGGTTGCACGTTTCCCGCGCTTGGCGTCGGTTGCATGTTTTCCCGCGCTTGGCACTGCCGGTCGCATGTTATCCGACGCTTGGCATTGGTTGCCGTTTCCCGCGCTTGACGCCGGTTGTATGTTTTCCCGCGTTTGACACCGGTTGCATGATTTTGCTTCGAGAAGTGATTGGTTCCTTGTCAGTTATCGAGCACTGATCAACAAAAGAACTGTTCTGAGGTTTTCTATGATCTTGGACTTCTTGACATGTTTTGAGCTCTTGAAAGCATTCTAAATATAAATGACACTGTCAATAGCCACACACATGTACCATAAAGCACATAAGAAATCATTCGCGCCTTAACACACTTTATCACTTCCGATCCACATTAAATGAAAGATTAATTGTATCGTCAGACCATCAACAAAGACGTGGGTCAAACCAAAATGGCGTCATTTAAAAAATGCAATCTGCCTCCTTTTCCAGATGTCAAACTAGGTTGATACTTTCTTATCGAATGCCACATCTTCAATTAAAGGCGTCTGTCCAGTGTGTAGACAAAAGAAAGTTCCAGCACCGCTCAAGTTATCAAAGCTTTGCGAGCAAACGAACATTTTGTATTCAAGATCTTGTTTGCAAGACAAAACATCGCTATCGGCAAGACGATTCATTCGTTTTTTATTTGCTTGGCATGGGGCGATTATTAAAAGGTCAAAAATTATTTATTCTTCGCAAATTTGCGCATGTGTTTTGAAGGAATCTCTGCTTTCAACGCGAGGGCATTAGCAGTTTTTTTTTAAACATGTGCTCACCAGAAACTGCTGCAAAATAGACCATTCGGAAAATTAGGATTGGTATCTAAAACCTCCCATGGAGTAATGTTTGCAGGCGAAACAAGCACTGAAAGAGCTCGGCCCAAGGGAGAAAGTTTTGCTCTTGTATCTCAGTGTTCTGACGTCCAGCATGTACAAGAACGTTCCGACGTTTTGTTGACAGTGCGTTCTCGTATCTTACGGATCGTCGACAGAAAATAAACAAACAAGAACAAAAACAAAAACAAAAACAAAGAGACGAAACTATGGAGTAGAATACCACTTTATTACTGTTGAAATTTTTCGCGAGTTTCAATTCATTTTATAGACAGAAATTGTTCAAACTGAAAAGATAGGCGAACTATCTCTTATCTCAAAGGTTTCAATTTAAAAGGGGTTCTATTCCAAGATTATCCACGTATGAGATAAAAGCGGACAGAAAACACATTTTCTCTGTTCCCCAGCCCTGTTTTTCCGTTCCCAGTTCATATTTTCTACTTTAACTCCTGTTTGTGTACTGTTTTTTTGCACAGATTTCAGTTCGTTATCACCCGTTAAAGTGGCGCAGCTGAGTGGATCATTTCTGGTATTTAAGGTAACAAACGGTCCGCTCTTGAGCTGATGCAATACAGAATCGTAGATAGAATCGTCTGACGTCCAAAACAAGGCTAGTTCATTGACATATTCTCTTCATTTCTTCAGAAGTGTTAATTTTATCCTCTTAACCACGAATTACGTGAAGGAGGACCCTCTCTATTTCAAACAGCAGGTTTGTGTTTTTCTCACACATGTGCCAGACTCACCTAGTAATATGGTCTTTTTGCGGTCATGGTCAATTTGTTCGCTACCCTTTATTCCCGATAAGGTTATCCTTTTAAAACTGATCCACTTTTGTTCTGCTACAAATACCTGGCACGTTCTCACGTTTTTCCTCCTTTCAGAGGACTGTTTTTGAAAGTAGAAAAGGCAGACAGCAACATAAGCATTACAAAACTGAGCTAATCGCGTTTAAAAAACGTACTTAATTCTCGAGGTCATCAACTATTTTACCACAGAAAGTTTGTGCTCACCAGCTGTTGAGAGCATTTAGCGATAAATCGATCGTTTTATTTCATCGTTGTTGAAACTTAATGAACATTCGTGTTGCAAACGGGCAAGCTGAGTCAGTTTACGCGCGCAAATTGGACATTTATCACGCCCTAATAAAAATCTCATCAAGGAACTGCAACGTTAACTTCACGCCAAGAGAGTTAACGATCGTTTAATTCGCACCGAAGGAATCAAAACAAACTGAATGAATGCGCAAAGCATTGCGGCATTTGCTGGATAACATCTGAACCCCAGGCGGCACTCGCTATCTAGATTTAATTAACTACGTTATCACGACTTTACACACGTACGTATTCTAGCGCGTTGTCTTCCGACTGGGAGGTATTCAATATTTCAAGGATTATGTTCCATGTTGCACTACCTTGACGGAGCAGAGCATTCAAGCTCACCGCGAAGCCACAACGCGTACAAGCACTGAGAAACAAGTGTTAAAAACAGACCATGGGAAAGCTGACTCATACTCCTGTCACGCCCAATACAGAGCAACAGATACCCGGAAAGCGACGCAAAGGTAGCTCCGACACCCCGTCCGCTAACGCTTTACGCGAGAGAGTGAGAGCGCAAAATATGAAGAGGGCGTACTTAAAGCTACAGAAAACCTTACCACAAGTTCCGCCGGACACTAAGCTTCCGAGGCTCAATATCCTGCTGTTAGCGATAGATTACATTTCCCACCTCCGCTGTGTGCTCCGCAGCGAAAATCAACTATCCGAGCGAAAGTTCGCCAACTTGGAGGACAAGAGCGGTATGCTTCGACCGTTTATTGAGGTGAGATTTTGAAAAGGTGATGTTAGAATACTTGACCGAATGGAGAAGACAATCTGCTCGAGAACTTGTTCGGCCAAATTGCCGCTATTTTTGTAAAATCATCTGTCTACGCAAGAACGCTGTTTAAGGAATCATCTTTTTAATAATCATAAAATGAAGTGCTAAACTTCAATCACAACATACATGTTTACATTGCTGAACAAGTCGCGAGTTCGTATAAACAGTCATTCGCATGCTGAGGTCGGCATTCTTTATCAAGTGCAGTTCTTTATTGAACTAAAAAATCTCGACGGAAACGCATATCTTCTTGTGTAAACATTTTGTAGAATAATCATTCTTTTGCGGTGATTATCAATCGTTTCAAAATGAGAAAAACATGAGTACGCAACTGCTTTGCTTTCAAACTTTCAAAGTAAGTCATCAGTTCAAAGACTTTCTATTCGAAACCAGAAATAGGTGTTTCATAAGCCATGACAACTTGTCTTTTTGAAGATCAGAACTTTTCAGTTTTTTGCGCATTCGTGACGGGCCGAAAAGATAGTGCAAAGGGAAAAGATAAAAAAGCACTTTGGAGAGCGACAAAGTTTATTGAACTAATGAGTTTCCATTGTTTGAAGTTATTCAAAACAAGATGATTTGAAAAGCGCGATAACAGAGCCTTGTAGACATTTGGAAAACCCATCGGGAAAATAGTTTACTTTCTGCTCTTGAATGTACGTTTATTTGGACATCGTTAATTGTTAAGTAAATAACTGGTTGTCGTTTTGGGCACTTTTTAGAACGCAGTTACCGTTTTAAGTTAGGGCGAACAGTTGAGGTCATTTCCTTATAGTTCGTTGAAATCATGCAGATTTACGCAAAGAAGCAAAACAACTCAGCATTGCGTTGTAGTTAAAGCTTATCAGGATCGAAGCTGTTTCAAACAGTGAAAAGAAATTCAACTCTTTCGCTTCGCGGAATTGAAACAGAGAAGAAATAAGATGTTTTTTAGTCACGTAGTAGGTGACCGGCTAATTCTGACCCTTTCATTCACACTCAAAATGCGCGTGTTGATTCAGTGATAAGCGTACTGTTGCGGGAAAGTCCGATTTCAAGTCACAAACGGGTTGGACGAAAACTCTATACAGCCAACGTGAAAGAACAGAACTGATTCTTGTTTTATGTGAGACGTAATGCAATATCTTGAACGCCCACAATGTGAAAACTCTAGCAGCCTCTCCGACCGCTTTTCAGAGGGCATTTCAGCAATTCAAGTTTAGATTGGCGACGTTGGTTAAAAGGTATTTCAGCGATTCAACTTTAGATTGACCAACAATCTAAAGAGTGCTCAAAATGAAAATCGAAAAACAAGGCCCAAATTTCATTTTGCAAAATAATCAAAAACCAACAGCACTAGGAGTAAGTACTGTTGCCTAGTTTTTATTTTAATGGTCATACCCCAAGTTTAAGTTTTCACCCACAGACCCCGCGTTGGAAACATTAATTCAGTGATTTTGGAGATTGTTTTTCTGTATCTTCTGAATGTTAAAGGTGATATTTCAATTACAAATTTGAAGCTTGCAAAACTAATATTTGCTTTTATTTGAGATTTTCCCTAGTTCACAATATAACAGAAATATATGTTTAACGCTGGGCGTTCAGTTCATTTTGCGATTTTCCGTTTCTGTTAAAAACAGCACGTCGAGTCTGAATGAACGCAACGTAAACATTTGTCATTTCCCAATTCTAATTCGTGCTTATGAACACATCAATGAATTTACACTCGAGACTAAAGAAATTTCAAGATGGCACAGTTAAAAATTCACTAAAGCTATTGAACAGAACTTTTCCAATCATGTTACTCTTTATAAATCTGCTGTAGAGGGCGGTTCTAACTTTCGAGTCTGTAAGTGAAATACGTGCGTGACCATTCAAAGAATATTGAGCAGTATTTTCATGTGTTTCTTACTTTTGAGTCTGTTGATAAAATCTTAAAGTCTATAAAGCATTGGAATGAAAGCGACTCAGCCGTACTTTCATGTGGTTGTTTTTGTTACGCTGTACAATGTGCTTCTAACTTTTGAGTCTGTGGATGAACTCCTAAAGTGTGACCATTCAAATAGAAGCTTAGATTGAGCAGTACTTTCCTGTGCCGGTCATGTTCATTTATATGCTGTACGATGTGGTTCTCGTATCCCTTTGCCGGGGAGAAGGGACTGATTATGACAAGGAGCATGCGCTAATCTGGCAAATCTATCATGTGTTCCCATTCAAATGAAAGCAACTGAGCAGCACTTTCATGTGGTACTTATTTTGTTATGCTGTAAAAAAGTGGTTCCAGCTTTCGAGACTGTGGATGAACTCCTAAAGTGCGACCATTTAAATCAAAGTCATTGAACAGTACTTTCCTGTGGTACTGTACAAGGCGGTTCTAACTTTTGAGTATGTGGATGAAATCCTACAGTGAAAGCTATTGAACAGCACGTTCCTGTGCTGTTGTTTTTTATGCCGGAAACAGCAAAGTTATAAACAAAGCTAGAACCTGTTATTCTAACTTTTGAGTCTTTTGAGTCTGTGGATAAAATCCTAAAGTGTGACCATTCAAATGAAAGCTATTGAGCAGTACTTTCCTGTGGTGCTGTTTATTATGCTGTACAAGGTAGTTCTATATCTTTTGAGTCTGGATGAAATTCTACAGTGTGACCATTCAAATGATAGCTATTGAGCAGTACTTTCCTGTGGTACTGTTTATTATGCTGTACAAGGTGATTCTAGCTTTCGAGACTGTGGATAAAATCCTAAAGTGCGACCATTCAAATGAAAGCTATTGAGCAGTACTTTCCTGTGGTACTGTTTATTATGCTGTACAAGGTAGTTCTATATCTTTTGAGTCTGGATGAAATTCTACAGTGTGACCATTCAAATGATAGCTATTGAGCAGTACTTTCCTGTGGTACTGTTTATTATGCTGTTCAAGGTGATTCTAGCTTTCGAGACTGTGGATAAAATCCTAAAGTGCGACCATTCAAATGAAAGCTATTGAGCAGTACTTTCCTGTGGTACTGTTTATTATGCTGTACAAGGTAGTTCTATATCTTTTGAGTCTGGATGAAATTCTACAGTGTGACCATTCAAATGAAAGCTATTGAGCAGTACTTTCCTGTGGTACTGTTTATTATGCTGTAAAAGGTGATTCTAGCTTTCGAGACTGTGGATAAAATCCTAAAGTGCGACCATTCAAATGAAAGCTATTGAGCAGTACTTTCCTGTGGTACTGTTTATTATGCTGTACAAGGTGATTCTAGCTTTCAAGACTGTGGATAAAATCCTAAAGTGTGACCATTCAAATGAAAGCTATTGAGCAGTACTTTCCGGTGGTACTGTTTATTATGCTGTACAAGGTGGCTCTAACTTTTGAGTCTGTGGATAAAATCCTAAAGTGTGACATTGAAATGAAAGCTATTGAGCAGTACTTTCCTGTGGTACTGTTTATTATGCTGCACAAGGTGGTTCTAACTTTTGAGTTTGTGGATGAAATCCTAAAGTGTGACCATTCAAATGAAAGCTATTGAGCAGTACTTTCCTGTGGTACTGTTTATTATGCTGTACAAGGTGGTTCTAACTTTTGAGTCTGTGGATGAAATCCTAAAATGTGACCATTTAAATGAAAGCTATTGAGCAGTACTTTCCTGTGGTACTGTTTATTATGCTGAGCAAGGTGGTTCTAACTTTTGAGTCTGTGGATCAAATCTCATTCATCACCTATGACGTAACCGACTTGAAAAGGTTTCCAATTTCACCGGAACTAATGTTTTTGTTTTTTAAGCTCGAGTGCGAATTTACGTTTTCTCGCACATAAAATTTTGTTTTAAGCCACGGAGGACGTTAAAAGAAAGTCAAAAAACGTTGTTGGGTTCGTGTTTTGACTGGATGATAAGTAGTAATCAATAACAAACGCTTGCCTTTTTGAATTTCTCTCCCGCTTCCCGTCCTCATAGAGATCCCGCTTCTCGCCCTTTCTTCTCCCGTCTCCCTCCCGCCCCCTGTTGTCCCGGCTCCCGTCCCCCTGCTCCCCACCCCCACCCCTACAGTAGAGTCATGTTAAATAAAAATCGACCATGGTTTGGGGGTTTCCAAGTAAATTGTATAAAGGCATACAAGTATATTGTATATCGTATAGTAAAGTTTGCTTTTTGTTATCTTTTTAATTGTAATTCGATGTAATTCTTTTAGCCAAAGTCGAGTATTAAAGTATTATTATTATATAAATATGTATTTTGGCTTTTTAAAGTGCCCCTGCGATCAAATTTTTCGTGTACAATAAGACTTTCTTACTCATCTTGCCGAATTTCAATTCATTACGAACATCAGAAGTCATTTTATTTTAACATTTATTTCCGAGAATTTACGGCCGCCATTAATCAACCTTGTTCCAAGGCTTGGTTGCGAATGGGAGAAAGTGACGTCAAAGACTCAAACATACCTCACGGGTTGAAATTATAATAACAATAAGTATTGAAAATCACGCGAAAAGCAACAAAAACTTTGGACTTGTTCTTCGTGCAATTTTCCATGCTGATTGTTATTATAATTTCAACCCGTGAGGTATGTTTGAGTCTTTGACGTCACTTTCTCCCATTCGCAACCGAGCCTTGGAACAAGGTTGATTAATGGCGGCCGTAAATTCTCGGAAATAAATGTTAAAATAAAATGACTTCTGAGGTTCGTAATGGATTGTAATTTGGCAAGATAAGTAAGAAAGTCTAATAGTACATGAAAATGTAAAACAATGAAAATCAAAAATTTGATCATAGGGGCACTTTAAAGTGCCACTAAAAATGGTGACATGTGGACAGGGCTCAGTACTCCAAGGAGTTGAATGTTTGTGTTGCCGATTTCTAACCTGTGCATTCTTGTCGATTTCTTGCAGAAGTGGCCAATCAGAAGTCAGCTGCTGTCCGACTTTTTAAGACCACAAGTCAACGAACCGCAACTGAGACACCCAATGTCGGTTAAGCAGAAGTGAGCTGGAGGAAGATTTATATTGGTTGGAGGATTGTGTCTTTGATCAACTTTAAATTCAACTGTGCCCTTGTTGTTCATTTCGAACAAAAACTATAACGGGTCTCTTGACGACGATACATACATTTGTCATGTGACACTACTAAAATCACGTGACTTTGAATTTTTCAGGAGTGGTGGAGTGAAAACGCCTCGGTTTGTAATTACTAGTTCAGGGACAACAAGCTGTTTTTATGAAAGTTAACTGCGTACCCCGTATCTCGACTGTTCGACTTCTCTGCAAATTTTTAAATCTTCTGTTGTAAGTCATATAGAAATGGTAAAATTGGGAAGAAATGAGACTAGCCAAAGTAAAAAATCTCGATCTGTTTTCGACGCCGTAATCATATTAATAATAGGGAGCTTTTGCAACCACGACAGTAACGCCAAGGAAAAACGTCACTTGAAAAAATAATTGCGCTCTTTAAAACAACTTTGTATTAGTTTTAATGTAATGTAATGCAAACCTTTGTTTAAACGCGATAAGTAGTTAAAAGCTATACAGCTTGTTGGGTCGTGTGTAACTAAACTAATTAAAATATAACAAAAAGATAGTGCATGTGTCCAATGTGACTGAATTGTCCCGTAGTTGAATTCGTAGAGATGGCTTTCAACATCAAATAGCGAAAGGAAAATTAACCGTCGTGTGTTCACGTTCTCCACAAATCCTATAATTTGATCATTTGACGTTGTTGTTTTGCAGGGAAAAGCAACAAAATGTGCCAAAATGTAAAACGCACATGCAGAGGCATTGTTTTCGCTCATTAAACATGTTTTTTGCTGTTTTCGCTGCCGTTGGTTGCTAAAGCTCCCTATCGGACTGAACGTTGATTGTAGACGAGTTTCAGTGACACTTGGATGACCGTGAACGATAGCGTCACTCGATACATATTCGGCGTTTGCTTTCGTAAATGTGATTCACAGATGTTAAGAGCGCTTTTCTGACCATCGTCGTAAAACGAAAAACCAATAATAGGAAACACAAAATAATAAAATGAACCAATAAAAAAACTCGAATCAAAAACATGCAACTGGTGGCAATTAAGCGCGGTAAAACTTGGAACGATAGGCGTACAAAGGGACCGAGCTATATACCGGTAGAGTCTTTTAAAAAAATATATTAAAATCATTTTCAAAAACAGCTTTCTGGCAAAAACTGTCGTGGGAGTCTTGACAATCGAACGCCTGGTAATATGTGATTTTGTGGGGTTGCCTGCATTGTCAAAAAGGATTCAACGCAATAGACTAAAAGAATGAACCGAGACAAATTTGGTCTTGACCCCATGATTGTTTGTCTTGATTATACTGAAAGCAGAGATTATGGGAAGTACGCGCTTTGGTATCCGTGTTGTGCCCGTACGCCTATGACTGCAACCGAAACCAAGCGCAGGAAAACGCGTCAAACCACGTCACGATTGGTTTTGATTTTGCTCCTGATTGGTTGAGAAAACAGCACGTTTGCTGTGATTGGCTAGAGTATGTTGCACCCTTTTTTTTACCAGCATACGCATTACGCGGAACGGCCAAATAAAACTGCTACAAGAGCGTTACAATTGGTCATTTGTTTTACTTTTTTTGAGAGCGCAATTTTAATAACTGCTGTTAAGTACGATAATTATTAACATATCCTGTTATAGTACAATTTATAAGTTGTTACGTGTACAGTTTATTTTAGAATGGGGTTAGTTTCTAGAGAAACTGTGGTGCTGCGTCGGTGGGGGTGAAGCACAAGAGTTTGGTTTTATCGACTGAGTCGATAAGGTAAATTAGCCACCGTAAAAAGATTCGAGAAAGCTGACGTTTCGAGCGCTAGCCCTTTGTCGGAGCGAATCAAGGGATTGTGGGTAGTGTGTGGTTTAATGTAGTAGGTGAAGCTACGCTATTGGTGGAAATTTGGTGACGTGAAAAACAAATGTAAATTAGTTGAATGAAAAACGTTCGTTGATTCCGTGGGGTTTGAGAGTGCCGATTTGAAAGATGATTTTTTGTTCTAAGTTTTTACGGCTTTCTGTGTTACCCTGGTGTAGGGAAAGGCCACAGATTGTCATGTGTTGTTTAGAATGGTTAGTAAGATTGAAATGACGCGCGACTGGTTTGGATGCGTCTTTGTCGTTTTTTTCAACGTCTCGGAGATGTTCACGAAAACGGTCGCCCAATCTCCTCCCTGTTTCGCCAATGTATATCTTTTTGCAAAAAATACATGTTATGCAGTAGATAACATTTACGGAGGTGCATGTGAAACGATCAGTGATTTTAATAGATCGTTTGGGTCCCGTTATTTTGTCCGCGTTATGAATGAAAGGACAAGTGTTGCATCGTGTGCGTGCGCATTTAAAAGTTCCCGGTTCATCGTCAGATTTCAGTGTGCTCGTCACTAGAAAGTTGCCTATGTTTTTGTCACGTTTGAATGAAATTAGTGGGGGTTGTGAAAAAATTCTGCCAGTTTCGGGGTCGTTTTGGAGTAATTTGAAATTTTTTAAAATGATGCTTTTGACTGTGTGATTGTGTGGGTGGAAAGTGAGGGTGAATGGAATTCTCTCGTTCTCGTCCTTCTGTGGCGTTTGTAGAGCAGATTGTCTGTCGATTTGTTGTGCACGTTGTTGGCCCGTATTAACAACAGAGTCAGGGTACCCACGTTTTTAAAAAACTGGCACATTTCTTCTGATTTGTTGGAAAAATCGGAGTCATCACTACAAAGACGTCGAAGTCTGAGAAATTGAGAATAAGGAATGGCGTTTTTAACGTGTGATGGATGTGAGGATGAATGTAACAGATAACTGTGGGAATCTGTAGGTTTGTAGTGCACGCTTGTGGATAAACTGTTGCCGTTGATTGAAATATTGATGTCAAGAAAAGCGACAGAGGTTTCCGAAATCTCCCAGGTATATTTTAGAGCCGGATGAAAAGTATTGACAGAAGTTATGAATTGATTAAGTTCCTCTTTACTGGAAGAGGTAACGCCAATGCAGTCATCGATGTAGCGGCCGTAGAGTTCGGGTTTGGTTCCGTGGTACTGATTGAAGAATTTGTTTTCGACGTAGCCTACAAAACGGTTAGCATAGCTTGGTCCCATTTTGGTGCCCATGGCGACTCCATTTACTTGTTTGTAGTAGTTTTGGGAAAATGAAAAACAGTTGAGTGTCAAAACTAACTGATTCAGCTAAGCGGAGCAGTGTTTCTGAGCTTGGGTTTTGAATGGAGCGCTGGTCGAAAAATAATTTAGTGCTTGAAGTCCTTCGTCATTGGGGATGACGGTATATAAAGAGGTAATGTCCATAGTGAAAATTAATTTGTTTCCGCTGGAAAAACTGAAATCACGGAAAATTTCGAGTGCGTGATTGGTGTCCTTAATGTACGAGGGTAGTGATTTGACAATGGGGGCCATGATTTTGTCTAAATAGCTAGAAATTAGTTCGGTGGGACAGCTACAAGCGGAAACAATTGGTCGGCCCGGATTGTTTGGTTTATGGATTTTCGGTTTGAAATAAACGCGCGAGGTTCTAGGAGTAGTGATGATGAGATTGTTGGCGGTAACTGGTAAATGCTGTTTAGTAATAAGGTCTTGGATAGTTTCTTTGACAATTTTTTGGTTGGTAGGAGTGGGTAACCTGACTCTGTTGTTAATACGGGCCAACAACGTGCACAACAAATCGACAGACAATCTGCTCTACAAACGCCACAGAAGGACGAGAACGAGAGAATTCCATTCACCCTCACTTTCCACCCACACAATCACACAGTCAAAAGCATCATTTTAAAAAATTTCAAATTACTCCAAAACGACCCCGAAACTGGCAGAATTTTTTCACAACCCCCACTAATTTCATTCAAACGTGACAAAAACATAGGCAACTTTCTAGTGACGAGCACACTGAAATCTGACGATGAACCGGGAACTTTTAAATGCGCACGCACACGATGCAACACTTGTCCTTTCATTCATAACGCGGACAAAATAACGGGACCCAAACGATCTATTAAAATCACTGATCGTTTCACATGCACCTCCGTAAATGTTATCTACTGCATAACATGTATTTTTTGCAAAAAGATATACATTGGCGAAACAGGGAGGAGATTGGGCGACCGTTTTCGTGAACATCTCCGAGACGTTGAAAAAAATGACAAAGACGCATCCAAACCAGTCGCGCGTCATTTCAATCTTACTAACCATTCTAAACAACACATGACAATCTGCGGCCTTTCCCTACACCAGGGTAACACAGAAAGCCGTAAAAACTTAGAACAAAAAAATCATCTTTCAAATCGGCACTCTCAAACCCCACGGAATCAACGAACGCTTTTCATTCAACTAATTTACATTTGTTTTTCACGTCACCAAATTTCCACCAATAGCGTAGCTTCACCTACTACATTAAACCACACACTACCCACAATCCCTTGATTCGCTCCGACGAATTGGGGCTAGCGCTCGAAACGTCAGCTTTCTCGAATCTTTTTACGGTGGCTAATTCAGTTTATTTTAGGACTGTTATCCCGTGTATATAAACGTAACATCTAGAAGCAGTTTGAGATATAGGCAACCGAGAAATGGAAATAATTCTTGTTTTCTCGCAGTAGAGTCATCTATTTCGCCACTTTGATCAAACTACGCACTGGCAGGCACTAAACTCAGTACTGAATAGGCCTTTATCACGCGGCGGCCATGTTGACTCCCCGGAGAATAAAATGCTTTGTTTTTGCCCGCCCAACCTCGTTTTCAACTTCAACTTTTTTACTGCGAGGCTGGGCGGCGTAATTTAAGACGTGTTAACGAAAGTGGGCAGTTTTTCTTTAACGATTTTCCTTTTAGTATCTCAAGCCTATTAGTATTATATTGTATAAAAACTATATTGTCTTGAATCGCATTAGGCTATGTCTACACTATACCGGATAGCTTATCGTGTCGACATAAAAAATACTCCGGCCTGGTGTGAACAAAAACGACCCAGAACTGGATATTTACTTCTTTTTCAGTGGGTTTCAATCCTCGCTCCTAGTTGTTGACTTCCGCTACGGTTCGGTTCGATTGCCTGTTCACACTGCCCCAGAAAGTGGCACGAGAATCTATCCGATATGTGACGATTCACTTTCACGAGCGCTGCGTCGCAGCGGCGCTCCGGAACAAAAATCGTTCCGAAATTAGCGTTTCATGTGTGAACGAAAGGCCTATCCGGTATGGTTTTCGTGTCGGCGCAAGAGCTATCCGGTATAGTGTAGACATAGCCTAAGCTTTGAATGTATATTGATCGTTATTGATTGTTATAGTAATGTAATAATATTATAGTAATATATAATTGGCAGCTGCTCCAATGTATAGAGATATAAACACCTTTTCAAATAAAGTGACTATTTAAAAAAGAAAAAGTATTACGGCCACTGTTGAAATATCTTTCATGACAGCAAAGGACATTCATCTCCTTGATTTGGGTGGCCGTCATTGCAAGATATATAGCGACGAATGCTTTTTTATTTCATACTTATTGAGATTTTCTATTGAAATTTGGCGTGTGAAAACCCCGTTCGGGGTTCGCAGCCAATCAGAATGGCAAAACGACTTTCTCACACGTGAATAAAGCGTTTCGTCCAATCACAAATGTATAAAATAAACAAATTACAGCATGGGCAGTGCTTTGTACGGTATTTACGCCCGCACTGCCCATGAAGTAATCTATATTTTCGCGACTTAACGTTGGTGCATGAATTTTCTTTCACTACTTTGCCGGATATTTTTTAACGTCGTTTCACTGTGCCAAAATGTTCTTTTTCTCAATTTAGCAATGCATTGCAGAAATGTTTTTCGGTAATTGCTCAACATCCCCCTTAGTTTTGAAACCCGCTCAAACAAAACGCAAAACAGCAAATAATTTGCATAAAGCGAAATGCTTCCAATTAAAATGCCCTTACAGATTCACGTGCTATTTACGTGCGGGAAATATCTATTTCCACTCCTACTTGTCAAAACTGATATCAATGGCTATGATTCGGGCTTTTTTCAATGTAACCTATTTTTGCATGACTGGAATTATAAAGACACACAAAGACGGCTAGACATGAAATTTAAACTTAACGTTAAAATTAATAGAATAAATTAAATTACCTGGAGCTGAGTAAAACAGGTTCCTTTGGACTTTCACCATCTCAGTGTTCGTATTCAAACTCGTTCCCAGGGTCCTTAGAGGGAGAGGGGGACCTGGGAACGAGTGATCGACCCGATCACCCACGTGGTTCGATTGATTCAAGTTCTTCCAACGTTTGGCCGCTCTGTTGTTCCCCAGACACCAGTGGATTCAATGGCAAGAGGCTTTCTGCAGGGGGTTAACTGTCATAAAAATATATATACAAATAGAGCTGAGGAGCTTGAACATTTTTACTTTTCGTGAAAATGCCAACTTCCGGCTTAGAAAAGTGATAATGAATGCTGAATTTCAAAATAATTGATAATCTGCACATCGAATCATGTAATTACATGCAAGACACAGTTACCTGAATAAACCACTCCCTGGAGCTCCCTTGATGGAAGCTCTTATTTTATAACATTTATCAGTTTAAAAAAATCTTAATCAAATAAAGGGTGGATATCGATGTTATTGCAGGGTACGCCCTCCATTATTGGAATAAAGACTCCCTGGGATTTATACTTAATTTACAAATAACATGGGAGCATTGAAGAATACAACTAAACCACTTGTCTAAAGCCTGACCCTATTTAAGGGTAGAAAAGGCCCAGTTTTAACAGACCATATCTTTTTTGTCTTGTGCATTGAGGTGGATACCCTATTTAAGGACTGAGTATCTAAAAAACCCTACCCTATCGGGCGGCACATACCTATATAGCGTATATAAGGGAGTACCCCCCCCGGGAGCAATGGCCAAAGCTTACATGTATGGGTTAATGGATTAAAAAAAAAAATCAAATACCGTACACAACACTTGTTCAAGGTACATTAAAACAAGTCCATATGCAAGAAACAATACCATTCTGAGGAAAACATTTTTCAAAAAAAAATGTCACTTATAATGATCTTGCATAAATCCCTTCATTTTGAAGGCAGTTTTTACAAAAAGGGAACTGTTGTAATACACAAGAGAGGTCTTGCTGACCTACAACAGCATCTTGAAACAATGCTTGGATATGGAAACTTGCTGTATTTTTTCAAATAAGCGCCCAATCTCAATTTAGTACCCTCCTCCAAATAAAAAATGGGAATTGGGTTAAATAGGCTAAAATTGAAAATAAGCATCCCCCCCCCCCCTCCCTCCTTTCCCTGTCCAGTCAGTTACAAGATTGAAAGGTTATTAAGTAATGCTCCACATAAAAACGATAGCAAACTTCATTGTTCTGCGGCATTGGCTCTTCCCCACATAGAATATCTTTGATTTCAAGAATAGAGGAGGAGCTGATGGTTAATAATTATATTTCATTATAAAAATAAAGAAAATCCATTTGCGTCAAATAAAGTTTAGGAAATGTTCGTGCTTAACCAATCAGAATAGCAGAAGACAATAGCTAATAATTTTGCTTTTTTGATGAAGTTCCCCAAATACAATATCTTTTAAAATTTGCATCTTGTGCGATTGGCTCTCAAATTACTTGAAACCTTAAAAAAATTAGACAAAATGCACCTTGAACCTTAACTTTTTAGCGGTTTTTGAGTCTTAAAGGCCAATGAGATCACTAGCTGTAACAATGAAAAAAGTTGACATTCCATCGTGCATTGCCGTTCAGTGCTATCCTTCTTATGCGGATCATTACTTAAACATTTAGAACATTTAGAAATAGAAAAAGGAATCACAAGGCAATCCTGTTTGTGTCATCGCTTTTAGAAACAAGCTTCTGTCAAATGTCAAAATAGGAGAATAGTTTATTTTCTTTTTTCTATTTCCATGTGTTTGATTTAGCATCCTCCCATGAAAAAGCCCCCTCCCCCCCCCCCCCCCCCCCCCACCCAAAATATTAATGATGAGCCCAGGCACTTAAACAAAGTAATGCAGTAACTCAATGTTTGACATGCCTATCTAGCTGCTAAAATGATCATGATGCTCAAGGAAATGGGAAAATACTGGTACTTTGAAGGGTATTATTGCCACAGTTCAATTGGCAGGGGCACTTGTTTGAACATAATTAAAGAAGTGCCTACTATGTACTACTACAATTTATGTCTCATGTTTTCAGTTAACAGCAAGTGCAAATAGTACTGGTCAATATAGGAAGTGCCATATTAATTTTATTCAATTAAAGTCTGCTGGGCATTTATTACAAATGGTGTAAAGGAAGAGACATCTGCATGCAGACTATAAAAACATAATGGCCAAGTTTTGTTAACAATTCACCATACTAAATTGCACTGAAACTAAAAAGTAGTGTATTTAACTGCTGATGGCCAGGGTGAAAATGTATTGCGACTTGAAAAAATTTAAAAGTTCTTTTCGGCCTTTAACTGTGTCTCACAAAAATGGTTTAAAACTTGGTTTTAGTTTGATTCTCCTTTTTTGTGGAATCAATTTATCCATAGATTCCTCTGGTTGCTCTAGTTGAATATTTAATAGTTTAATGTCTAAACTGACAAACAAATCACCATGGCAATGTCCCTTTAATGTTGGGATGCAAGTTGATTGAGGCACTTATAAGGCCCTGGGATGGAACAAGTCCCTACCATGATTGAGTCTGGTCACTACATTGCGTTTTCTTGAAATACAGTCAAACCTCTATTAAGCGGCCTTCTATTAAGTGGTCTTCTATTAAGTGGTCACCCTCTATTAAGCCATCACTTAACAATTAATCTCCAAAATTAAGTCACTGATCCCAATATTTACTGTAAACTTGACCTCTTGTAAGCGGTCACCAATATTAAGTGGTCAGTTGACTATTCCTCGAGGCTGACCGCTTAAGAGAGGTTTGACTGTAAATGCCTGGAGCATTCAGATTACAAACTATGAGCACCTTAGAGGATAATTTATTAAGGAAATAACTGCCTTCAAGAGCCTACTTAGCCATAAAGACCTTGGCTGTAACTCTGTTATTTATGTAACGGCTAGTTTATAATTTTAAATCTACATCATATTTATTACGAAGGAATTTTAATGTCAGTGTAAATCTGTAAATATTTTAGTAATTAGTTATTAGTTTTAAGTTCTTAGTTAGGTATCACCAATAAGCTCAATTTTTCAGGGTAGGGACAAAACGTGGGGTACCCCATGGCCTAGGCCATGGGATTGGCCATAGGGTAAACCATGGCCTACCAGTGGTTAATTTCTTTAAAAAATAATCCTTAAAATAAATAATTCCTACCACTTCGTACAACTTAAAGACAGGGAGTTTATATTAGACGGAGGGGTAGACTATTAAAAGGTGCGTGTGTTTTCCTTTTTTTTTTTGGGGGGGGGGGGGGGGGGGGGGGGGGGGGGGGGGGGGGGGGGGGGGGATCCAAATCTTGATTCTTGAAAACAAAAACAGATTTTTCACTAAAATCCTAAGTGATAATGCATCCAGAAAATCTAAATCCGAACGTAACGGCTACTTCAGATAAGATGCTAATCCTGATGACTCATGTCGGGGAAAGGATTCGAAAAAAAGTACTTACTACTATTTTAGTGAAAAATTTGATTTGATTTCCACCCCCCCCCCCCCCCCCCCCCAAAAAAAAAAAAAAAAAAAACATGCACCTTTTAATAGTCTACCCCTCAATTTAATACAAACTAGGCGCTCAAGACTTACGGTAGCCAACTTACCAAAGTCTAGAAAAAATTCAGTTTTGGCTACTAGATTTTGGCTTTTACCCAGCCATTCTGGTTTAAGTGAAAATCATGGTAATGCACCAGATGGAAATGAGACTGGAAATTATTACCAGTATAAAAAATCGCAATTTAAGTAAATTGAGAGAACAAAAACTAAAACATAGACTGTTAACGGCGTCATACGCTGTATTATGTAATGCTATAAAGAATCATTGCGCTGTTGATTTACCACGCGTGAAATCAAGCGGAACTTCTAGGCATCACATATCCATTAAGCATAAACAATGAGGTCAAAGAGGTCACATACACTTTCCAAAAAGAAAGTATCTTTCTTGTTCAAGAGTTTGAATGATTTTGAAATTGATTTGATTTTTATATTTACAAAATAAGTTTAAACTGAGTGAAATACAGGTATGTTCAATTCGGTTGAAAAAAGAAAAACAATAGCAGTACTAAACGTCTCGGAGATTTTTTTGGCTCCTTTAATGGTTTGTCGCTGTACCGCCCCCCCTCCCACCACCACCCCCTCGTACAAGTCTGGATAGTGAAAATTTATTTTGGCTAGAGAAATCGAACCTGTCACTCATGGCCACTAGGCTAGTAAGCTAAAAAGATAGTCTCGAGCCCTGCAAACTCTTTGTCTTTAAGTTGTATGAAGTGGAAGGCTGGAACTCAATTTTTCAATTAAGCTAGAAAGCCCTGACACAAATAAAGTCTGATGATCACTGGGATGCATGATGATGATGATAATTAAGAGGGGTATTTTATCTAGACATTATGATTTAATTGCGGTTGTCATTCAGAATTGACAAGGTTTTTGTCAAGATATAAATATATTGCAAACCACTCAATGAAATCCGTAGATCACTGTTCATAGTGCAATGTTTTCCTGTGAGTTAGCCACATTTGATTGTTCAGACAGTTCAGGAAAATGGGGGAGCAGTGAGCAGAATGAGAATTTCTCTTCCACCTCCACCACCTTCTCTTCCTCCTAACCCTAACCCCTAACCCTAACCCTAACCCTAACCCTAACCCTAACCCTAACCCTATTGCCTACGCGGTACGCAGTTGTTAAATAATCCAAGACGACAGGACAATATTTGTTATTGCCCGCTGGTAATCGAACGAAAAATCACGATAAACAACCATTATTAAAAGTTTTAAACTTTACATACCACATCAAATGTTGATCATGTGTTATGGACTGCCCTGAAGAGATCTGGAGACTGTATGCTGCTATAAGCTTAAGCTTATATATACAGGTAGTTTTGACTAAAATAACCCAAGGTTGAGAGTCACCTCATAACTCGCGCGCCATTTTGAAAAAAAAAAACCTTGTCACGTGACTTAACAAACCGCAAGTGATTAGGGAGGGGTGAGTACGGTTGGGTTGTTCCAACTTCTGATCGTGACTGAGGGCGGGTGGGTGTGAGGACAGGGGAACGCGTGCAAAGTTGTCTTCCTTCAAGGTTATTAGTTTTGTTATTTACTCAAATAAAGAAAGTCTCGGGGTGGATGATAAGCAAATGTCGCATAAACTAAGAATTCATGTTGCCTCTGTGACGTGGTATCCAAGTCCCTCTTGTAAAAAAGCCGGCGACAGGGGACAAGTCTGGACTTGCCTCTAGAATCAGATTCTTGAACGTGTGAGCTCTTGCTAAGGTTGTTTATCTATCCTCTTTTGATCTTCGTTGCTCCATTTTATCGATCTTGGTAGATTTCTGAGTTTCCCTAGCTTCTTGCCCTCAAAAGTGATCAACACGTCAATCAAAGTTGCTGACATAGCACGTGGGAGCTTTTCCATTTTCATAGCATGAAGCGAGCGACCTCCCATATATTCAACGAAGAAACTCGTTGTATTACTAACTAAAGTGCTATTGTTTTCGTCGTGGGAATAACTATTGTTTTCAAGTATTTTTGGACCCGTGAAGGTAGGCCATAAGTGTTCATTTTCCGTATAATTTTTGCTTGTCTCTTGACAACACCACATGGAGGTTCGAAACGAATATTTCACTAGGAAGCTTTAGATTTGAGTACGAGGACGACTTTTGAATTTAAAGCTAGTCGAGTCCCCAGAGCTGTCGGTTCTTTCTGTTGCTGAACAGAAGGTAAGGAGACTCTACGGTATAGAATTGGTGTGATAAATGGTTATGTAGTCGTCAGTTCTCGTACTCAATCCCGTACTCGTAGTCCGATCTAAAGTTCCCTACTGTGTTCAACCGTTCAAATATTTTTTGTCCTTCCAGACATCGCTACCCTTTAACCATGGATTGTAATCGGATATATTCTGGAGAGTATGACCTTCTTTGTACCGAGAACAGGGAGTTTCTTTATGAAACCAGCGAAAGAGCTATTCCTCCTGGTTTAGTTTTAGCTGATAAACCATTTACAGCGTCTTCGAAATTGGCGGACGAAACGCGTACGGATTCTTACAATACCACAGCAAGAGTTGTTCCCGACCAACAAACCACATCTACCAGAAAGAGGAAAAGGAATCAAGTGAAAGACAAACTGAGAACGGAGGCAGAGCAAAATGCATACAAGAAACTTAAGCAGATCATCCCTTCTTTACGTGGCTCCAAACGAGTTACGAAACTGGAAACCATCCGTCAAGCCTGCCTGTACATTGAAAAACTGCAGGAAACTTTGACAGGGATTCGAAGCTAATTGCACAGACACAACTAAAGAAAAATCCAATGCCGCGTTTACTTTAGGCTTATTCGCTAATGATCTGTTAATTTAATGATTATATTAGCGAGAATTTAAGTGGTATTTACATTGGCTAGTAAATTGTTTACGCTTTTGCATATCCACTGTACTTTGAGTTCATGCCAGTTATCGTTTAGTGAAAGACCACCTGTTTCAGTTAACTTAAGCAGTTAAGGTTGTGTTAAAACGAGTGCAGTTAAGTTAAGTTTTAAATAGCTTTCCGTTGAGTGTTAAGGAGCCGACTGTTTGAAGCTCAAAGTTATTGATCCGACTCAAGAGCGAAGCACTTGTGAATTTTATTGACTTTACCAGTTTAATACTGTCTCAGCGCTATTCTTCTTAACTGTCAAGGGATGAAATTTACTGAGTTTAGTTTGCATGCAAAAGGTCAAATAAGAAATATATTGCATTACATTTGTTTTTTTATTTTAAGACTAACAGAATAACATCCTTTTTAATTTACATTTTTGGCCAGGCTTAAAAGTAAACAGTGCCGTGTGATTTCATGTGTGACTAATTTATTCGATCCCATACACATAAAAACTTAACTGTTGTTTCAATAGAAATTGTTCTGTGAAATCCCCAATGCTCAAAATCTGTTGGAAAATCCCCATGACATGTTTTGGAGTAAGAATTATAGTTGCAAATCTTGCACATAATTTGAAGACTTGTCATAATAAAGTGGGCTTAGAAAAGTCAATTCAAACTGATTCTGTCCATTAATTGTAGTAGTTTACTTCTTAGCATTACAGACTTCCTGTTATATTGAAGTGTTTTAACCAAGAAATTAAGCCATATATAACTTGCCATGTAAGTTTGACATGGGCTTTTGTAAAAGATATCTTGGTCAGTTATTGTATTAATTACAAATAAAGTTTATTATTTCATGCATGTTTTGTTTCCAAAGTAAGCCAACATTTCAAATTTCTGAAATTTAAGATAATTAGGGAACAATTTACAACTGGGGTTAACGATATCACCTTCTAATGCTTCTAATGTGATATTTGAAAACTAGGATAAGATAAAATGACTCCATATTTGTAGTTTCATTGATTTACCTTGCATATGTATGAGTATAGGTGACATCTGACATATTAGTGACATACTTTGAATGTTTGTGGAAGCTTTGCTCATTGTAAGCTATACTTTGGTCGATCTACAGAATCTTAAACACAAAAACAACGCTACAGAATGGGTTCTTACTCACCACCCAAAGATAAGAGCCATTAATTTGCGGGATAAAAGAAAAATTGCTAGCTGTAATCGCACTTAGAACTCGAAAGCACGGTCATCTACATTAATAAACTTTCCGCTGGATGATGGGGCTCAAGGCGGCAGACTTCAGACGGTGATTGACAAGTTCCCCGCCTCCGGAAAAAATACCGACGGAAAAAGGGACTGCGCGACAATCATGCGGGGCGGGCGAAACGGGGAAATGAATCAAGCAGGAGAAGCTTCGGAGAACCTGGGGTCTTTCTCTCTTACTTTGCTTCGCAGATTTTTTTTCACAGTTTCGACTTTCTCTTGTTCCCGCTATCTGTTCTGGGGTCTTCGGGAAATGGAGTCGGGATTTTCGTTTTATTGAGGCTAGTTTTATAAAATACGGCCATTACAGATGCACATTACACCACACAAACAGGGGATGGTAAGCCCGGGGGGGGGGGGGGGGGGGGGGGGGGGGGGGGGGGGGGGGGGGGGGGGGGGGGGGGGGGGGGGGGGGGGGGGGGGGGGGGGGGGGGGGGGGACTCCCATATAAAAATGACGGGGGTGCTCGTCGTACCTTTTAGGGGTCAAAATTTGAAAATTGGTACCGCTTAGGGTACTAAAATCTAAAATGACCACCATTAGAATTATCGCGGTACCTTTTAGGGTATGAGCCGAAAAAATATGACAGAATATGACATGTGTTGTTTTAGAATTGGTACCTCTTAGGGGTAAAAATTATTTTGAGCCACGCCCATCAAACGAGATTCTGGTACCTTTTAGGGTGTTTTTCGAAAATTCCCGACTAGCACCCCCGCCATTTTTATATGGGAGTCCCCCCCCCCCCCCCCCCCCCCCCCCCCCACCCCGGGATGGTAAGCCTGTGTTATAACATGCTGGGGTTTGCGGTATTGCGGTATTGGGCAATTTTCCATGCGGTATTTCGGTAATTCTAATATAAAATTGCGGTATGCCCAAAACCTGCGGAATTCCGTTTTTTAGCGGTTTGGTCGGTTTTAAAAAATTATCCTCCAGTGTTTTACGACCTTTTTTGATCCTTTTCCAGTTTCTTGTCGTCCTTGTCAAACTTGTCGTTTCGAAAACGCTTCGAAACAGCTCTAAGATCCTCTAATCCGTCACGCCAGTTTATATTACATGAAAGGTGATAACACTTTGGTCGTTTTACAACCAATTAAAAGTCATTAACTTGCCTTAACATTCGAAAAACAAAATCTAAGCAGATATTTGCGTAAAATTAAATAAACTGAGTAGCGGTTCCGGTATTCTATCGATTTTTGACAAGGTTTTTGTCGTATTGCGGTATTTGGCGATTTTTTGGCGATAGTACGGTATTTGTCAATTTTTTTGGGCGGTATTGCGGTGTTCAGAACCCTCCAATGCCCCCCTCTATGTACAAGAAACATTTTACAAGAACAGTGAGAGTGGCTTCCTCATTTTGATGGCTACTCGTTTTAAAAAATTCCCTTTACGCGTTCGAAGTTTCTCATTCCCCAATCCCCCCCACCGGCCATTTTAAAGATACACCTTCATTTATTACCCATTTGTGGAATTGCACATATTTTAGGCATCCTACTGATGAACAGTTACGAAATTCAGATATGTTTACAAGCCACATTTATTTGAAGTCTGTCCCCTTTGAATTATCTTAGGACATCCTTCCGGACTGTTTGCTTTACACATCATCCTTCCTGTTTTGTTTATACATCCTTCGTTCTCTGAATATCATGAGTGAATTTAAGATGGCTCGTAACAGGTTTTGACTTTTTGACTGTATAAACTTTGGAAAATTATAACAAAACATCAGGCCAAGGTCATAATTAAATTATGGTAAAATTAAAATGTACATTTAGTTGTTGACTAAAAGTGACTGTTATTTCGTCATCGACGGTTACCATGGTAACGATATGCGGGGATCATTCAGACCTACTATTTAGCTTTTGGGGTTTATAGCTCAAAAATTAACCCGATGACCCCCATTTTTTTAACGTGAAAACTTTTGGCGCTTAAAAAGGAAAGTATAAAATTATTTAAAATAATTCCTTGGAGCCGATTTTTTATAAATGTAAAAAAAGACAATTTGTGAGTGGTGAAAAGTTCCATCTACAGAATTTTTTTAAATTTTGTCTGACTTTTCCTCTTGATAAGGAAAAAATATTGAAACAATAAAAAATAGGGGTCACTGGGCTTGTTCACTGAACTCGCGCAATTCACGCGTACACGCGCGGACACCTACAGACCTCATTGTGCGATGTTCTCGCTTCCTTGCCGTGGATTTAGTAAGCTTTTATGCTTTTTACTCTTTTATGGAACTTCAGAACTTACCATTAGGTTTCCTCATAATGTATTGTTAATTAGAAGGTGAAATGGCGAGCTTTATTATGTTAAATTTTTACATCACATCCGCTCTTATTATTCACGGTTGTTTTCTTCTTAGTGCTAAAAAATGTCGGAAAGTATTCTCTTTGTTCATGTGTTCATAGCCTGCGTGGCAGGCGTAAACGGGGATTGGGGAGGGGGCGCGAAAAAGAAAAAGGGGAGAAGGGAAGGAACGCCTGCTTTAAGAACTGCTTTAAGTGTTTCAAACCGAAATATCGGGCACAAAATATATATCTTTTATTTTACTTTATTTTTCTTGCCTCAATCTTTTCTCCGCCGTAAGGATCAGTTTGCCGTGTTATTTTACATTTATTCAAGTTTTTCTACTGATCCAGATCTTTGTCACAGATCCGGCACCTCTCATTGGTTTGTAGTTGTGGTATCTGCTGTTCATTGTCTTATTCGCATTACGCCCACCGATTTCCTTGTAATCGAATTGCGTCAACTGTCAATACGTTAACCAATCAGAAACTGGCACGGGCTTTTTCGCATGGATGACTTCACGAGGGAATTTACTTTGTTTACCGCTCAGCGCGAATTAGCCAATCAGAATTTGCGTCCGCCAGCGTCCGCAGAAATGAACAAATGGGGGTCTTTATTGCAGGCGTCCTTTCCCTCTCTCCCCAGTTCCCTTCTCCCCGACGCCTGCTGCGCAAGCTAATGTGTTCATGATGATAAAATTGACGGTGGATTAATCACAATGCAGATTTTTTTTACCAGAAGTCGAGTACGTTTTACAAAGATTATCGTAATTGAAACCACTGCCAGCGACGTTTTGAGCCATGGATTTTTTTATCGGGCCGTTTTCGTTAAACGACTTGTTGCTGAACTGACGAGGGAAAAAAAAAAAACGTTTTGTTGACAGTTCTACAATTCACTTTGAAGTCTAGTCCTAGGTTTGATTTGTTCTCAAAGTGACAGTAATTAAGTTTTTTTTGTCCAGAATCTTGAATGTTTTGTTCTTCGTGGCGTCTGAATTGAGCAGGCATACGTTGGAGACTTGCTGCAAGGGAATAGCTGTAAGTACTCTCAAAACTTTTTCCGACTAAGGAAAATACGATTCTACAAACATTGGTTCATCATAGCAAAATGTTGAGTTTACAGTTTGTCCTGATGGCTGCATTTCTCAGCTGTATTTTTATTATACCAGATATTTATTCCGTTTATTTTCCTTTTTATTACACGTAACTTCGCTTTGTATTCATTCGTTTCTACTTCGTGCTTGTTTATATTTTTGTAGCCTTGTTGTTATTTTGGTAAAAACTTAGTCTGATGAACTCTTATAAATCTAACTAGTCCTATGTATGATGTATTATTTTAACTGGTTCGAAATAAAATTTATTTTTGAAGCTTAATAATGATAATTATTTTAGTTGTCAATTATACATGCATGGCGCCGCGTTGATGTCGATCGCGTTTATTGATGTTGGTTCGTTAAGATCTCTGTGTTTTGCGCTATGATCAAAAAACTGTTACGAGCCACCTTAACCGCATAAACGGTTAGATTGCGCCTCGTTGTCGCGGCTTCGCCGCTCAAACTCTCCGGTTTTTACTAAAAAACTAACCTCTGGCACCCAGGGTAGCTACATTTCTACCCACAGCACTGAGAGCATTAAAGAGATATCCTTCCGATCTGCACTAATTACAAAGTTTTCTTAGTTTAGACCTTGCAATTTTCTCTGGCCTTCCACTGAATCATAAAGAGCAAAAAAAAAAAAAAGAGAGAAAAACTGTTGTTACAGTTCTTAAATGTGCCTAACTGAGTGAATAAGTTTATATTTACAAGCACAATACGAGCATAGTAACTATTTCCAGACGTTAACTTGAAGCAATTATGGTTTACGTATTTCCTTCTCAGTAAAACGCTAATATTAACAGAAAGGACCAACTCGTGATTGCACACGTATTAAAGTAGTACTTTGACTGTCAATTACTTTTACTTTTATAGTCGAGGTTATAGTTTTAGGGTTTTGTGTCATCGTTACTGAAGTTAATGATGTAACTGATATTGTCGACAGAACTGCTACAGAACTGATATTGGCTTTTGGTTTACAGAATAACCTCACGGTAGTCGGTGAAATTCTAAGAAAAACTAAAATACTATTGTAAAATACTATATTGGCAAAATTTGGTTATTATTTCACTGCACAAATCCTGGCGCAATAAAGAAACTAAACCCTGGCTTTTGTTCTGCCTAATGCTAGTTTTTTCTCTTTCAGCTAAGCTTAACTTTAACATGGCTAAAGCACTCTGCTCCACAAGAGTCGGTTGTGACGTCGTACTTTATACTTGATCAACGTCTCGTATTTATCTTTTCTCGCCGCAACAAGGAAAAACGAATGAGGCTTTTAATCCGGGGCTCAAATATGTTTCCTAATGCCCGTCTACTTTTCGCCAAAAAGACGTACGTTTACCTGGCTCCAGAGGCCAATTCTGTGAATATAAAAAGTGTGGACTGAATAAACAGCATCGACAGTTTACGGACTAAGCTTTTTAAATTTGAATATGTAAAATACTAGGCTGAATATTGTAAAACAAGAACTGACGAATCTGTGTTTCTATTTTTTTTTATCTTCACCGATACCATCTTCTGGCACCCAGTGGTTTTTATCTAGTAAATTTCCACGATTTCAACAAGCTCCTAGACCGAAGAAATCTCGAGCGACGAACAACGCTAAGCTGGCTAAGCGTCTTAGTTTATAACATGTTCCAATGAATTTGCTGTGGCTTAGTCGAAGCGCTGACTTGTTTATGAAATTAACATTTGCGACATATTACAATCGTAAATTCTCTGGAGCTTCGGTATTAAAAGCAATGTGGTTTTAGATTTTACGTCATGCGTAACTGGTCTTCAGTTGTGACACATCTCAGACGTACGTCGGAGTGGAACATATGCTATTTATCAGTAACATGGAGCCCTGTATTCTACTCTTTTCGTCGATCAGAACAGGGCTCCGCTGATAAATAGCATATGTCCCACTCCGACGTACGCCAAGACCAGTTGCGCATGATGTAAAAATGAGCGACCATTCCATTTCTATGTTATGCTTGGAACGGAACAACACAATGTATTGTGTCTTGTGCTTAAAATTGATAGAGCGAAAATCAAATACGCCTTTGTCGTCTTTGTCTCACAACTAAGAAACTTTATTATAAAAGAACTTTGAGGCTGCGATTTGTCAAAATTTTAAGGCTTTAAGGTCTTATGACTTACAGAGCGTAAATAAAATTACAAAGCCGGTGAACCGCTTTATTGCTGTCACTACAGTTTAAAATAGTCATGATAACATACCATTCCAAACTTATGCTCGGGAGCAGAATATCAGAACTACTGGTGTTATCTCTTGTATCCAACACAAACAAACTGGACAAAGTGTAAATAAACTAACTCCCTTGTATCTTTTATATTTGCAAGAAACAATTTTACAAGAACAGTGGGAGTCAAATATATTAAAACTTTGTCCTTTTACATCAGGGAGTAGAATCGAATCGTAGAACGTGGAATGGTTTCCCCATTTTGATGTTTACCACGTTTTAAAGATTTCCCTTTATCCGTTCGCCGTTTCTCATTCCCCAATCACCCCCCTCCCCCCCCCCCCCCCCCCCCCCCCCCCCCGGCCATTTTAAAGATACACCTTTATTTATAACCCATTGTTACCTTTAATAGGACATCCTTCCGGACTGTTTGCTTTACACATCATCCTTCCTGGTTGATCGTTTAACTACATCCTTCCTGCTACATTTCTACTCACAGCACTGTCAAGACAACGTGACATCAGTGCCGGCGGGCATTACTATTCCAAGCGCATGACCATGAAACTATATATTAAATACCCTTCACGTTCTCGCATGCACTCTCAGTCTGAGATTTCCTTCTCAGTAAAACGCTTATTTATCAACCCGTGATTGCATACGTAAGTAGTACTCTATCAATTACTTTTAAGTAAAACGCTGGTCTATGTACAGACGCCGTGTGTATTTCAAAGTAGTCATGGCGCAGTTTTAGAATTTTATCATGTCCCGTCGGAATTTTAATAAAAATATTTCGAATATTGTCCTCGGAATTCAATCGCAAGGCGTAGTGAAGGCCCTGAGATAACTTCATTATTTTTAACCCAAATTTCTTCGACCTTAGGATCACAGCTAGAATCACGCCTAAACGCTTGTCCACCAAATTGTTGTGTTTGGCCGGTGGCAGGCCTACACGACTTTTACCTCGTATTTTTCAATGCCATTTGCTTCTTCTATCATGCATGATGTCTTAAAATAGGTATAGATCCAGTGCAGTGTTTAAAATATGTAAAAGGCGAAATTTGGAAAAAAAAAACAATGCAGCTGAATAGTAAAAAACAAAACTCCAATAAATTAACGATAAGCTCAGTTTCTATAACTCTGTTTTGATTGTTATTATCGCCATTATTGATGTCATCATCATTGCTACTTTTATTATTGTTCATTTTTAATTCGTGAATACGCGTAGCGGTATGGTCGTTAGAAAGAAAATGTTCTGAGACTGCAGTAGGTTTAGAGATGTTAAATTGTTTGTTACGATGTTCTACGCCGTTTATTGAAGAGTCTTTAAGTCGTCGTTTCAATTGGTTCCTCCACGTGTATTGCTTGTGACAACGATTGCATTATTTGTACCTTTTATATAACGTTTTCAGCCTGTTTGCAGTCGATGAAATGATTAATACGTCTTGTTTTACTGGTAGAATGAAATGTATAATTGGTAAGTCCGTCTGTTATGTAGTTGCATGACAAACAGTTGCTGTAACATTGAAAAGAACCGCGGGGTTGGTTATTTTGTGAAGGATTAAGTAGCCTGTTCCAGGCGTTCAGATAGTGGGGGAAGCGCAAATAGTTGGGAAGGCGCGAAGAAAAGCAAGCGAAAAAAATGCGGGGAGACGAAGTCGCCTCCTCTCCCTAGTCTCCCCGCATTTTTTTCGCTCGCTTTTCTTCGCGCCTTCCCCAACTATTCGCACTTTCCCCACTATCTGAACGCCTGGAACAGGCTAAGGATTAAGTAGTTTGCAAGCTTACTAACTAGATGGGTGGAGCTTTGAAAACGTTAGCGTAGCGGGCAGATGTAGACATTACAAGATGAAAAAATAAAAAGTAAAAGAAAAATTATGACAGCTAAGTCACCATGGTAAACTAATGGTATTTTAAAATCCACACAGACTAAAAAATAAGTTATGTAAGAATTGCCTAAGAAAATAAGCAAGTCAAATGAAGTTTAAAGTACAAATGCTATAACAATAAACTTAATCATATTATTCAAATAGCTAAAAAAAGCATTTTATGAGAAAAAACTGAACTCTGTTCAAAATAACATAAAATTAACCTCCAAACAATTAATGATATACCAAATAGAAACAAAAGTAGGATCGCTCTACCAGATCAGTGAATTCATTCATGGCAGATCGATAAGTTGACTTGGAAGACTCAATGTTATGAGATAAGGTAGACATCTTCTCTGACCACATGGCAGCAACAAGCTGCTCTCATCGCATGTAACTAACACATGAGCAAAATCCGTTTTCTTTTGGACGTTGTATCAATTCCATTTTCAAAAACCAAGCGCACATGCTTGGAGTGCATTGAAATGAAGAGAAAAATAGAGGCTAGAATATCGACGAAGAAAAGTCGTAAAAAAAGTACTGTGTTCGTGAGAGGGCAACGTTTTGACAGGGGAGCGCGAAAAATTCCGCCAGCTAATCCAGCAACCTCCGTTCGGTACTCAATAATCACCCGCTTATGGTCCCCAAGGTTTACTCTTTTGCAGTCAAATTTTCCTAAATGTGAATTTATATTGAGCTTCGAGTTTACTTAGGTCTATTTAGTCATTGTTTTTTTTTATGATAACAAAGCAGATTGTTCTATACGTTTGAAAAAAGAAGGCCTGGAGAGATGACAGGTTATTAAACAGTTATTAACACTGAGTCAAAGTAAATCAGGTTGTCTGTGGTCTAACTATAATTCTAAAAAGTTGAACAATGTAACTAGAAATTGCAAGTTTATTTTCTTTTAATTTAGCAACCATCAACCCAGCAAAAGACTTCAGGTCTGCTTATTGTCTGCTGCGAATCAATAGACCAATAAGATCGCTGGACAGGTATTAGCATTAGATGTCATGAATATTCACCTGCTTGCGCAGGTACATACCAGTAAGAGCTTGAGGGCGCTATGGAGATAAGCTGTCCTGTGGATTATTATTCTTGAACGGGAAAAACGGGAATATATTTTCGCAAAGGTCGAGATCATTCTTACGTTTATCTATCTCTATGTCATCGCTTTTTCCTGGACTTAAAATTAGCGAACCTTCATTTCAAAAGGGATTTACTGTTTATTAACGATCGATCACCTATTTTTGCGGTCACAGGAAAGAGAAATACAGAGAGAGATCGTGATCTGGTTGATTTGTTTGCTAATATTTCTTCATCTGGCGCCGATCGCGTTATACGTGAGAAAACAATCACAAGAAATATTGACTATGAACGAAGCTTTACTTCGATGACGGAAACAAGTCAGTCTGTGGAAAATTTGTCTCGAGGACCAAGAATTTATTTAATCAACAAAACGACGATGCAATTCGCGCGTTAAGAGATGGCGCGAACAATAATTTGACCATGCAAGATTGCTCCGGGAAAAACTTGCAAAATGGACTGTGATCAAGAAAGAAGAAATCAACTTGCTTCCTATGAAGGATCAGAGACAAACAATGGCGCCTATTACTCCAACACTGGTACAAACGCGTCTTTGTATCCGCCTCTTCATGCGGGGCATTATGAAAACACTGGTGCAAAAGCGCCATATTATTCTTATACAGAGAGGAACCATGGGCCACGATTAGGGCTCATACGAGGGTACCACCGCCAAATGTACGAACCGATACCCCAGAAAGGGTCATGCTGCGAATGTGCTCCTGAGAGTACAAGGGGGCCGTCTTCTTCGAAAGGTTGCAACTGGGGTGTGGCGTTTGGTTGTGTGTTGTTAATAATCGGTGTTATAGCGATTTTAATGGGATTTATGGTGCCAAAAAAACCCTCCACAAAACACGCGCATTTGACCACCGAGGAGAGGCACGAAATAAACCAGATTAATCTTTTCATTGATATTTTTGTTATATCAGGTCTGTCTGTTCTCTCCGTCGGAGGTTTGCTGATTTCTGTGGCGTTGCTGATGCCGTTGTTCCGAAGAAAATCCGAGCATCGCGACGACGAACCGATCAAATACTTCGGCAGCGAGGTATACGTGAAAGCCGAAGATTTACCGATGACTAATTCGGGAAAACCGTCGATAGATTTGAGATTTCACAAGGATGTTGTACCAGCAGATATTTCTCTGCGTAAAATTCAACCAGAAAGTGAAAAGAGCGAGCCCATTGATTTAACGGCACAAACAAAATAAGTATCTATACATAATATTTGCAAGGGACGTATTTATTGATCTAAAATCGCTTTCTTGGTGTTATTCAAAGAGTAAACATAATACAGTCAAACCTGAATTACGCGGCCTCGCTTGGGGAATAGCCAACTGACCGCATAACCCTCGCCCGGACGAACAAGAGGGGGAGGCACCGCTTAAGATTTTTCTACGATTTTTTCAAGAGCATTTATGATTAGCACATGCTGTCCTCAGTAGCTGTTCCTTTATCCTTGAGACACATTTTGGTAAAGTTTGGCGACAACCGGCTGCTATGGTAACGAGATATTACGTCATAAGTAGTATGAGGTCAAGCGATTTTGAATAAAAATGCGTCTTTTTCACCTTTTTTCGGTGAAAACACGTATGCTACCAAAAGTATCAAAATGTTTAATTGTATGTTATTTTGCAACAATAGCAAAAAATATTTGCAATTTCCGCATTTTCCCGACAAATTTGAATTTTTAGTAAAATTCAAAATGGCGGCCATCTTGGCGGCCATTTTGAATGACGTCACGGAACCCCAGCAGCACCACAACCCATAATATCTTGTAGAGCACATCACAGGCTATCCATTACACGTAAAATATTTCCGAATTATTGCAACATCGCGAAAACCCAAAGGGGGGGGGGGGGGTTGCAACAACCCTCCCCATTGTGCCACGGTGGAGGTACACGTTTGCGTGTACGTCCAAGGGTTAATAGAGGTGATCGCTTAAAAGAGGTCAAGTTAACAGTAAATATGGGGAGCGACTTAATTCCGGGGATTTGTTAAGTGACCGTTTTTTTTTTCGCTTAATAGAGGTTTGACTGAATGACAATAAAATTATTTTTTTTCCTAATGTGGTTTAATTATAAATAAATATAACAATCAGTTGTATCCGCTGTGGGCATTTATTTATAGAATTTCCCTTACCATTTTTACTTTTCCTTACGAAACGGCCTCATTTTTGGGCCCAAAACATATCTTTTAAATTTGCAGTGCATCAGTTTATTTTGATGTTAATGTCCTAAATTATATCAGTGTAACGGTCCGGGGGGTGGGGGTGGGTGGGGGTTATTCAGCTATAATAGTGATGGGCAGGTGCGAATGAAGTCAAATTGAATTGTTAGAAACTAAAAAGAGTCCTAGTAGCGAAGACTAAAACCAGACCCAAAAAAATTCCAACGGCCCAGAACGTAGTCCCCGGAATTAAAAGTCCCTTTTTCTCTCTGCAGAAAAAGGTTATGTGAGACCCTGCCTGGCTATACCATGCTGCTGAGTCCTAACTTGGACGAAACAGCTGTCCATGGCTGCCACTGCCAGGGTGATATGGCTGTGCGCATGCGTAAGGTACTGGCCAGACCGCGGGGTTGGTGTTCGAGTGTGTCACTTGCTTTTTCGTATTTTTACGCTTTTTGCCGACACCTAAAAGGTCCTCGCCAAGATCTTATACCCCAAAAAAGTAAGTACAAAATTTCTAACCCAAAAATGTCCCAGGATCGCAAATTTCAAACCCAAGAAAGGCCTTCACCCTCCACCTCACTATTATACCTGAGTACCCCCCCCCCCCCCCCCTCCCCGCCCCACACCCGGAGAAAACGGCTCACTTTGGCGTAGGAGTAATTACATTCTGCCTTCTTCTGAGAAGCGTACTATAAAAGATAAAAATGTCTAGCTCCCTTGAACTCTTTCCTCTTTTCCTCTTTCCATGTCATTATTCCTCTCCCCCCACCCCCCCCCCCCCCCCCCCCCCCCTCTAGCGCCACTCCACTCCCTCGGCTCTTGGATTTTGGAGGGGCATTTTTTGAAAGTAAACTCTTACAGCCGCGAGGTAATTGGTGGGAAACTACACTAGAAATGACCAATTATGCTTGTAACTGATATGCTCAGACATAGCAGTTTTGCTGGCTCACATTCTGTTCGGTAGAGTCTTTATTCAGGTGATAGGGACCAATCATTCTTTGTTGCTTAACTGTAAAATGTATGTAAGAGTGTTTGAAGTGTGTACCAACGTGAGCAAATTCCCGACTGATGCCCGGGGAAGGTTGGGGGCGGGAGGGGGGAGGGGAGGGGGTCACTGCTGGAAGGTCCATAATTATGAAATATTTAATTAGTAGTGCAGGCAATTTCCAAGTTGATGCCATTGTGGATAAAATATCTGAAATACTAGCTTTTTTTCTTCTTTCTTTCTTTCTTTCTTTCTTTCTTTCTTTCTTTCTTTCTTTCTTTCTTTCTTTCTTTCTTTCTTTCTTTCTTTGTATATATCAAATATCTAAATTAGCTTGCACGGTTAATTTAATGTTTTCAAGAAAAAACAAAAAACAAACCAATTCTCACGCGAGTCATTTTTTTGCCGCTGCATTTGGTAACTTCCAGCCATTTAATTATCTTTCAGTTCTATTCACTGCACTAACAACGTTTTTCTAAATTGTTATATTGGTTGGCTGAGAAAAAAAAAACATCCACACTGCTAAAAGGATCGATTAAACTGACACTCGAGGGTTGTAACTTGCATAGACAAAGCCAAAAAAAAACACCAACATTTAAAGTAGTTTTCAATCAAATCTAGCATTCCGGACCAAGAACTCGCTACCTTGCATACAACCCTTACTCGTCCTCATTGAATTGTTCAAGAGTTCTGTTCATTTTGAGGTTCTCATTCTAGCCGAATTTACAATGCCCACAGTACTGAACAATTCAATCACGGCAAACCCGCCATCCTATTAGTTACTTAGACGTGGTACACGCGCAGTCTTTTGTGCTTTTCTCTCAAAAAAGAAAACCATAAGTAAAATTCTATTTTGTACATGTAATAGCGGCCGAAATGTTCTCCAGGATTCGTTTCGTTCTGAATGGAGTCACAGTCGATAGGCCTCACGGCTTTATTGACGAGGGTAATGCTTCTCAGGAAATCTCTCTGGATAACAATGTAGAATTTCCTGGATGTCATCTTTGTTGACCAGCTGTTGAATGGTCCGATCGCCGACGTTGTAACACATCAGTAACCCTTCTTTCATCGATTCTTCCATTTGGTCTTCTAGACTTTTTCTCGTCGATGATTCAATTTCTTCTTTAGCTTTTTTATGTATGGTAAACGAAAGCCTGCTCCGTCTTTACCATGACTTTCCATATGTGATCTCCTTCTATCTCTCTCTTGGCAACGCGTTCAGCTCTTTGCAGGAGATTGATGGCTTCTTCAAAGTCACCATTGCGCCTGTGGCAAATTCCGTAGTTTTTTAACAACAGGATGTTTTCTTTTTGGAAATCCATTCCCAGATTTTCCATCACTTTCAGCGCCTCGTTGTAATGCGTGAGAGATTGTGAGCGGCTAACGCTATCGGTCTTGGAAAATTGAAGAACGTCGGCGATGTCTTTAAGACACAGAGCAGTCATAAAATGATTCCCAAGACGATTGTTAAAGAGGTCCAACGCTTGCTTGAACATTTCTACCGCCTCGTCATTATTGTTGCGGTTTTTCGCGCTTCGTCCCGCAAATAACAAGGTTGCTGCTGTTTCGGGATGGTTGGGAAGTTTTTCCTCGCAGATTTTCAGTGCGGTGTCATGTATGTTTTTCACGGGTTTATGTCCCTTTTTCTCTACGGAAAGGAATCGGGCATAGCTGTTAAAATAGATCACTTTTGACAGCGCCATAGTCTCAAATTCAGTAACATTCTCCTCGTAGAGTTGAAAGGCTTGTTCCATATAATCTTTGTACTTGGCTCTCTCTCTTTCTTTTCTCATTTCATGCCCAAGGAGACACAAAAGATCCACTGCGTGCACAGGCTGGATTTTTCTATCGAAACTTTTTAATAGACCTTCCAAGATCTCAATATAAAACTTCGGCGTAACACACTTTTCTAAATACAGGCACTTTTGAGGTAAAACTTCAAGAAACCCTTTGCAACTATCTACGATCTCTTGATCAGGATTTGCCATTCCTTGGCGGTAGACTTGAAGGAAATACTCAAAGTTTGGCCTGTCCTCATTGAAAGACTCAATGGATTCTTTGCAGGTGTCTTTGCCCCAGAACAACTTTGCATTGTCATCGAGGCGAGACATAAAGTGAGCACATGCCAGTTTTGTTCCTACATCTAAAACTTGTCACTCATTCGGATCGTAAGTTTGACCAATCTTCTTTGCAAAGGCACGGATAAGTGGATGCAATTGATTTCGGCGGGAACTTGGTTGCTCAACAAGAGATCGGTTCTTCAAGGAGCGGAGGATTGAAACGGGCAATGTTCCACTAGGGTCTGAACATGCTTTTATAACAACTTCTGCACCATCGCAATTAAATGATCCTGGAAACATAGACATTACAATCAAGGCGTCTTGTTCAGGTTTGCTCCGAAGGTCAAAAGAAGTCTTGATTGCTGTTTGGACCGATTCACCATCGTCTTCAAGAACAGCCATGGGTTCATCCTCAAGGTGTTTAATGAGCTTCTCCTCGGTGTAGTCTGCAAGAAGTGACCCAACAATGCAGAGTGCCAAAGGAACACGGCCACATAGATCAACAATTTTCTCTGTCTTGGAAAGCTTCTTTTGGATCTTTTCATCGTTAACTCGAGAGACAAGGATTTCCTTCGCCTCTTCGGGTAACAATGGTTTTAGTCTGGCGTCAGTTTTCGATAGCAGGTCTGGATGTTTGAATGTTTTTCGAGAAGTGATCACGAATGCCACCTTCTGCTTTGACAACTCTCTCATGGTGCTCAAAATTCTTAAGAAGGAATCCCGATCTTCAGTCTCAAGGATACCATCTGCATTGTCGAGGACAAACGTGACTTGCATCTGAATCTGTTTGCTCCAGTCTTTGAGCCACTGGGCCGGATTTTCTGGCAATTGAGTGTGGCCGCACGAATGAATCATCTCAGTGGTCACTTCGTTGAACGTTTTCTTTGATAGTAAACGGCAAAATAGCACGGTCTTCCCATCATTTCGTTTCGCCAGATCGGGAGCAACTGCTTTTGCTACAGTTGTTTTTCCAAATCCTGGTCCTCCAGTTATTAGCACAACAGACACTGTTCCGCTTTCGACGTATTCTCTGACTTCCTGCAACTCTTGTGAACGACCAAACATACGCTCCTGTGGTAGTATATCTGGAAGATAGCTGCAAAGTTGAGAAGTAGGCTCAAGCTTCTCTTGCTGTTGAAATGTCCGCCACTGTTCGACTTGGTCCTCTACCAATTGACGCGTAGTATGGTCAATAGGATCATTCTTGAGGCCCTGAATTTTCTGTCGGAAGACGCTGATCTCAATTGCCTCTAAAGACGAAGCTATCTTGTTCCACTTGTCTTCGAACTCTTCATTAGGAATGCCAGTAGAAACACTGTGAGCTAACTGATTTCTAAAGCATTTGATTCTGGTGATGTTTGCCTGTAAGCTCTCGTCATCTTCGGCGGGCATTTTGTGCCACCCTGTTAAAGACGTTGTTAAATAACAAACGTTTCGTATTAACAAATGCAATAGCGTAATGTCAAATGTCGTTAAGTCTGGTGGATCACCTGAAGAAGGAAATAACTTTTCCCACTGATCATCGAATATCACACGCTTTGACTTGAGATATTGAAACTTTTCTTTGTTTTTCTTCAACACATTACCCAGTGCTTTGGATGGATAAAGAGAATCTAGAAACTTTCTTAGGACATCAGTTCCTCCGTCGATGAGTAATCTAGCCAACCTTGTACCGTTCGTCTTTTCTTCCGATGTGTCGTAGACGGATGAGCTGGTCGCACCACCAGACGATGACGATGCAGAGGATAATGAAACTGCCATTATTGCAGTCGATCCCTAAACTTCGTCAGTAGAATTCGACATAGTCTGCTTTTAAAGCACTTTCAGCAGGAAAACTTCAGCGACAGTTTTTTATTTCGTCTCACAGCTGTAAATTGTTTTTAGACACTGAAAGATGCCTCAGCATTTATCACGAGGCAAGTATACGTACCAGTGTACTTCAATTACAGACGAAATTAAAACGAGTTTCTCAAAAGGTTTTCAAATGCGGCCTTAGACGATTCTGGAACAACTTAGGTTGGATCGATTCCAGTTGCTAGGAAATGTTGATGGTTCTCTTGAATCATCCGCAGGTATTTAATGGTCAGCCAATCACAATCTAGCTTTCTATTCTTCAGATGCCGATTGTTCGACTGATGACGCCGTAAAGTTTGTATTACTTCATTATTTGGGAAACTTGTTCTCTGTTTTATCTTTATACCCATTTATGGTTTCGTTCTCATGTTCATTCCGTTCTTTTTATTTTAATTTGTTAAACTTGTAACCCACAAAACAAAGACACTCATGTACATGGAGACACTCAGACACTCATGTATATCGAGTCGACCAATATTGAGTTACTCCCTGAAGCATGTTCTAGAAATTACATGAATTAATAAACGATTCTGGGAAAACAATCCTGCAAAACAACCTTTTCTTGGAACCCTCCTGCTTAGTCTTTTCAGTTTAAATTCCTCGCTTTTTAATCTAACAACTCTTAAACTTCATAACGAAATTTAATTCTCGTCGATGCAAATGGCCTTGGTAATCTGTTCATCTCATTAATCGGTTTCAAAAAGTCTTTTCAGTTTAGTCACGAATACGGTGATAACAGGTCTTAGAATCGAGCCAGTGAAAACAACTCTTTCCAAGAAAATCCATTGTTTACAAAGGAAATCACCATTAACATTGAATAGCATTCTTCTCGCAACAGGTTACAACGAGTCTCTATATTCAATAATGAGGCGTAGTCATTGAGGTCAGTGCATGTTGCTTTCACTGACTATGTACAGGTGCATGACGTCTAGAGTCAACAAAACATTTTACTGGCTTTCCTTTAAAGGGCAGTTTCATGCGGATTTTGATCTGTTTTTGTCACAAAAAATGGTACATGTACAACCTTTACTTATTTACAAAATAATACTAAAACACTAAGAGGAAAAAAATCAACTAAAAATCCCGAAAGAGGAACAAATCATAGTCTGTTGTAGCCAATTTTAATTTGGAAATGAAAATGTGAGAACTTGAAAAAAGTTGCCATTTATTCAGACGAGTCCGTCTATGTCTAGAGACACTCTTCGACAGTTTTGGTTATCGAGGGAGGTGAGTTATCACAAACTGAACCATTAACCTCCGCGGGCTACACTCACAACCAGTTCTCTGTTCTGCGCCGGCACTAATTTTTGTTTATTCTGATTATCACAAACTACATATTTTGCCTCTACTACAGAATCGAACAAAGTAAAAACAGTGTAAAAAGGCTCATCGTCGGGATTTTTACCTTTAAAACCAGGCTACATAATACTAAAACATCAAGAGAATTAACCAATTACTGAAAGAGGAATTACAAATCATAGTCTGTTGTAGCCCATTTTAATTTGGAAACGCGGAAAATGCGAGAACTTGAAAAACGTTGCCACTTATTCAGACCCAGTCCGTCTATGCCTAGAGACACTCATCGACAGTGTTGGTACACGAGGGTGGTGATTTATCACAAAACTGGACAATTATTTTTCGGTTTCTGTAAATACAAAAACATGTTTTGGTTTTTAAAATGACACCAAATCCCCCTGACACTGTAATTGTGATGTAACTGAGCTGATTGTTAGGACAGTCGTTGTTTTTATAATGAATACTTTAAACAGACATATCTTTAAAGTAACCGGACATTTTGGAAACAGTGTGACATAAAAGCAATTTTCTCAAACTAAACTTAGAACCTCCATACAAACGTGCGAACCATCAACCCGCGCGCGCTCCACTCACACCCACTTCCCAGTGAAAAGTCTCATCGGTACGCGTCCGGCAATATGGTGAAAGGATAGTGCATTTTTGGGTTTAAAGCACCAAATTTATTTCTCCGAATAAGTACAGAATCCAACGTCCCAAGGACCGCCCACGAAGAATATAACTGATGTTGTTTTAGATTATCCATAAAATACTAAATAAAATTTAAAAAATTGATTTTTAAATCCAAATCCTAACAGAGTATATTCTTCTGACTATAATAAAATCACGTGACAGATGACGTCACCTATTTCTCAACTTATTTTACTTTTTAACTCATCTCTCGTTTTATGGATGCATAAAGGTAAAAACTAAATAAATGCCGAGCGTGGGAAATATTGGTTTGCTCCAGGTTGGTTAAAAAAAAACGTGTCTCGTGTCCGTTTTTTTTTTTCAATGCATATCTACAGGAACATCGTAAACCGCTCTATGAGCTTACAACAATTATCCACATACTGAAATACTTGTAACAAAATGCGCGAGTCCCTATTTCATGCCTTGGGCCGATTTAGATGGGACAACTTTGTCGCATGCAACATGCTTACAACACGCCTAACTCTGGGTCTCCGTTTACAAGTTGTAAGTTTGCTTTTTGCTTGCTTCTGTCTTGTTTTCAAACTTGTTGTAATTTGTCGCTTTTTAGATTCTAGTTATTATTTATACATTACAGTGTTTCCAAGAAGTTTTCTACAACCTAAACCGAGATCAGATTCCTTGAGTCATTCTTATACGGGATCAAACACTTCAATAAAGTGATTCATTCAGTCTGGCAGTCATTCTTATATACGTGTCAGTCCGACACTTTTACAAGCTGGTCGATGTTATACGATCAATTCACGTCATGTCGAATGCGATAGGGCGGCATCGTCTAATCACAATCCCTTTTCCTTGACAAGAGAAGATAGGTTTTTGTGTCCTTTCTCATAAGCATACAAGAGAACATTCATAAAGAGCCTCCTCTAATAGCAGCGGTATTTTCGTGCTTTGTATACTACTACCAAGCGTTTCTGCCGAGTCCATAACTGATAATGAGGTTATTCCTGGGTATCTCATGAGTTCTTGCAATCAGATTTCTTGAACTGAGTTGAATTTTCTCCCATGATAAAATTGGATCCGTTACTCTTGATTATTTTTTATTGTTTTAATGACAATTTTGGTAGTATCAGAATCGAACAAGCAAAGAAAAACGCATATGACCACCATGGCCTTAGCGTGGAAATTTACTCTTTGGAAAGTCTTTTTGATGACGTTTTAAAAATTCTAATACCTCATCACTGTCTCCCAGTTTCTTGATTTGCCCTTTAAGTCTGCGGCACATCTCAAGTCCTTCTGTCATCAATACTTTAGCATCTTCTTTCTTTTCAATCTTCTCATGCAACAGGGCTAGTCGAGTCTTGATCATGACTTTCCACATGTGATCTGGTAACAACTCTCTGTCAGCAATAAGGGACGCTCGTTCGAGGTATTCCTTTCCTTCCTGAAAGCGTCTTCTCTTCATGGCACAAACCCCGTAGTTCTTTAGTATATGGATGTTTGCTTTGTTGTTCTCCATTCCAAGCTGCTTCATCATTTCCAGTGCCTTTTTGTAATGCGCGAGAGCTTCTTCTAAATTCTTTGCAGCGAAAAAAAAGTCCCCAATTTCCTTCAAAGCGTGAACAGTACATAAATGTGTACCAAGACCCTCTTGAAATAGTTTCAATGCTTCTTGTAACTTTTCGTATGCCTCAGGGCGCTTGAGCGCACGCTTCATAAATCGTCCAACAAATAAAAGAGTTTGTGCTCTTTCTGGGTGATTCGTTTCCAACTTTTCATCACAGAGTTTCAAAGCAGTTCCACTGATCCGCAGTACCTGTTCATTGTTAGCAGGGTCTCCTCTTTTGGAAATAGAGTCTGCATAACTATTTAGCAGGAAGACTTCAGACATTGCGCTTGTCGCAAATTCAGTACGATTCTTTGAATAGAGTTGATTCGCCTTTTCCATGTCTTCTTGGTAGTAATTTTCCCTGTCTCCTACTTTTCGTTTTTCATGTCCACGAAGACACATGAGTTCTACTGTACGCACTGGTTGAATCTCTGGTTCGGTGAATGACTTAAACAACATCTGCAAAGTCTTAGTATAAAATATCGGTGGAACACACTTTTCCAAATACATGCACGTCTGGAGAAAATCGTTTTGAAACGATTCACAACTGTCTTCGATCTCTGGATCATGGTTTTCCATTCCTTTAGCGTACATTTGAAAGAAATGCTCAAAGTTCTGCCTGTCCTCACTGAAAGACTCAATGGCTGCTTTGCAGGTGTCCCTGCTCCAGTACATCTTTGCAATTTGAACAAGGCGAGACATAAAGTGAGCACAGGCCAGTTTTTCTCCTTTATCTAACAATCGGGAATCATTAGCTTGATCAATCTTCTTTGCAAAGGCGCGAATTAGTGGATGCAGCTGATATCTGCGGGAACTTGGTTGCTCGACAAGAGAGCTGTTCTTCAAGGCGCGCAAGATCGAGACAGGCAGACTTCCAGATTCTGAGCATGCTTTTATCACGGCCTCGGCAGCATCACTTTTAAACGATCCCGGAAAGATGGACATTAGGACCAAGGCGTCCTGTTTAGCTTTAGACAAAAGATCAAAAGAAGTCTTGATTGCCGCTTCGACTGATTCGTTATCATCATCCAGAACGGCCATCGGTTCTTTTTCAAGGCATTCAATAAGCTTCTCTTCGGTGTAACCCGAAAGAAGTGACCCGACAATGCAAAGCGCTAAAGGAACATAACCACAAAGCTCAACTACTTCTTTTGTCTTGGAAAGCTTCTTGCGGATCTCTTCATCGTTCACACGAGAGACAAGAACTTTCTGTGCCTGTTCGGGTAATAACGGGTCCAATCTAATGTCTTCGGACGGCAGATCCGGATCTTTGAATTGTTTTCTAGAAGTGATCACAAAAGTCACCTTCTTCAGCGATAATTTTCTCATCTCACTCAAGATCCTTAAGAAGGGAGTTTTTTCTTCAGATTCGAGGACACCATCGGCATTGTCGAGAACAAACGTGACTTGCATCTGAATCTGTTTGCTCCAGTCCTTGAGCCACTGGTCCGGATGTTCTGGCAGCTGAGTGTAGATCTTGCCGCATGAGTGAATCATATCCGTGGCTACTTCGTTGAACGTTTTCTTTGACAGTAAACTGCAAAATAACACAGTTTTTTCATTCTCTGGTTTCGCCAGATCGTGAGCGACTGCTTTGGCCAGAGTTGTTTTACCAAATCCTGGGCCACCGGTTATGAGAACAACGGAAACTGTTCCGCTTTGGACGTGTTCTCTGACCTGACGCAACTCTTTTGAACGACCAAACATACTCTCATGTGGTGGCATATCCGGAAGGTAGCTGTCAAGTTGAGAAATGGGCTCAAGGTCTTCTTGCTGTTGAAATTTCCGCCACAGTTCGACTTGTTCCTCTACCAATTGACGGGTAGTATGGTCAATAGGATCGTTTTTGAGGCGCTGAAGTTTCTGTCGGCAGACGCTAATCTCGATTGACTCTATAGACGAAGCTATCTTGTTCCACTTGTCTTCAAATTCGTCATTAGGAATGCCAGTGGAAACACTATGAGGCAACTGATTTCTAAAGCATTTGATTCTGGTGATGTTTGCCTGTAAACTCTCGTCATCTTCGGCAGGCATTTTGTGCCACCCTGTTGAAGGAGCCGTTAAATAACAAACTTCTCGTATCAGCAAATGCAGAAGCGTAATGTCAAATGTTTTAGAGTCTGGTGGTTCACCTGAAGAAGGAAATAACTTTTCCCACTGAGTATCAACTATGACACGCTTCGACTTAAGATCCTGAAGCCTTGCATTGTTGTTCTTCAGCACATTATCTAGTGCGTCGGGTGGATAAACAGAATCTAGAAACTGTTTCAGAACGTGAGTTCCTCCGTCGATAAGTAATCGAGCCAGTCTTGTGCCGTTCGTTTTTTCTTCCGATGTATCGTAGACGGATGAGCTGGTCGCACCACCAGATGATGACGAACGAGAGGATAATGAAGCTTCCATTATTGCAGTCGATTCCTATCAACTTCGTCAGCAGTAAAATTCGAAGTAGTATGCTTTTAAAGCACTTTCAACAGGAAAACTTGACAGTTTTCAATTCGTCTTACAGCTGTAAATTGGTTTTAGACACTGATAGATGCTTCAGCATTTATCACGAGGCAAGTACCAGCGTACTTTACAGATGAAAACGAGAATGCCCTCTCGATCCGAACTTCCTTAAAAGGTTTTTATATGCGGCCTTAGACGATTCTGGAACAACTCAGTACGTTTGGATCGATTCCAGTTGCTAGGAAATGTTGATGTTTCTCTTGAACCATCCGCAGCTGTTTAATGGTCAGGCAATCACAATCTTGCCTTCGATCCCTTAGATACCGATTGTTCGACTGATGACGTAAGGTTTGTATTACTTCATTATTTGGGAAACTTGTCCTCTACTTTATCTTTATACCCATTTATGGTTTTCGTTCTTATGTTCATTCCTTTCTTTTTATTTTAATTTGTTAAACTTGTAACGCACAAAACAAAGTTATCAGACACTCAGGTATATCGAATCCAATATTGAGTTATCCGCCGCCCTCTCCGCCTTAGGAATGTTCTAGAAATTGCATGAATTAATAAACGATTCTGGGCAAACAATTGTGCAAAACAACCTTTTCTTGGAACCGTCCAGTCCAGTCGTTTCAGTTTAACTTCCTCGCTTTTTAATAATCTAACAACTGTTTAACTTCATAACGAAATTGAATGTTTGTCATTGTAAATGGCTTTGGTAATCTGTTCACCTCATTAATCGGTTTCAAAAAATCTTTTCAGTTTGTAGTCACGAATACAGTGATAAAAATTCTTAGAAACTGAGAAATTTCCAAGAAAATCCATTGTTACAAAGAAAACCACCATTAATATTGAATAGCATTCTTTTCGCAAGAGGTTACGCAACAGGTTACCCCCCAAAGGCATGTTCTATAAATTGCATGAATTAATAAACGATTCTGGGAAAATAATCCTGCAAAACAACCTTTTCTTAGAACCGTACAGTCCAGTCGTCCTCGCCTTTCAATCTAACAGCTTTTTTGAATGCTTGTCGATGCAAATGGCCTTGGTAATCTGTTCACCTCATTAATCGGTTTCAAAAAATCTTTTCAGTTTGTAGTCACGAATACAGTGATAAAAATTCTTAGAAAGAAATTTCGAAGAAAATCCATTGTTACAAAGGAAACCACCATTAATATTGAATAGCATTCTTTTCGCAAGAGGTTACGCAACAGGTTACCCCCCAAAGGCATGTTCTATAAATTGCATGAATTAATAAACGATTCTGGGAAAATAATCCTGCAAAACAACCTTTTCTTAGAACCGTACAGTCCATACGTCCTCGCTTTTTAATCTAACAGCTTTTTTGAATGCTTGTCGATGCAAATTGCCTTGGTAATCTGTGCACCTCATTTTAAATCGGTTTCTTAAAATCTTTTCAGTTTGTAGTTACGAATACAGTGATAATGATTCTTAGAATCGTGTCAGTTAAAACAACTTTTTCTAAGAAAAGCCATTATTTACAAAGGAAACCACCATTCATATTGAATACCATTCTTCTCGCGGTTACAACGGGTCTCTATATTCAATAATGATGCGTATTCATTGAGGTCAGTGCATGTTGCTTTCACTGACTATGTACAGGTGCAAGACGTGTAGAGTCAACGAAACACTTTTACAAGCTTTTCTTTAAAGGGGCAGTGTCATGCGGATTTCGACCTGTTTTTGTCACAAGACATGGTACAACCTTTCTTTACAAAATAATACTAAATCACTAAGAGAAAAAAATCAACCAAATACCACAGGGAGCAGAGGAGCCAAATTTGACCTTTACGCGTTCGATCTTCGATCTGTTGTTTACGAGTCTGTTTTTCGCCCCAGCGGGACCCCAAGCGTAATCGGAGCTTTTCGTTGGGTAACCGCAGATTGCTGACTGTGGGCGCCACAAAATCGTGCCTCGCTCGGAAAGCGTACGCTTTCCGGAAAGCACCGATCACGCTTGGGATCCCGCTGGGGGAAAAACTCGAAAACAACAGATCGAATAACGCAAGACACAGCGCGCGTATAAAGCTCAAAGATCGAACGCGTATTAGGTCAAATTTGGCTCCTCTGCTCCCTGTGCAAATACCGAAAGAGGAACAAGTGATATAATATGTTGTACCCCATTTTAATTTGGAAACGAATATGAGAACTTGAAAAAAGTTGTTATTTATTCACACCCAGTTCGTCTATGCCTAGATACACTCATCGACAGTGTTGGTACACGAGGATGGTGATTTATCACAAAACTGAACCATTATTTTTCGGTTTCTGTTGATACAAAAACATGTTTTGCTTTTTTGAAATATCGCCAAATCCCCGTAACACTTCCCATTTAATTAGTTGAACTGAGCTGATTGTAAGGAGAGTCGTAAATTGAGTCGGTAAACACGTAGGGGCCAAACCACCCCCTGGTACAGGGGCGGATCCAGGATTTTGAAATGGGGGGTGAAATTCACCTCAAAAAAGATATTAGAGAAATAAAATATTATTTATTTGAGAAATACTTTAGAAAAAAGAAAGAAAGGGTCTCAGAAAAGGGGGGGGGGGGGGGGGGGGAAATTCACCCATTTCACCCCCCTGGATCCGCCCCTGCGGTACATGTTTCATTAGTATAAAATATCAGCAAGACCACAGCGACGAACCGTTGAGTGGTGTCGGATCTCCCAGTTGTAGACCTGGATCAGTACAATAATTACTTGTAGAAAATCAGAAAACGGCAAACTGATCCTTACGGCAAGGCGATGAAGGAGTAAACAAAAGAATAAAACAAAAAATATATATATATTCAAACAAATTTGCCCGATATTTCGGTTTGAAAACAAACCTTCAGGGACTAACTGAAGAAGGTTTGTTTCCAAACCGAAATATTGGGCAACTTTCTTTGAATATATATATATTTTTTGTTTTATTCTTTTGTTCACTCCTTCATCGCCTTGCCGTAAGGATCAGTTTGCCGTTTTCTGTTTCATTAGTGCTTGGCAGGAGCCCATCATGTGCTTGGGTATTTTGCATTATTTAGATACTTTAAAAGTATTGAACATTTTTCTCAAAATTTGGCAAGTAAACAGAGGCCAATGAATGATTTGCCAGTAATCGGATACAGTGTTATGCGCAAAGGGTTCTGGGATCGCCAGGGGGCAAACATTGCAAGACGCTAGAAGGAAATGTGCGGTGTAAAGTTGTTTTTTCGTCAAAAACTTCGATTTTGGGAAGAGAATAACGCTTTTTCGCCGTTATTTTATCAGAAATGGAGTTGAGCAAAGTTGATACGTGGAAAGTGTAAGTTTTTGTTTGAATAATGTGATAAAATCTATCGATATAAACTCTTGTTTGCGTAAGGTTGATTGCGAAATCTACATCAAGTTATGGTCACTGTATGGTCTCGAAATAGTACAGATTTAGTTGTGAATTTGAGGTAAATGACTCAATAAAGCCTTTTCAGTTGTAGTAACTTGTGTCGAGATTGTTTCCTTGCAATTAGTAAGCTCGATACTACGAAGAACATTAGAAATATGCCCAGCGGCAATTATTTCGATTAATTGGGCATGTGCTGTGTGGGGTTGTGACAACGATCGAAGGAATTCAGAAAAGCAAATCATTCCTCCTCACGTTGGAATATTGAGATTCTACTCGCCTAAGAACAAGCAAGATGTATTGTCATGGGCTAGAGCTATTAATCGTGATAAATTCAAAGTTATAATGACTACCAAGGTCGGCTCCAATCATATTGTACAAGGTTAAGCTTATAAAGACTCTCAATGTCGCACATCGAAGAGAAGAGTAGCGCTTTAAAAACTTGTGATTGTTTCTCAATAAAACTACTACACAAGCTTCGGATTTCCTCGTGTTCTCTATCGTTAATTTCATCCCTCCACAGAGCAATAGCTCGGTAGAAACAATTTTCATCTCCTCGGGCAACGATTTCTCTCCTTTGTGGGGGTAAAATTCCAGAAGCCATAATTTGTTATTAACACACGTAACTAAACAGAAAACAATCTCGACACAAGCAATGAAAACTAAAAAGGCTTTATTAAGTCATTTCCCTCAAATTAACACCTAAATCTGTAATATTTCGAGACCATAACTTGATGTAGATTTCACAATCAACCTTACGCAAGCAAGAGTTTATCGATAGATTTTATCACATTATTCAAGCAAAAACTTACACTTTCCACTTATCAACTTTGCTCAACTCCATTTCTGATAAAATAACGGCGAAAAAGTGTTATTCTCTTCCCAAAATCGAAGTTTTTGATGAAAAAACAACTTTACACCGTACATTTCCCTCTAGCGACTTGCAATGTTTGCCCCCTGGCGATCACAGAACCCTATGCGCATAACACAGTATCCGGTTACTGGCAAATCATTCATTGGCAAATCATTTTGATGATATGAAAAATGACAGGTAATGTCAAAGTTATGACGTCATAACGATGACGTCAAATTGTTTTCTTGATTTAAAGTTTAAATTATGCATATTATTGCTAGTGTATTTGAAAGAACACAGCAATTAGAGTTAGAAGCTGAAAAATTTCTTTGATATCACTAACGATAGATAAACTATGACATTTTGAATATTGAAAAATTCCGGTACAAAGAGTGGGGTTCCCCCTTGTGGAAAATCTCCAAATTAAAACTGATATTTTGTTTACGTAATTCTAGTTATGTTGTAAATTTGATGTACAAGATGACAAGACCTTATACTAAATGGGACTCATTCACACCTCGAAAGTACAACATTAACCTCATCCGAACACTCACTTATCGCTGTCTCTGCATCTGTTCCTCACCCTCTTTGTTGCAGTCTGCCCTAGATGATCTGAAGAATATTTTGTCACGCAATGGTTACCCCCGGGGTATTATTACTTACAACATGAACGATGTTGTGACCAGAAGCCGAAACAAGTCAAAAGATCCTGTCTCTACGGTACCCAAAAGACATGTTTTCATCGTTTTGCCTTATCTAGGGTTCCACAGTAAAGTCATTACACAGCAACTTTTAAAAATCTGCAAGTTCTATGGTTGTTTTAACCTTAGAATTATTTTTCGAAACACTCGCCGGGTTAAGTCTTTTTCCCCCTACAAGGACAGACTTAGCCGCTCTCTCATGTCAAAGGTCGTTTACAAGGCAAGCTGCTGGGACTGTGACGATTTTTATATAGGGAAAACAAAGCGTCGATTACATGACCCTAACCCTAAACTACAGAATCGAACATACTAACAAGGCTCATCGTTGGGGATTTTTACCTTCTTTGGTTAAAACCATGCCACAATACCTTAGTTTACTTATTTACAAAATAATACTAAAACACCAAGAGAAATTAATAAATCAACCAATTCCTGAAAGAGGAATTACAAATCATAGTATACAGTAAAAACCCGCAAGTAAGAACCTAGTTTTTAAGAACCTGTTAGGCTAAAATTTGCCAGTTAGACCCCCTCCATACAAGAACCTGTTTAGCCTGAAATTTGAAACAGGTTCTTATTTTCTAAAATCTATATAAAAAAAATGTGTACAGTACACTTGGGCAAATAAGAGTACATGGAGTACATGTATATAATGTTATGTTCTGTGATCAGTGCTTCAATTTTTCTTATTATAGTCATTTTTGCATAAATACAAACTTGGTATGCAGATTTTATATAAGGAATAGGTTGAATACCACTAAATTCTATTAGCTACAACGTAATTTTTTTCTTCAGAAAATAAGAATCTATTTAAGAACCTAAATAGCATAGTTTGTGCTAATTACCATTTACGTAAGAACCTGTTTAGGCTAACTTGGAAAAATGCAGGTTCTTACTTGCGGGTTTTTACTGTATAGATTTTGCATATATATAGATATAGTTTTTAGGTATTTGTATTTTTGTAATTTTTTCTGATTGATTCGAGGGCCACAAGTTTATTAGCTTTTAGCTATTTAGTGTTACTCTCACTAAATAAAGTGTTTACTTACTTACTTACTTACTAGACCCTGCCGGTCTATGCCAAGAGACACTCTTAGACAGTGTTGGTACACGAGGGTGGTAATTTATCGCAAAAATGAACCATTATTTTTCTGTTTCTGTAAATGCAAAAACTGTTTTGTTTTTTGAAATGACACCAAATCCCAGTGATACTGTAATTGTGATGTAACTGAGCTGACAGTCGTTTTTATAATGAACATTTTGAACAGACATATCTCTAAAATTATCGGACATGTCGGAAACAGTGTGACATAAAAGCAATTTTCTCAAACTAAACTTAGAACCTCCATACAAACGTGCGAACCATCAACCCGCGCGCGCTACACTCACACCCATTTCTCAAAGAAAAGTCTCATCGTCCGGCAATATGGTAAAAGGATTGTGCATTTTTTGGTTAAAAGCACCAAATATATTTCCCCGAATAAGTACAGAGTCCAACGTCCCAAAGACCTCCCACGAAGACTATAACTGATGTTGTTTTAGAGTATTTAATTCTGCCATTATTCATAAAATACGAAATAAAATTTAACACATTGATTTTTAAATGCAAATCCTAACAGAGTATATTCTTCTGACTATAGTAAAATCACATGATCGATGACGTTACCTATTTTCCAACTTATTTTACTTTTTAACTCCAGCTCTCGTTTTATGAATGCATTAAGGTAAAAACTAAATAAATGCCGAGCGTGGGAAATATTGGTTTGCTCCCGGTTGGTTAAAAAAACGTGTCTCGTGTCCGTTTTTTTTTTCAATGCATATCTACAGGAAAATCGTAAACCGCTCTATGAACTTACAACAATTATCTACATACTGAAATACTTGAAACAAAATGCGCGAGTCCCTATTTCATGCCTTGGGCCGATTTAGATGGGACAACTTTGTCGCATGCAACATGCTTACAACACGCCTAACTCTGGGTCTCCGTTTACAAGTTGTAAGTTTGCTTTTTGCTTGCTTCTGTCTTGTTTTCAAACTTGTTGTAATTTGTCGCTTTTTAGATTCTAGTTATTATTTATACATTACAGTGTCTCCAATAAGTTTTCTACAACCTAAACCGAGATGAGATCCCTTGAGTCATTCTTATACGGGATCAGACACTTCAACAACGTAATTCATTCAGTCTAGCAGTCATTCTTATACGTGTCAGTCCGACACTTAAACAAGCTGATCGATGTTATACGATCAATTCACGTCTAATCACAATCCCTTTTCCTTAACAAGAGAAGATAGGTGTTTGTGTCCTTTCTCATAAGCATACAAGAGAACATTCATAAAGAGCCTCCTCTAATAGCAGCGGTATTTTCGTGCTTGCTTGTATACTCCTACCAAGCGCTTGTGCCGAGTCCATAACTGATAATGAGGTTATTCCTGAGTATCTCATGAGTTCTTGCAATCAGATTTCGCCGAAATCTGATTGCAAGAACTCATGAGATAAAATTCAACTCAGTTCACGGTGAACTGAGTTGAATTTTCTCCCAAGATAAAATTGGATCCGTTACTCTTGATTATTTTTTATTGTTTTAATGACAATTTTGGTAGCATCAGAATCGGATAAGCAACGAAAAACGCACATGACCACCATGGCCTTAGCGTCGAAATTTACTCGTTGGAAAGTCTTTTTGATGACGTTTTAAAAATTCTAATACCTCATCACTGTTTCCCAGTTTCTTGATTTGCATTTTAAGTCTGCGGCACATCTCAAGTCCTTCTGTCATCAATACTTTGGCATCTTCTTTCTTTTCAATCTTCTCATGCAACAGGGCTAGTCGAGTTTTGATCTTGACTTTCCACATGTGATCTGGTAACAACTCTCTGTCAGCAATAAGGGACGCTCGTTCGAGGTATTCCTTTCCTTCCTGAAAGCGTCCTCTCTCCATGGCACAAACGCCGTAGTTTTTAAGTATATGAATGTTTGCTTTGTTGTTCTCCATTCCAAGCTGCTTCATCATTTCCAGTGCCTTTTTGTAATGCGCGAGAGCTTCTTCTAAATTCTTTGCAGCGAAAAAAAAGTCCCCAATTTCCTTCAAAGCGTGAACAGTACTTAAATGTGTACCAAGACCCTCTTGAAACACTTTTAATGCTTCTTGTAACTTTTCGTATGCCTCAGACCGCTTACCCATACGCTTCATAACTCGTCCAGCAATTAAAAGAGTTTGTGCTCTTTCTGGGTGATTCGCTTCCAACTTTTTATCGCAGAGTTTCAAAGCAGTTTTACTGATCTCCAGTACCTGTTCATGGTTAGCAGGATCTCCTCTTTTGTTAACAATGTCCGCATAACTATTAGGCAGGAAGACTTCTGACATTGCGCTTTTCTCAAAGTCAGTACGATTCTTTGAATAGAGTCGCTTCGCCGTTTTCATGTCCTCTTGGTGGTTATTTTCCTTGTCTCCTACTTTACGTTTTTCATGTCCAAGAAGACACATGAGTTCTACTGTACGCACTGGCTGAATCTCTGGTTCCCTGAATGACTTAAACAACATCTCCAAAGTCTGAGTATAAAATATCGGTGGAACACACTGTTCCAAATACATGCACATCTGCAGAAAATTGTGTTGAAAAGGTTTACAACTACCAACGATCTCTTCATCGTGGTTCTTCATTCCTTTGGCGTACACTTGAAGAAAATACTCAAAGTTCTGCCTGTCTTCGCTGAAAGACTCAATGGCTGCTTTGCAGGTGTCCTTGCTCCAGTACATCTTTGCATTTTCATCAAGGCGAGACATAAAGTGAGCACAGGCCAGTTTTTCTCCTTTAACTAACAATCGGGAATCATCAGCTTGATCAATCTTCTTTGCAAAGGCGCGAATTAGTGGATGCAGCTGATATCTGCGGGAGCTTGGTTGCTCGACAAGAGAGCTGTTCTTCAATGAGCACAGGATCGAGACAGGCTGAGTTCCAGATTCTGAGCATGCTTTTATCACGGCCTCGGCAGCATCACTTTTAAATGATCCCGGAAAGATGGACATTAGGACCAAGGCGTCCTGTTTAGCTTTAGTCAAAAGATCAAAAGAAGTCTTGATTGCCGCTTGGACTGATTCGTTATCATCATCCAGAACAGTCATCGGTTCTTTTTCAATGCATTCAATAAGCTTCTCTTCGGTGTAACCCGAAAGAAGTGACCCGACAATGCAAAGCGCTAAAGGAACATAACCACAAAGCTCAACTACTTCTTTTGTCTTGGAAAGCTTCTTGCGGATCTCTTCATCGTTCACGCAAGAGACAAGAACTTTCTGTGCCTGTTCGGGTAATAACGGGTCCAATCTAATTTCTTCGGACGGCAGATCCGGATCTTTGAATTGTTTTCTAGAAGTGATCACAAAAGTCACCTTCTTCAGCGATAATTTTCTCATCTCACTCAAGATCCTTAAGAAGGGAGTTTTTTCTTCAGATTCGAGGACACCATCGGCATTGTCGAGCACAAACGTGACTTGCATCTGAATCTGTTTGCTCCAGTCCTTGAGCCACTGGTCCGGATGTTCTGGCAGCTGAGTGTAGATCTTGCCGCATGAGTGAATCATATCCGTGGCTACTTCGTTGAACGTTTTCTTTGACAGTAAACTGCAAAATAACACAGTTTTTTCATTCTCTGGTTTCGCCAGATCGTGAGCGACTGCTTTGGCCAGAGTTGTTTTACCAAATCCTGGCCCCCCAGTTATGAGAACAACGGAAACTGTTCCGCTTTGGACGTGTTCTCTGACCTGACGCAACTCTTTTGAACGACCAAACATACTCTCATGTGGTGGCATATCCGGAAGGTAGCTGTCAAGTTGAGAAATGGGCTCAAGGTCTTCTTGCTGTTGAAATTTCCGCCACAGTTCGACTTGTTCCTCTACCAATTGACGGGTAGTATGGTCAATAGGATCGTTTTTGAGGCGCTGAAGTTTCTGTCGGCAGACGCTAATCTCGATTGACTCTATAGAGGAAGCTATCTTGTTCCACTTGTCTTCAAATTCGTCATTAGGAATGCCAGTGGAAACACTATGAGGCAACTGATTTCTAAAGCATTTGATTCTGGTGATGTTTGCCTGTAAACTCTCGTCATCTTCGGCAGGCATTTTGTGCCACCCTGTTGAAGGAGCCGTTAAATAACAAACTTCTCGTATCAGCAAATGCAAAAGCGTAATGTCAAATGTTTTAGAGTCTGGTGGTTCACCTGAAGAAGGAAATAACTTTTCCCACTGAGTATCAACTATGACACGCTTCGACTTAAGATCCTGAAGCCTTGCATTGTTGTTCTTCAGCACATTATCTAGTGCGTCGGGTGGATAAACAGAATCTAGAAACTGTTTCAGAACGTGAGTTCCTCCGTCGATGAGTAATCGAGCCAGTCTTGTGCCGTTCGTTTTTTCTTCCGATGTATCGTAGACGGATGAGCTGGTCGCACCACCAGATGATGACGAACGAGAGGATAATGAAGCTTCCATTATTGCAGTCGATTCCTATCAACTTCGTCAGCAGTAAAATTCGAAGTAGTCTGCTTTTAAAGCACTTTCAACAGGAAAACTTGACAGTTTTCAATTCGTCTTACAGCTGTAAATTGGTTTTAGACACTGATAGATGCTTCAGCATTTATCACGAGGCAAGTACCAGCGTACTTTACAGATGAAAACGAGAATGCCCTTAAAAGGTTTTTATATGCGGCCTTAGACGATTCTGGAACAACTCAGTACGTTTGGATCGATTCCAGTTGCTAGGAAATGTTGATGTTTCTCTTGAACCATCCGCAGCTGTTTAATGGTCAGGCAATCACAATCTTGCCTTCGATCCCTTAGATACCGATTGTTCGACTGATGACGTAAGGTTTGTTTTACTTCATTATTTGGGAAACTTGTCCTCTACTTTATCTTTATACCCATTTATGGTTTTCGTTCTTATGTTCATTCCTTTCTTTTTATTTTAATTTGTTAAACTTGTAACGCACAAAACAAAGTTATCAGACACTCAGGTATATCGAATCCAATATTGAGTTATCCGCCGCCCTCTCCGCCTTAGGAATGTTCTAGAAATTGCATGAATTAATAAACGATTCTGGGAAAACAATTGTGCAAAACAACCTTTTCTTGGAACCGTCCAGTCCAGTCGTTTCAGTTTAACTTCCTCGCTTTTTAATAATCTAACAACTGTTTAACTTCATAACGAAATTGAATGTTTGTCATTGTAAATGGCTTTGGTAATCTGTTCACCTCATTAATCGGTTTCAAAAAATCTTTTCAGTTTGTAGTCACGAATACAGTGATAAAAATTCTTAGAAACTGAGAAATTTCCAAGAAAATCCATTGTTACAAAGAAAACCACCATTAATATTGAATAGCATTCTTTTCGCAAGAGGTTACGCAAGAGGTTACCCCCTAAAGGCATGTTCTATAAATTGCATGAATTAATAAACGATTCTGGGAAAATAATCCTGCAAAACAACCTTTTCTTAGAACCGTACAGTCCAGTCGTCCTCGCTTTTCAATCTAACAGCTTTTTTGAATGCTTGTCGATGCAAATGGCCTTGGTAATCTGTTCACCTCATTAATCGGTTTCAAAAAATCTTTTCAGTTTGTAGTCACGAATACAGTGATAAAAATTCTTAGAAAGAAATTTCGAAGAAAATCCATTGTTACAAAGAAAACCACCATTAATATTGAATAGCATTCTTTTCGCAAGAGGTTACGCAACAGGTTACCCCCTAAAGGCATGTTCTATAAATTGCATGAATTAATAAACGATTCTGGGAAAATAATCCTGCAAAACATTGAATGCTTGTCGATGCAAATTGCCTTGGTAATCTGTGCACCTCATTTTAAATCGGTTTCTTAAAATCTTTTCAGTTTGTAGTCACGAATACAGTGATAATGATTCTTAGAATCGTGTCAGTTAAAACAACTTTTTCTAAGAAAAGCCATTATTTACAAAGGAAACCACCATTCATATTGAATACCATTCTTCTCGCGGTTACAACGGGTCTCTATATTCAATAATGAAGCGTATTCATTGAGGTCAGTGCATGTTGCTTTCACTGACTATGTACAGGTGCATGACGTCTAGAGTCAACGAAACACTTTTACAGGCTTTTCTTTAAAGGGGCAGTTTCATGCGGATTTCGACCTGTTTTTGTCACAAGACATGGTACAACCTTTCTTTACAAAATAATACTAAATCACTAAGAGAAAAAAATCAACCAAATACCACAGGGAGCAGAGGAGCCAAATTTGACCTTTACGCGTTCGATCTTCGATCTGTTGTTTACGAGTCTGTTTTTCGCCCCAGCGGGACGCCAAGCGTAATCGGAGCTTTTCGTTGGGTAACCGCAGATTGCTGACTGTGGGCGCCACAAAATCGTGCCTCGCTCGGAAAGCGTACGCTTTCCGGAAAGCACCGATCACGCTTAGGGTCCCGCTGGGGGAAAAACTCGAAAACAACAGATCGAATAACGCAAGACACAGCGCGCGTATAAAGCTCAAAGATCGAACGCGTATTAGGTCAAATTTGGCTCCTCTGCTCCCTGTGCAAATACCGAAAGAAGGACAAGTCATATAATATGTTGTACCCCATTTTAATTTGGAAACGAATATGAGAACTTGAAAAAAGTTGTTATTTATTCACACCCAGTTCGTCTATGCCTAGATACACTCATCGACAGTGTTGGTACACGAGGATGGTGATTTATCACAAAACTGAACCATTATTTTTCGGTTTCTGTTGATACAAAAACATGTTTTGCTTTTTTGAAATATCGTCAAATCCCCGTAACACTTCCCATTTAATTAGTTGAACTGAGCTGATTGTAAGGAGAGTCGTAAATTGAGTCGGCAAGCACGTAGGGGCCAAACCACCCCCCGGTACAGGGGCGGATCCAGGATTTTGAAATGGGGGGTGAAATTCACCTCAAAAAAGATATTAGAGAAATAAAATATTATTTATTTGAGAAATACTTTAGAAAAAAGAAAGAAAGGGTCTCAGAAAAGGGGGGGGGGGGGGGGGTGAAAATTCACCCATTTCACCCCCCTGGATCCGCCCCTGCGGTACATGTTTCATTAGTATAAAATATCAGCAAGACCACAGCGACGAACCGTTGAATGGTGTCGGATCTCCCAGTTGTAGACCTGGATCAGTACAATAATTACTTGTAGAAAATCAGAAAACGGCAAACTGATCCTTACGGCAAGGCGATGAAGGAGTAAACAAAAGAATAAAACAAAAAATATATGTATATATATTCAAACAAATTTGCCCGATATTTCGGTTTGAAAACAAACCTTCAGGGACTAACTGAAGAAGGTTTGTTTTCAAACCGAAATATTGGGCAAATTTCTTTGAATATATATATATATTTTGTTTTATTCTTTTGTTTACTCCTTCATCGCCTTGCCGTAAGGATCAGTTTGCCGTTTTCTGTTTCATTAGTGCTTGGCAGGAGCCCATCATGTGCTTGGGTATTTTGCATTATTTAGATACTTTAAAAGTATTGAACATTTTTCTCAAAATTTGGCAAGTAAACAGAGGCCAATTGGCAAATCATTTTGATGATATGAAAAATGACAGGTAATGTCAAAGTTATGACGTCATAACGATGACGTCAAATTGTTTTCTTGATTTAAAGTTTAAATTATGCATATTATTGCTAGTGTATTTGAAAGAACACAGCAATTAGAGTTAGAAGCTGAAAAATTTCTTTGATATCACTAACGATAGATAAAATATGACATTTTGAATATTGAAAAATTCCGGTACAAAGAGTGGGGTTCCCCCTTGTGAAAAATCTCCAAATTAAAACTGATATTTTGTTTACGTAATTCTAGTTATGTTGTAAATTTGATGTACAAGATGACAAGACCTTATACTAAATGGGACTCATTCACACCTCGAAAGTACAAGATTAACCTCATCCGAACACTCACTTATCGCTGTCTCTGCATCTGTTCCTCACCCTCTTTGTTGCAGTCTGCCCTAGATGATCTGAAGAATATTTTGTCACGCAATGGTTACCCCCGCGGTATTATTACTTACAACATGAACGATGTTGTGACCAGAAGCCGAAACAAGTCAAAAGATCCTGTCTCTACGGTACCCAAAAGACATGTTTTCATCGTTTTGCCTTATCTAGGGTTCCACAGTAAAGTCATTACACAGCAACTTTTAAAAATCTGCAAGTTCTATGGTTGTTTTAACCTTAGAATTATTTTTCGAAACACTCGCCGGATTAAGTCTTTTTCCCCCTACAAGGACAGACTTAGCCGCTCTCTCATGTCAAAGGTCGTTTACAAGGCAAGCTGCTGGGACTGTGACGATTTTTATATAGGGAAAACAAAGCGTCGATTACATGACCCTAACCCTAAACTACAGAATCGCGGCATACTAACAAGGCTCATCGTTGGGGATTTTTACCTTGTTTGGTTAAAACCATGCCACAATACCTTAGTTTACTTATTTACAAAATAATACTAAAACACCAAGAGAAATTAATAAATCAACCAATTCCTGAAAGAGGAATTACAAATCATAGTATACAGTAAAAATAGGTCCGCAATGCGTACATGAGTGAGCTTACGATGAAAATTTGCACGGAAATATCTAGAGACGGAATTTGTGATGTCGAAAATGTTACTGTCAAAGATATTAAGCTAAATGAGAAATGCACCATAGGCTGTCTGCCTCTGATTTTTCAGAAAAACTATTTAACGATATAATGTGGTACTGTCACAGGTATGGAAGCACAACTTAAAAAATGGTTCATTGACTGTATAACTGGTGCAAGTGTTCCAAGTCCAAGAGATGTGATAAAAACACATGTCCACCAAGCACCATTGTGGCTTGCAACTTAACGTCTCAATAGCTTCTGTATTGGAAAAGTATCTTGGTTTGTCGAGGATGATTTTTTGTTTTGTTGGACTGGAAGATCGTTCGTTAATTTGGTATCGTTTTTGTCACGCTATGTAATGTCACTACAAGGACCGAGTTATCATCATTGTCATCATCAAAGTTATCATATTAGCAAATTTCTGAAAAAAATGTAAATCATATACAGCAGTCCCTCTGTTAAGCTGAAACCCTCAGGACCTTGAGAACCATTTCCAGTAAAGGACTGGTGAATACATATTTTGGGTTTTTGAAAAATGACCACTTAATAGAGGAATTACTGTAACTGTGAACATGAACAAAATTCTAGATCTACCGCACATGGATTTACACAAGGATGGGTGCCTATTTGAAATAGGTGTTTATTTGAAACAGTGTCTGACAAACAAACGTGGTCGGGTTTCACATGTAAGGAGTGGTAAAACCCCATACTGACAGTAAAGATTGACACCATTATACTCAAGGCAGGCAATGTTATCTTTTAATCAAAATATATAAATTTAAAGATCAATTTAATAAAACTTTTACGCTTGTAGCTATTGTTTCAGAGGTCTACACTTGTAAATTACAGCTGTAAAAGTTTTATGAAATTGAGCCCTGGTTGGTGCTTATAGCATGTAGCTGTTTGCATACAGTATCAGCATTGCCAACAATAACAGTAAAACATTAACATTTATTCTCAAGTTTTTTGGAATGTAGGTAGCTGTAACAAGTATAGTTAACTTACATTTTAAACTTAGTAACATCAACGTTTTCAAACAATAACTTTTCAACGTTTTAGTGTAACTGCACTTAACCCAGATTTGTGTCTCTAAAGACATTATTTGTTCTTCGAAGAGAATTCATCGTTTCCCGAAGGAAATATTTTGTTCCCAGAAGGGAATTATATGACCCTGAGACAGGGTTATGGATTGCCAGATGTTGTACATGGAGCAATTCGCAATGCTGGACTGCACAAGTCACTCGGCGGCCATCACAGCTGTCTTTAAAACTACATCTCGGTGATTTAGGGAACCTTTTGTTGGCGAAGATTTTGTCTACACCTTCAAAACATCTGAAAAACTCTTTACGTGAAAACAATAGACACATTGCTTGAATGCTGTGCCTGATTACTGGTGCAATATAACACGACGAAAACATCGTAAATTTCGAGTCTCTTACCTCTCTTTCTCCAACAGCGAAAAAACGTGGTTGCTTCCACGTTCCGTGTTTTTGATATCGAAAATACGTCGTTCGTTATTCGGGATGATCCGGGATCAGTTCGCAGCACTTCGTGTTCAACCTCGCTCATATTCGCGTGTTCGTGCTCTCATCGTTCGTACGGAAATAAACAATATCGGTTCGAGACCAGGCGCCGTGATACCGAAGACAACCCGAAGATTGGACTACCACGGACTTACGGACACTTCCCATGACATAGAGTGAGATTACACTTCATGTAAGCTCACTCAAAAACCCGCAAGTAAGAACCTAGTTTTTAAGAACCTGTTAGGCTAAAATTTGCCAGTTAGACCCCCTCTATACAAGAACCTGTTTAGCCTGAAATTTGAAACAGGTTCTTATTTTCTAAAATCTATATAAAAAAAATGTGTACAGTACACTTGGGCAAATAAGAGTACATGGAGTACATGTATATAATGTTATGTTCTGTGATCAGTGCTTCAATTTTTCTTATTATAGTCATTTTTGCATAAATACAAACTTGGTATGCAGATTTTATATAAGGAATAGGCTGAATACCACTAAATTCTATTAGCTACAATGTAATTTTTTTCTTCAGAAAATAAGAATCTATTTAAGAACCTAAATAGCATAGTTTGTGCTAATTACCATTTACGTAAGAACCTGTTTAGGCTAACTTGGAAAAATGCAGGTTCTTACTTGCGGGTTTTTACTGTATAGATTTTGCATATATATAGATATAGTTTTTAGGTATTTGTATTTTTGTAATTTTTTCTGATTGATTCGAGGGCCACAAGTTTATTAGCTTTTAGCTATTTAGTGTTACTCTCACTAAATAAAGTGTTTACTTACTTACTTACTTACTAGACCCTGCCGGTCTATGCCAAGAGACACTCTTAGACAGTGTTGGTACACGAGGGTGGTAATTTATCGCAAAAATGAACCATTATTTTTCTGTTTCTGTAAATGCAAAAACTGTTTTGTTTTTTGAAATGACACCAAATCCCAGTGACACTGTAATTGTGATGTAACTGAGCTGACAGTCGTTTTTATAATGAACATTTTGAACAGACATATCTCTAAAATTATCGGACATGTCGGAAACAGTGTGACATAAAAGCAATTTTCTCAAACTAAACTTAGAACCTCCATACAAACGTGCGAACCATCAACCCGCGCGCGCTACACTCACACCCATTTCTCAAAGAAAAGTCTCATCGTCCGGCAATATGGTAAAAGGATTGTGCATTTTTTGGTTAAAAGCACCAAATATATTTCCCCGAATAAGTACAGAGTCCAACGTCCCAAAGACCTCCCACGAAGACTATAACTGATGTTGTTTTAGAGTATTTAATTCTTCCATTATTCATAAAATACGAAATAAAATTTAACACATTGATTTTTAAATGCAAATACTAACAGAGTATATTCTTCTGACTATAATAAAATCACGTGACCGATGACGTCACCTATTTTCCAACTTATCAGTTTACTTTTTAACTCCAGCTCTCGTTTTATGAATGCATTAAGGTAAAAACTAAATAAATGCTGAGCGTGGGAAATATTGGTTTGCTCCCGGTTGGTTAAAAAAAAAACGTGTCTCGTTGCGTCCGTTTTTTTTTTCAATGCATATCTACAGGAAAATCGTAAACCGCTCCATGAACTTACAAAAACTATCCACATACTGAAATACTTGAAACAAAAATGCGCGAGTCCCTATTTCATGCCTTCGAGTTAGGGCCGATAAAGATAGGACAACTTTGTCGCATGCAACATGCTTAAAACACGCCTAACTCTGGGTCTCATTTACAAGTTGTAAGGTTGGTTTTAGCCTGCTTCCGTCTTGTTTTCAATCTTGCTGTGATTTGTCGATTTAACGATTTTAGTTCTTATTTATACATTACAGTATCTCCAATACGTTTTGTAAAACCTAAACCGAGATCAATCTGACACCTCAACAAACTGATTCTTTCATTGTTATACGGGACAATTCACGCGGTGTCGTAGGTCAAAAGGCATGTCCGACATGAACATGTCGAATGCGATAGGGCGGCACCGTCTCATCACAATCCATTTCCCTTGACAAGAAAAGATAGTTTTTTGTGTCCTTTCTCATAAGCATACAAGAGAACATTCATAAAGAGCCTCCTTCGATAGCAGCGGTTTCTTCGTGCTCGCTTGCGTACTCCTACCAAGCGCTTGTGCCGAGTGCCGCCTAAAATTCCATAACTGATAATGACGTTATTCTTGGGATCTCGTGAGTTCTTGCAAACACATTTCTTGAACTGAGTTGAATTTTCTCGATCCCATGATAAAATTGTATCCGTTACTCTTGATTATTTTTTATTGTTTTGATGACAGTTTTGGTAGCATCAGAATCGGATAAGCCACGAAAAAAGCACATGCCCACCATGGCCCTAGTGTGGGAATTTACTATTTGGAAAGTCTTTTTCATGACGTTTTAAAAATTGTAATACATTATCACTGTGTATCTTTCCCAGTTTCTTGATTGGCAATTTAAGTCTGCCGCACATCTCAAGTCCTTCTGTCATCAATACTTTGGCATCTTCTGTCTTTTCAATCTTTTCATGCAACAAGGCTAGTTGAGTCTTGATCATGACTTTCCAATTGTGATCTAGTAACAACTCTCTGTCAGCAATAAGGGACGCTCGTTCGAGGTATTCCTTTCCTTCCTGAAAGCGTCCTCTCTTCATGGCACAAACTCCGTAGTTCTTTAGAATATGGATGTTTGCTTTGTTGTTCTCCATTCCAAGCTGCTTCATCATTTCCAGTGCCTTTCTGTAATGCGCGAGAGCTTCTTCTAACTTTTTTTCAGCGAAAAAAAGGTCCCCAATTTCCTTCAAAGCGTGAACAGTACATAAATGTGTACCAAGATGATCTTGAAATAGTTTCAATGCTTCTTGTAACTTTTCGTATGCCTCAGAGCGCTTGAGCACACGCTTCAAAAATCGTCCAGCAAATAAAAGAGTTTGTGCTCTTTCTGGGTGATTCGTTTCCAACTTTTCATCGCAGAGTTTCAAAGCAGTTCCACTGATCCCCAGTACCTGTTCATTGTTAGCAGGGTCTCCTCTTTTGGAAATAGAGTCTGCATAACTATTTAGCAGGAAGACTTCAGACATTGCGCTTGTCGCAAATTCAGTACGATTCTTTGAATAGAGTTGATTCGCCTTTTCCATGTCTTCTTGGTAGTAATTTTCCCTGTCTCCTACTTTTCGTTTTTCATGTCCAAGAAGACACATGAGTTCAACTGTACGAACTGGTTGAATCTCTGGTTCGGTGAATGACTTAAACAACATTTCCAAAGTCTGGGTATAAAATATCGGTGGAACACACTGTTCCAAATACATGCAAGTCTGCAGAAAATCGTTTTGAAACGATTCACAACTGTCTTCGATCTCTGGATCATGGTTTTCCATTCCTTTAGCGTACATTTGAAAGAAATTCTCAAAGTTCTGCCTGTCCTCACTGAAAGACACAATGGATGCTTTGCAGGTGTCTCTGCTCCAGTACAACTTTGCATTTTGATTAAGGCGAGACATAAAGTGAGCACAGGCCAGTTTTTCCCCTTTATCTAACAATCGGGAATCATTATGTTGATCAATCTTCTTTGCAAAGGCACGAATTAGTGGATGCAGCTGATATCTGCGGGAACTTGGTTGCTCGACAAGAGAGCTGTTCTTCAATGAGCGCAAGATCGAGACAGGCAGAGTTCCAGATTCTGAGCATGCTTTTATCACGGCCTCGGCAGCATCACATTTAAATGATCCCGGAAAGATGGACATTAGGACCAAGGCGTCCTGTTTAGCTTTAGGCAAAAGATCAAAAGAAGTCTTGATTGCAGCTTGGACTGATTCATTATCATCATCCAGAACGGTCATCGGTTCTTTCTCAAGGCATTCAATAAGCTTCTCTTCGGTGTAATCCGAAAGAAGTGACCCGACGATGCAAAGCGCTAAAGGAACATAACCACAAAGTTCAACTATTACCTTTGTCTTGGAAAGCTTCTTGCTGATTTCTTCATCGTTCACGCGAGAGACAAGAACTTTCTGTGCCTGTTCGGGTGATAACGGGGCCAATCTAACCTCTTCGGACGACAGGTCCGGATCTTTGAATTGTTTTCTAGACGTGATCACAAAAGTCACCCTCTTCAGCGATGATTTTCTCATCTCACTTAAGATCCTTAAGAAGGGCGTCTTTTCTTCAGATTCGAGGACACCATCGGCATTGTCGAGAACAAACGTGACTTGCATTTGGATCTGTTTGCTCCAGTCCTTGAGCCACTGGTCCGGATGTTCTGGCAGCTGAGTATAGATCTTGCCGCACGAGTGAATAATTTCTGTTGCTACTTCATTGAACGTTTTCTTTGAGAGTAAACGGCAAAATAACACAGTTTTTTCATTCTCTGGTTTCGCAAGATCGTGAGCGACTGCTCTGGCCAAAGTTGTTTTACCAAATCCTGGCCCCCCAGTTATCAAAACAACGGAAACTGTTCCGCTTTGGACGTGTTGTATGACCTGATGAAACTCTTCTGAACGACCAAACATACGCTCCTTTGGTGGCATATCCGGAAGGTAGCTGTCAAGTTGAGAAATGGGCTCAAATTCTTGCTGTTGTAATTTCCGCCACTGTTCGACTTGATCCTCCACCAATTGACGGGTATTATGGTCAATAGGATTATTCTTGAGGCCCTCTATTTTCTTTTGGAAGGCGTAAATATCAATTGCTTCTAAAGATGAAGCTATCTTGTTCCACTTGTCTTCGAACTCCTCATTAGGAATGCCAGTGGAAACACTGTGACACAGCTCGTTTCTGAAGCACTTGATTCTGGTGACGTTTGCCTGTAAACTCTTGTCATCTGCGGCGGGCATTTTGTGCCACCCTGTTGAAGGCGTCGGTAAATAACAAAGTTCTCGTATCAACAAATGCAAAAGTGTAATGTCAAATGTCTTAGAGTCTGGTGGGTCACCTGAAGAAGGAAATAACTTTTCCCACTGATCATCAAGTATGACACGCTTCGACTTGAGATCCTGAAGCCTTGCATTGTTGTTCTTCAGCACATTATCTAATGCGTCGGGTGGATAAACAGAATCTAGAAACTTTTTCAGAACATGTGTTCCTCCGTCGATGAGTAATCGAGCCAGTTTTGCGCCATTCGTCTTCTCTTCAGATGTATCATACACAGATGAGGCGGTCGAATCACCTGGCAACGACGACGAAGAAGATGATGGTAATGGTGGCGAAGCCCCGGGGGGCGAAGCTGCCATGTTAATCCGCAATTCTTAAATTCATTTATAGTACAATAAGTACTAGCTAGTCAAGCTTCCAAAGCACTTTTACCAAGATTTCGTTTTCCAATAAATCTTCACGCGCTGTACAGCTGTGAATGAATGCTTGTGGAATGGTTTACTGCTGCAGCCGCTACATCATCGGGTAACGTTCCATCCAAGCGATAAAACCGCGAACAGCATTTTGATCCAAAGACGTTTATACAAAGAATAAGAACACCTCAAAATTCTCCAAAATAGCTCAGGTTCAGACACATTCCAATTTCTAAGAAATGGTTTTACTTGCCCTGTCTTGCAAACTAAATTAGAGTCACGGGTCAATGCTTCAGCCAGTTACAATCTCCCCCCTCCGGGGGGGGGGGGGGGGGGGGGGGGGGGGGTACTCTCTTATATGACCTATACGGGGACGTGCTGCTTGACAGGGTATGGTTTTTGGCATTTTTGTCCTGAACAGGGTATATAATTTAATACGAGTCTGTCCTAAACAGGGTCTGAATCTGTCCTAAACAGGGTATGGTTCCAGTTAATAAGCGCTTGTGGTGACTTGCCTTGTCGTGATTTGTATATTCATGCGAAGGCGAAGTCGTTTTCTTTTCAAAGGATCAGTTTACATTTTTTTAAAGCTCAGATCAATAACCACGCACAAGCCGTGTCCTAGACAGGGTCCTAAAATAGAGGATGTTGTCCTACACAGGGTAGGTATTTTCGTTTTTTTTTGTCCTAAACAGGGTCAGGCTCTCAGATCCACAGCGGCACCCCTATACCCAAATATTGGTCAAGTACCCCCCCCCCCCCCCCCCCCCCCCCTCCGGGAATCTCCCTTCTGTTTTCGCCGAGTGGATTGTCGATCAGTACATCTGTCCATGACGTTTCCAATTTTAACCCTTTAACTCCCAAGAGTGCCAAATATCAAAATTCAAGAAAAATCTCATTTTTAAAATAATGAAAAACAAATAGTACGATGCGAAAGTGCTGTCATAGAGGTTTCATTTGAATGGTTGGAGCATAGGATTTTGTCCACCGACTCAAAAGTTAGAACTACATTACATGTCTTTGAAATATTGACTCTGGTAGTGAAAGGGATAAATGATGACGTAAGGTGTGTATATTGTTACTTCATTATTTAGGCAACTTGCCCTCTGCTTTTTAGCCGGATCAGAAAGATTCTGGGAAAACAAACAATGCACAACATTGTTTCTCGGAAAAATCTCATTGCCTTTTTTAAAGCAATTTGCAACTTCTATTTACCTTCTTTTGGAATCTATAAATTACAAATAAATGGATGCTTGTATATGTATAGGGTTTCGATAATATGTTGAGTCTCAAATTATACTTGTATTTTAAAATGATTACGAAAACAAGCTTGAGAGCTTGGCAAACGCAGCGAAAACAATATCTTTCCAAGAAAATCCATTGTTTAATACAAGGAAAACCACCATGCATTAGAGATATCGAATAGCGTTCTCGCGACATGTAAAGAGTTTCTGTGATTAATTAGGCATACGCTTTGGCGTTTGTATTTGCCCTTTTTCGTATGCTTGAAATGACCCATCCTAGCCTCTTTCTTTCTAATAACATAAATAAGCTGACTCATAAGTAAGTAAATAATCATTTTTTAATAATGGCCACGATTTTATAAATGGGACAGAGATTATCCCTAAATTCTCGGAAACAATGTGAGAGATTATCTCTAAATTCTCGGAAACAATGTGACACCAAAGCATTTTTTCCAAGAATCGGCGTTGTTTTCATCTGGCACGACTAAGCCTGATTAACATTAGCCGGAGAAAACAGACGTCGTTTCGCGACTCCACCACATGGGGCCCCTGCGAAACTGAAACCGTTTCGCAGGCGCACAGTGGTGGCACCACGAAACGACGGCTGTTTTCTCAGGCTAGATTAACATACATGTATTTACGTTTTCGAGGAAACACAATGTCGCGTGAATCTGGCCAAGAACGGCTATTTACTTGGAACGGCAAGCGAAATGTCAGCACGCGCGCAAACGAACGAACCCTGTGGAAAACTGGGTGGGAAGTAGACTGGAGGCGGAAAAAAAGGAAAATATAAGCGGTAATTCATTCTAATTTGCTGTTGAAAACGCCAGGAAAAGCGCAATCGCAAAGAGATGGGAGGCAACGAGGAAGGCGACAGGAAACTAAGAATAAGAACTACAGTCAGTAAAACGGCAAATCGATCCTTTATTCCTTACGGCAAGAAGAAGAGAATACAGGGGCGAGTGTCATAATTATGTTATTATGCAATCAGTTCTCAAACAGCTACAGGTGTGGGCGTCCTTCATCATAATATTTTTGTTACCAAGATTCACCTCCCTACTTTACCCACGCCCATCATTTCCATTATTTACACAATAAATATATATTTTCCGAAAGAAGGACTGCTCATCGTCACTACAGCTCGCTTCCTGCATTGATATTCCTTTGTTTTGCCCCGGTGGTTTAATTGCCTGATCGCCGACGTAAAATAGACACGCGGAATACTAAAACTGACACACCTGACCCAAGGGCTCTTATATTTATTATCGATAATCTTGATTTTCTCTAATGTAATCATAGCGGAGCTCTCGCGGAGCTCCATACTCATAGAATCTGTGCTCGTCATTTTTCATGGTCATGGCTAGCGGAATGTTTCGCGTGCGCATGGGTCCGTCACACAGGCTTTGTTTTTCGCGCGGCTACACGGCCGCCGTTACGTAAACACTTTTGTAATTTGTTTAGCGGAGAAAACGGTTTGCAAAGCCGTTTTTCCCTGCATTGTTTCGCAGTTTGCTACTCAAGACAGGTTTCACATTTCTTAAACAGTGGTCAAGACCGTATTTGAGGCTAGAAAGAGAAAGCTTTAAAGAATACTCAGAGAAAGAAGAGCTTTAAGTGATGAAATCTTGCTTCGAGCACAGGCAGCCCAGGCTTAGTATGTGATGTTTACGCAACGAACGATTTGTAGACTTTGTATGGGAAATCCATTTTAGTCTTATATATGCTAAAATAAAGCTTTAATGTGGAACTAAACTTCACTTACCTCAACATTGTGTTTTCGTTGTGTCTTGTATGCAATTTGGGCGCAAATGATGTCCATTTTAGACGGTTTTGTGGCTTACGAGTTTTTGCGATGTCGTTGGACATTCATAAACGACATTCATTCAGAAATTCATAAAGCGAAGCTTTATGAATGGAAACGACAACCAACGACAATGGCAATTAACATAAGGCTGCGGTCATGCACATGTAACACGTTTAAAATTTATTCAAAAGTGCACAAATATGTAGAATGTAGACAAAAGAGAAAGTCCTGAAATAAACCAGCTGTCAACAAATAATACGGCAATGAAACTTTGGAAGACGAATGCAAAAGTCCCCTATAATTTTATAAATTTTATTTCGCGCCCTTAAAGTGATTCAATGCACTTGAAATTTGCAGAGATAGTGCATTACATGTACAACTTTAGATCGAAAGATTTTAAAAAAATTTCATCGACTAGTTTTCAAATAAACGCTTCCCTAACAAAAGTGTTACTTCTGTGAGTAGAACGAGCATATTTATGACATTGCTTCCGATCACATCAATTGAAATCTAGTGAAGCAAACAGGATGAAACCATCAAGGAATGTAGTTTTATGGCACTTGAATAATATATGGTGAAAATATTATTTCAATTTGTCAGGAAAACGCTGGCATCGACGAAATAACAGAAAGTAATGCGAATTTTTAAATTTTTGATGGAAAATATTCAACTCAATTTTATTCGAAAACGCTCTCATAGAATTTTTTCAAACTTTGCAGTCTTGAAGACATACATCTAGACTATAAGAGGCATACAGTTGTTTTAAAAGTTTAGGTCTAGATGTTGAGAAAAATACTAATATGCAAAAAACATGACGTCATCAGATCGTTGTTATGGTAACACTGATGTCAATCAAATCTACTTTTTTGGAAAGTTTATTTCATCTCTAGTTTATGTGTGAAGCAGCTTGCCTGACCGAGTTCAGACAGTGAAGTATCAGCCGTTCAAAGTTGGGGTGTTATGTTGCCAAAAAACCCAGCCTTAAAAGTATTGAACATTTTTCTCAAAATTTGGCAAGTAAACAGAGGCCAATTGGCAAATCATTTTGATGATATGAAAAATGACAGGTAATGTCAACGTTATGACGTCATAACGATGACGTCAAATTGTTTTCTTGATTTAAAGTTTTAATTATGCATATTATTGCTAGTGTATTTGAAAGAACATAGCAATTGGAGTTAGAAGCTGAAAAATTTCTTTGATATCACTAACGATAGATAAACTATGACATTTTGAATATTGAAAAATTCAGGTGCAAAGAGTGGGGTTCCCCCCTTGTGGAAAATCTCCAAATTAAAACTGATATTTTGTTTACGTAATTCTAGTTATGTTGTAAATTTGATGTACAAGATGACAAGAGCAAGAAAAAGTGGAAAATCTGATTGAAAAGATTTTCCCTCCTACTGTTATTACTACAAAACTAGTTTTGTGACGTCATAAACGTGACGTCATCCGTTTTTTGATTGGATTGATTTTAGAGGGACAGTATGGTTAGGCCAATTTCGGGGGGGGGGGGGGGGGAGGGGAGCAAAAAATATTTAACTTGCCATAACTCAAAAAATTTTATAACATATTTTTGTGACGTCATCAATTAGGACGTCATAATCTGATATTTTGTGGCAATCTTTAAATTAAAATGATCTGGACAACAACCCAAGCTAATCTGCCAAGTTTGGTATATAAATATTCAAAAGAAACAATGTGACGCAATAGATTGTTCACGGTATTGCAGTTTAGTTGACCTACGTGAAGGCTGCGCGCGAACAATCAAACCCCGCGCGCTACACTCAACCAGTTCTCTGTTCTGTGACGACAAAATATTGATTTTTGTTCATTCTGATTATCACAAACTACATATTTTGATCTATTTGCCTCTACTACAGAATCGAACATACTAACAATAAGGCTCATCGTTGGGGATTTTTACCTTGTTTGGTTAAAACCATGCTACAATACCTTAGTTTACTTATTTACAAAATGATACTAAAACACCAAGAGAAATTAATAAATCAACCAATTCCTGAAAGAGGAATTAAAAATCATAGTATACAGTAAAAACCCGCAAGTAAGAACCTAGTTTTTTAAGAACCTGTTAGGCTAAAATTTTTTGCCAGTTAGACCCCCTCTATACAAGAACCTGTTTAGCCTAAAATCTGAAACAGGTTATTATTTTCTAAAATTTACATGTATATGAAAAAATATGTACAGTAGACTTGGGCAAATAAGAGAACATGTATATAATGTTATGTTCTGTGATCAGTGCTTTAATTTTTCTTGTTATAGTCATTTTTGCATAAATACAAACTTGGTATGCAGATTTTATATAAGGAATAGGCTGAATACCACTAAATTCTATTAGCTACAATGTAATTTTTTTCTTCAGTAAATAAGAACCTATTTAAGAATTACCATTTACGTAAGAACCTGTTTAGGCTAACTTGGAAAAATGCAGGTTCTTACTTGCGGGTTTTTACTGTATAGATTTTACATATATATAGATATAGTTTTTAGATATTTGTATTTTTGTAATTTTTTCTGATTAATTCGAGGGCCACAAGTTTATTAGCTTTTAGCTATTTAGTGTTACTCTCACTAAATAAAGTGTTTGCTTACTTGCTTACTTGCTTACTTGCTTACTTGCTTACTTGCTTACTTGCTTACTTGCTTACTTGCTTACTTGCTTACTTGCTTACTTGCTTACTTGCTTACTTGCTTACTTACTTACTTACTTACTTACTTACTTACTTACTTACTTACTTACTTACTTACTTACTTACTTACTTACTTACTTACTAGACCCTGCCCGTCTATGCCTGGGGACACTCTTCGACCGTTTTGGTACATGAGGGTGGTAATTTATCACAAAAATGAACCATTATTTTTCTGTTTCTGTAAATACAAAAACATGTTGTGGTTTTTGAAATGACACCAAATCCCAGCGACACTATAACTGTGATGTAACTGAGCTGATTGTTAGGACAGTCGTTTTTATAATGAACACTTTGAACAAACATATCTCTAAAATTATCGCACATGTCGGAAACCGGTGTGATAAATTAAGCAATTTTCTCAAACTAAACTTAGAACCTCCATACAAACGTGCAAACCATCAACCCGCGCGCGCGACATTCACACCCATTTCTCAAAGAAAAGTCTCATCGTCCGGCAATATGGTGAAAGGATTGTGCATTTTTTGGTTAAAAGCACCAAATATATTTCCCCGAATAAGTACAGAGTCCAACGTCCCAAAGACCTCCCACGAAGACTATAACTGATGTTGTTTTAGCGTATTTAATTCTGCCATTATTCATAAAATACGAAATAAAATTTAAAACATTGATTTTTAAATCCAAATCCTAACAGAGTATATTCTTCTGACTATAATAAAATCACGTGACCGATGACGTCACCTATTTTCCAACTTATTTAACTTATAAACTCTAGCTCTCGTTTTATAGATGCATAAAGGTAAAGACTAAATAAATGCTGAGCGTGGGAAATATTGGTTTGCTCCCGGTTGGTTAAAAAAACGTGTTTCGTTCGGTTTTTTTTTCAATGCATATCTACAGGAAAATCGTAAACCGCTTCACGAACTTACAAAAATTATCCATATTCTGAAATACTTGAAACCAAATGCGCGAGTCCCTATTTTATCCCTTCGAGTTAGGGCCGATTTAGGACAACTTTGTCGCATGCAACATGCTTAAAACACGCCTAACTCTGGGTTTTATTTACAAGGTTGGTTTTAGCCTGCTTCCGTCTTGTTTTCAATCTTCTTGTTGTAATTAGTCGATTTGTCGATTTTAGTTGTTATTATTTATACATTACAGTATCTCCAATAAGTTTTGTGAAACTTAAACCGAGATCAGATTCCTTGAGTCATTCTTAGAAGGGATCAGACACTTTAATAAAGTGATTCATTCAGTCTGGCAGTTATTCTTATACGAGTCAATCTGACACCTCAACAAACTGATTCTTTCATTGTTATACGGGACAATTCACGCGGTGTCGTAGGTCAAAAGGCATGTCCGACATGAACATGTCGAATGCGATAGGGCGGCACCGTCTCATCACAATCCATTTCCCTTGACAAGAGAAGATAGCTTTTTGTGTCCTTTCTCATAAGCATACAAGAGAACATTCATAAAGAGCCTCCTTCGATAGCAGCGGTTTTTTCGTGCTTGCGTACTCCTACCAAGCGCTTGTGCCGAGTGCCGCCTAAAATTCCATAACTGATAATGACGTTATTCCTGGGATCTCGTGAGTTCTTGCAAACACATTTCTTGAAATGAGTTGAATTTTCTCGATCCCATGATAAAATTGTATCCGTTACTCTTGATTATTTTTTATTGTTTTGATGACAGTTTTGGTAGCATCAGAATCGGATAAGCCACGAAAAGAGCACATGCCCACCATGGCCAGGACCATGGCCTTAGCGTGGGAATTCACTGTTTGGAAAGTCTTTTTGATGACGTTTTAAAAATTCTAATATTTCGGGATAGTTTCTCAGTTCTTTTATTTGCATGTTAAGTCTGCGGCACATCTGAAGTCCTTCTGTCATCAATACTTTGGCATCTTCTTTCTTTTTTATCTTCTCATGCAGCAGGGCCAGTCGAGTTTTGATCATGACTTTCCACAGGTGATCTGGTAACAACTCTCTGTCAGCAATAAGGGACGCACGTTCGAGGTATTCCTTTCCTTCCGGAAAGCGTCCTGTTTTCATGGCACAAACTCCGTAGTTCTTTAGTATATGGATGTTTGCTTTGTTGTTCTCCATTCCAAGCTGCTTTATCATTTCTAGTGCCTTTTTGTAATGCGCGAGAGCTTCTTCTATTTTTCTTTCAGCGAAATAAAAGTCCCCAATTTCCTTCAAAGCGTGAACAGTACTTAAATGTGTGCCAAGACCCTCTTGAAATAATTTTAATGCTTCTTGTAACTTTTCGTATGCCTCAGAACGCTTACCCATACGCTTCATAACTCGTCCAGCAAATAAAAGTGTTTGTGCTCTTTCTGGGTGATTCATTGTCAACTTTTCATCGCAAAGTTTCAATGCAGTTCCACTGTTCTCCAGTACCTGTTCATTGTAAGTAGGATCTGCTCTCTTGGAAATAAAGTCTGTATAACTATTTCGAAAGAAGACTTCTGACAATGCGTTTGCCGCAAAGTCAGCCTTTTTCTCTGAAAAGACTTGATTCGCCTTCTCCATGTAGTTTTTGTAACTTGCATTGTCTCCTAATTTTCTTTCTTCGTGACTAAGAAGACACATAAGTTCTACTGCGCGCACCGGTTGAACCTCTGGTTCACTGAAGGATTTAAACAACATTTCCAAGATCTGTGTATAAAATCTCGGTGGAACGCAATTTTCTAAATACATACGCTTCTGGAGAAAGTCGTGTTGAAACGTTTTACAATTACCTACGATCTCTTCATCGTGGTTTTTCATTCCTTTGGCGTACACTTGAAGAAAATACTCAAAGTTGTGCCTGTCTTCGCTGAAAGACTCGATGGCTGCTTTGCAGGTGTCCTTGCTCCAGTACATCTTTGCGTTTTGATCAAGGCGAGATATAAAGTGAGCGCAGGACAGTTTTTCTCCTTTAACTAACAATCGGAAATCATTAGCTTGATCCATCTTCTTTGCAAAGGCGCAAATTAGTGGATGCAGCTGATATCTGCGGGAACTTGGTTGCTCGACAAGAGAGCTGTTCTTCAATGAGCGCAGGATCGAGACAGGCAGACTTCCAGATTCTGAGCATGCTTTTATCACGGCCTCGGCAGCATCACATTTGAATGATCCCGGAAAGATGGACATTAGGACCAAAGCGTCCTGTTTATCTTTAGTCAAAAGATCAAAAGAGGTCTTAATTGCCCCTTGGACTGATTCGTTATCATCATCCAAAACGGTCATCGGTTCTTTCTCAAGGCATTCAATAAGCTTCTCTTCGGTGTAATCGGAAAGAAGTGACCCTACAATGCAAAGCGCTAAAGGAACATAACCACAAAGCTTAACTATTCGCTCTGTCTCGGAAACTTTCTTGCGGATTTCTTCATCGTTCACGCGAGAGACAAGGACTTTCTGTGCCTGTTCGGATGATAACGGGCCCAATCTAACGTCTGCGGACGACAGGTCCGAATCTTTGAATTGTTTTCTAGAAGTGACCACAAAAGTCACGTTCTTCTTTGATAATTTTCTCATCTCACTCAAGATCCTTAAGAAGGGCGTCTTTTCTTCAGATTCGAGGACACCATCTGCATTGTCGAGAACAAACATGACTTGCATTTGGATCTGTTTGCTCCAGTCCTTGAGCCACTGGTCCGGATGTTCTGGCAGCTGAGTGTAGATCTTGCCGCATGAGTGAATCATTTCTGTGGCTACTTCGTGTAAGGTTTTCTTTGATAGTAAACGGCAAAATAACACCGTTTTTCCATTCTCTGGTTTCGCCAGATCGCGAGCGACTGCTTTGGCCAAAGTCGTTTTTCCAAATCCTGGTCCCCCAGTTATCAGCACAACAGAAAATGTTCCGCTTTCGACGAACTCCCTGACTTGCTGCAACTCCTGTGATCGACCAAACATACGCTCCTGTGGTAGCATATCCGGAAGATAGCTGTCAAGTTGAGAAATGGGCTGAAGTTCTTCCTGCTGTTGCAATTTCCGCCACTGTTCGACTTGTTTCTCTACCAATTGATGGGTAGTATGGTCAATAGGATCGTTTTTGAGGCCCTCTATTTTCCTTTGGTAGGCGCAAATCTCAATTGCCTTTAAAGACGAAGCTATCTTGTTCCACTTGTCTTCAAACTCGTCATTTGGAATGCCAGTTGAAACACTGTGAGCCAACTGATTTCTGAAACATTTGATTCTGGTGATGTTTGCTTCTAAGCTTTCGTCATCTTCTGCAGGCATTTTGTGCCACCCTGTTGAGGGCGCCGGTATTTTACAAACTTCTCGAATCAACAAATGCAAAAGCGTAATGTCAAATAATGTAGAGTCTGGTGGGTCACCTGAAGAAGGAAATAACTTTTCCCACTGAGTATCAACTATGACACGCTTCGACTTGAGATCCTGAAGCCTTGCATTGTTGTTCTTCAGCACATTATCTAATGCGTCGGGTGGATAAACAGAATCTAGAAACGTTTTCAGAACGTGTGTTCCTCCGTCGATGAGTAATCGAGCCAGTCTTGTGCCGTTCGTCTTTTCTTCCGACGTATCGTAGACGGATGAGCTGGTCGCACCATCATTAAATGACGATGCAGAGGATAATGAAGCTGCCATTATTGCAGTCGATTCCTAAACTTCGTCAGTAGAATTCGACGTAGTCTGCTTTTAAAGCACTTTCAGCAGGAAAACTTGACAGTTTTTCAATTCATCTTACAGCTGTGAATTGTCTTAGACACTGATAGATGCTTCAGCATCTATCCGACGAGGCAAGAACCAGCGTACTTCAATTACTGATGAAAGTAAAACGAGAATACCCTCTAAATTTTCTTAAAAGGCTTAGACGATGGATTCTGGAACTACTTTTTATTTATTTTATTTTACCAAATATTTATACAGGAATATCTAATTTACGTTTGGATCGATTGCAGTTGCTAGGAAATGTTGATGGTTCTCTTGAACTATCCGCAGGTGTTAATAGTCAGCCAATCACAATGTTGCTTTCTATTCCTCAGGGCCGATTGTTCGATTGATGACGTAAGGTTTGTTTTACTTCATTATTTGGAAAACTTGTCCTCTGCTTTATCTTTATACCCATTTATGGTTTTCGTTTTTATGTTCATTCATTCATTCATTCATTCATTCCTTTCTTTCATTTCTTTCGTTTTTTCTTTCATTTCATTCGTCTTGCGGCTGTAAATTGTCTTTAGACACTGATAGATGCTTCAGCATCTATCCGACGAGGCAAGAACCAGCGTATACTTCAATAACAGATGAAAGTAAAACGAGAATGCCCTCTAAATTTCCTTAAAAGATTTTCATATGCGGCCTTAGACGATTCTGAAACACCTTTTTATTTTTTTATTTATTTTATTATACCAAATATTTATACAGGAATATCTAATTTACGTTTGGATCGATTGCAGTTGCTAGGAAATGTTGATGGTTCTCTTGAACTATCCGCAGGTGCATGGTGGCCCATTAGTGCCATATCATTTTTCGTATAAATTTGTCATTTTTGTCAATTTATTTTTTCCTTTTTCTTTATTTTTCTTACTTCAATTTATTTTGTTTTTTATTTATTTATTTTCATTTTGTTTTCATTTTATTTTAATTTTTCTTTTTACTTTCGATTTAAAAAAAAAACTTGCATTATTTTTTTTAATTTCAATTTAGTTTTCATTTTATTTTCATTTTTTTTTTTCGATTTAAAAAAAAAAAATTAGTGTGGCCCAGGAGTGCCATAGCAAAAAAAAAATAAAAAATTTGCTCGTGGCCCATCCATAGGCCCAGGAGTGCCATAGACCATCATGCTTTGAGATAGAGTAGTCACCGGGCTCCGCTCTTAGTCTCGTATAAACAACATGACGCGAATTAGAAACGATGGTTGGAGAGACGACGAAGAACTGAAAGAGGATTTGGCAAAATACGTCAAACAAAACCTGAAGAGGGAAGAAATATTGGATTTCGTTTCCACGAAATATCCAATGTATTCTTGGAGTCTTCGTACTCTCTGTCGTCGCCTGTATTTTTTCGACATAAAGTACATCAACTATGAAATAGTACTGAACGATTTAGAAGAATCTGTGCGGAAGGAAATGAATGGCCCGGCAAAGTTACTTGGTTATTGTGCATTGTATGAGTCCAGAGGCAAGTTACAGTATGTTAATTTTGTATTACTGTGTCGGAAAGCACTTGAAGGGATAGATGAGAGGGCCCAAGACTCCTTATTGAGACTTATATAACGCGGTAATGTCGACGCTTAGAATTTTATTTTCAATAAATTTTTAAGTGTAAAAAAGAAAATCTAAAATCCCCACTCAGGATTGAACCTGTGACCTTTAGGCTTACATAGCCTACCGTACCTCCTCTTTCTTTGAGGCCACTGGGATCGACTTCTGTCATCATAGCGTAGACCAGGTTCCTTGGAACGTTTTGGCCATGAGCTTCTCTTATCTTTCTGTGCAACGCACGATAACCAAGTAACTTTCCCGGGCCATTCATTTCCTTCCGCACAAATTCTTCTAAATCGTTCAGTTCTATTTCATAGTCGATGTACTTTATATCGAAAAAATACAGGCGACGACAGAGAGTACGAAGACTCCAAGAATACATTGGATATTTCGTGGAAACGAAATCCAATATTTCTTCCCTCTTCAGGTTTTGTTTGACGTATTTTGCCAAATCCTCTTTCAGTTCTTCGTATTGTCTCTCCAACCATCGTTTCTAATTCGCGCCATGTTGTTCAAACGAGACTGAGAGCGGAGCCTGGTGACTACTCTATCTCAAAGCATGATGGTCTATGGCACTCCTGGGCCTATGGATGGGCCACGAGCAAATTTTTTTTTTTTTTGCTGTGGCACTCCTGGGCCACACTAATTTTTTTTTTTAATCGAAAAAAAAAATGAAAATAAAATGAAAACAAAATTGAAATTAAAAAAAATAATGCAAGTTTTTTTTTGAAATTGAAAGTAAAAAGAAAAATTAAAATGAAATGAAAACAAAATGAAAAAAAAATAAAAAAAAAACAACAAAATAAATTGAAGTAAGAAAAATAAAGAAAAAGGAAAAAATAAATCGAGAAAAATGACAAATTTATACGAAAAATGATATGGCACTAATGGGCCACCATACAGGTGTTAAGTGGCAGTCCCGCTAAAAGCGGTCCACTCGATTTCGCGACCAAAAATAGTTTCCCTTTATTTTTTGCTGGTGAAAAGGCTTTGGTACACATGTATGAAATACACAATTCTTTTTTCAAATTCTTTATTTTCGCCCTGCTACAAGCAAAAAACAAATTCAGGCCGTCTCGGCCTTTTCGACGGCGATCGGAAGACTAAAATTGATGGGTTTTGAGAGGCGCTCTACGCAGAAACAAATGCAGTTGAAGACATTTTGTTTAGGTCATGTTTCTAAGCTAAACTAGAGTAGTTTACAGACAAAGTGTAAAAAATTTCAATAAAATGTTAAGCAAGCTGAGGCAATTTAAAGACAACCCACTCTGAAGCCTATATTCAGACACTGAAAATGGGGCAAGAACGAGGGAAAATTTCTCAAACGTTGCGGCCTAAACTTGGTTTTAAAACCACGTCACAGTAAAGTTCTTACTATGGGACGCCATATCATTCAAAAGTGGTATGAGTTTACAACTGGTGATTGAGAATTACGGTCGCTATGGTTGAGATTGTCGATTGGTGATCGAAAAAACGATCGCTATGGTTGAGTTTATCGATTGCTGATCCAGAATGACGATCGCTATGGTTGAGTTGATCGATTGGTGATTGAGAATGACGATCGCTATGGTTGAGATTGTCGATTGATGATCGAAACAACGATCGCTATGGTTGAGTTTATCGTTTGGTAATCCAGAACGACGATCGCTATGGTTGAGATTGTCGATTGGTGATCGAAAAACCGATCGCTATGGTTGAGTTTATCGTTTGGTGATCCAGAACGACGATCGCTATGGTTGAGATTGTCGATTGGTGATCGAAAAAACGATCGCTATGATTGAGTTTATCGATTTCTGATCCAGAACGACGATCGCTATGCTTGAGTTTATCGATTGGTGATCCAGAATGACGATCCCTATGTTCAGAAAAGCGATTGAATATTGAGAAGACGATCGTTGTGGTCGAAAAACAGATCGGTGATGAAAAACGATAATTCAAATGATCGAAAATATCGAGTGTCGATTGGCGATTCAGAATGTCGAACGCTAAAGTTGAAAATATCGACTGGCAATTGAAAATTGGAAAGGGCTGGCAAAATGCGGGAGATAATTCACTCATGCTTACATCAAGTAACATCCTATAGATTCACTTGTGCTTCAAGATGGCGTCCGCCGACGACCGTGATTGTCAAGATATAGAGGAATTTTTTTACTCTATGAGACAGTGTTTTGATGATGTGGACAAGGCGCTCACTGATGAAAGTGCTTCTATTCCTTTAGACTACTTAGAGAGTAGGCTAGAGGACCATTTTCAAGTTGTTAGTGCAATTGCAATCGCAATACAGGATAACGTCAATGGTGAACTGAATCAGATTGTTGAAGATCTGCTGATGTTTTCTCAAAACTTGCTGCAGGAAATCCATACCACAAAAAGTCAGAGAGAAACGAATAGCGCAAGGTCAACAGCTTGGGTTCCTAGTACACAAGCAAGTACAGGAGGAAGGCCCAGGTACAGAATTACCAAAGAACAAATCGAGACCCTGAGAGAAACTGGAATGAATTGGAAAAGAATAGCACTTTCACTTGGAATAAGTGAAAGCACTTTATATCGACGTAGGCAAGAATATGGACTTCACGAGAGCTTTGTGGACATTGGCTATGAGGAACTTTATACTGTTATTACAGGAATGTTGTGCCAAACACCTTATGCTGGAGAGTCTTATGTGAGTGGTGGTCTGCGAGCTCGTGGTATTTTTGTTCAAAGACACCGAATAAGAGACATTCTAAGAAAGATTGATCCTGTTGGTAGAGCACTGCGGAGGAGAGCTGCCATTCAACGCAGGCAGTACAATGTCAGAGCCCCAAATCACCTTTGGCACATTGATGGGAACCATAAACGCTGTGGCTAAATGCCCGGCAGCCGGGCACGGTCTCAAATAGACTAAATGCCCGGCAGTCAGAAATTTTCACAAAATTTTCACTGAAAGGCTCTTTCAAACCTTTTGAGAGTATTCGATGTCCTTTAGAAATGTCAAGCGCTTCCCAAAATTATTTTGCTTTTCCATTTGACGAAATATCCAAGCTTGGGCATACAAAAAGATCGTTATGTTCTTGACACTTAGAAAATTTCTGCGCAGACTGCCGGGCACGGCCTCAAATGGACTAAATGCCCGGCAGTCAGAAATTTTCATAAAATTTTCACTGAAAGGCTCTTTAAACCCTTTTGAGAGTATTCGATGTTCGTTTAGAAATGTCAAGCGCATCCAAAAATTATTTTGCTTTCCTAGTTGACGAAATATTCAAGCTTGGGCATACTATAAGATCGCTATGTTCACGACACTTGGAAAATTTCTGCAGACTGCTGCCGGGGCACGGCCTCAAAATAGACTTATAAAATGCCCAGCAGTCAGAAATTTTCACAGTTGACTTTAAATAATACTTTCAAACAATTTTGGGAATCGCTTGACATTTCTAAACGAACTTTGAATACTCTTAAGAGGTTTGAGTGAGACGTTCAGTCAAAATTCTGTGAAAATTTCTGACTGCCGGGCATCAGTTTAGTCCATTTGAGGCCGTGCCCGGCAGTCTCCGTGATGGTATGCTCAAGCTTGAATATTTCGTCAACTAGAAAAGCAAAATAATTTTTGGAAGCGCTTGACATTTCTAAACGAACATCGAATACTCTCAAAAGGTTTGAAAGGGCCTTTCAGTGAAAATTCTATGAAAATCAGTCCGTTTGCCGGGCATTTAGTCTATTTGAGGCCGTGCCCGGCAGTCTGTGTCGAGAACATAGCCATCTTATAGTATGCTCAAACTTGGATATTTCGTCAACTGGAAAATCAAAAAAAAAATTGGGAATCGCTTGACATTTCTAAAAGAACTTTGAATACTCTTGAGTGAGACGTTCAGTCGAAACTCTGTGAAAATTTCTGACTGCGAGTCCCAGCAAAAATTTTCTAAGTGTCGAGAACATAGCGATCTTACGGTATGCCCAAGCTTGGATATTTCGTCAACTGGAAAAGCAAAATAATTTTTGGAAGTGCTTGACATTTCTAAAGGAACATCAAATACTCTCAAAAGGTTTGAAAGAGCCTTTCAGTGAAAATTTTGTGAACATTTCTGACTGCCGGGCATTTAGTCTATTTGAGACCGTGCCCGGCTGCCGGACATTTAGCCACAGCGAACCATAAACTTGTGAATTGGCGGTTCATCATACATGGATGCACAGATGGCTATAGCAGGGCAATAGTGTACCTAAAATGTGCAACTAACAACCTAGCATCTACAGTTCTACAATGTTTCATTGAGGGAACTCGTGAGTTTGGGTTACCTCTACGTGTTAGAGGAGACCATGGTGTTGAAAACGTCGAGGTCGCAAGATTTATGGTTGAAAATAGAGGTGACAATCGAGGTAGTTTCATAGCAGGACGTAGTGTCCACAATGTGAGAATTGAGAGACTTTGGTGGGAGATGAACAGGGTTGTCATTGCATTTTACAAAGATATCTTTCATTTCTTGGAAGATTCCTGCTTACTTGATTCAAACAGCGAGTTAGATCTATTTGCTCTACAGTTTATCTACTTACCAAGGATCATGGCATGCTGGCATTATGCACACTATGGATGATGCAGTACTTTGTGAACCAGAATTTTATGGCATTGACTTTGAATCAAGCGTGACAGAGATTGGTGATGCTTGCAATGCAGTTGTTGTTCCCGAGTGTCAAATCCAATTTCTTGAGCAAGAAATGTCAGTCTTAAAGACCCATGTTCCAGATCCCTTAGAAGATGATGGGAACTCTGGTATTGATCTTTACATCAAAGTTTGTGATATCATCAAAACTTTTACATTGTGAAACTTGCCTTGTTAAAATTATTTCACTCGCTAAAAATACTGAAATTCTCAGACATGTACATGTAAAAGAAGAAGTTCCAATTTTACTTTTGAGGATTTCAATGTCATTATTTTATCTTCACTACCAGAAGTTGGCGGAGTCAACATTTCGATTAACTACATGTACATATTGACTGAGTGGGAGGGCCAGATGTTGTTCGAAAATATTTTAAGGTTTAATAAGGGCCACCATGTTCTAATTTAATTATTCTCAAGAAGGATATGCACAATACCCCAACATCTATTTTATATTTTGTTTCCTTAAATGGAGGAAAGATCTAAAAGATGGGTGGTTTATCAGTAATGATTTCATTGTGGATATGTCATGAGCTACAAAGTTACTCAAGAATATGAATATATGAAAATGATATTATGTAAACCGTGGATGAAACATGAGTGAAATTTGATCCTCGCAGTGTGCTATCAACTTAAGAAGTTGAAAAAGCAATGGTGTCCTGTTCAAGCCTGAATTTTTTCAGGTTGCTTTCTCAACTGCTTAAGTTGATAGCGCACTGCGAGGATTGAATTTCACTCAAAGTTATCCATGTTTACAAAGCAATGCAAAAAAAGAGAGCAAAATTCCTCCATACATAGTAAAAGTCCCATAATGTAAAAAGTAAAGTTGGTAAGTTGTGTTTCAGGTTTGGGCACTTTATGTAAATACCAAGTGGGTTAATATGACAGAGAGATACAATGAGACAACATTAATGGATCAGGACTTATTTTTATTGCAAGAACATGAAAAAACTGTTTATATCGTGTTAAACAAATATAACCTTAACAGTAGCTGTTGACACAGCTTTCCCCTCGTCTACAAGAATGTCTTAAATTAACATGTTTGGTTAAAGCATCGAAATGTGAACAGCTATGGATTAAATAGTGGTTTACTTTATGATTCAAATATAGCTTAACTATATTTTTTTTCACTTTCCAAGTTTCCTAAGTAAACATTTCAAGTAACACAAATGTTAAACCAAAACAATTAACAGCCACAAATACAACAATGAGGAATCGCTACCTTGCACTTTTGTAAGAAGTCCCAGTGAGAAATACCAGTTTTTAAAAGGTAAAAATGAAGTCAAAGCAACCCATTTTTGGAAGTTTTATGGTGAGAGTTAAACAGCCATTTTTTTCAAAGATTACATCTTCGTCTTGTCTTTGTAATACACCAAATTCACTTTGGTGAGGTTTTTTATTAGCAAATACGAACTTTCAATTAAAACATAAATGCCCAGGAAGCTGTTTACAAAATACAAAAGTGTAGATTTAAATGCCAATATGTAAACCTTTTGTTGACTTTGTTTTAGGAAACAAATAATAAGCAGCCGATTAGATTGGTACATTTAACTAGAACTTCGAGAGCGCTTTTATTCACTATTCTTTTTGTGGCACATCAGAAACTTCTACTGAATTAATGTACATGTCAGTTACTGATAATCTAAACGAGAACTACTACAGGCTCTGTGACTTTCTGGTCACAATAGGACTCCAGTCCATGTTACAGTCTCCTCACAGTCTACACTAAATAATATTAAACGACCAGGATTCCTTGTCATTAATAAGAGCTGTGAACTCTTCTACCAGTTCGTTATAACACTGATAAGTTGATGGCAACTCTACTGATGGTCCACATGTGTGGACAACAGGTCTACGAGCAGTGCCATCTAAAGTGGTGAAAGTTACAGTAATGATGTCACAAATGATAATATTGCTTCCTGTCAAAAACTGTAGAAGACCCCCAAGATCATTGCCATTAAGGCTTTTTACAAATCTTTTGAAATATTCAAAAGTATTTTGTTCAGCTCCTGGTTCAGGGTTTACAGACAACAAATTTATAATCTTCTTAGCACTTGGCTTCTTTGCACTATAAAAACTGTTCAGATCTTCCAATGTTTGGAAAGGTGTGTAAAACCTAAAAGCATTTAATATTGGTACAAGACAGTCTACTATATAGCGTGGCTTTTGGACTATTTCCTGATGTGCTAACTCGTGAAGTACGGTGAAAATGTTGTTCTTTGTGGGACTTTTATAACATTTAAAGCTACTTAACAAATCTAACAAATCCCCATCACTAGGTCGAAATAATCTCCAAGAGCCTTATCTAGAACCTCTCGCTCATCCAGTGACACATACAGCTTAAAGGAATCAATTAAAAAGTCAGGTGTCAAACTTTCCTCACCAAAAAATACAGTGGCAACAAAGGCACGTGACAGGGTGATTGGAAAGTACTTAACAACTGAATAACCGTAAACAATGATACGACCAATTGCCTCCCATTCGCACTTTTGATAATCATGCCTGACATTTGGAACCTTTTCTAAGGCACCAACAGTCAGGCAAGTGAAACACTAATTCCAGAAGTTTGTTAAAACCTCTCGAACCACCCCTGACCCCTTTCCCTCCTCTTGCCTTCCATTGTTCCCTATTACAGTTATGTCAAGATCATATTCCAATATTCTTGGATCTTTAAATATTTCAAGCATGTCGCCCTTTAGCATAGCTCTGTGAATAGTGACCACCTTTAAAGGTCGTACTCCTGGGGATGTCTCTTGAAATTCAATTGGAAGTGCTGAGAAACAATAAAGGACAACAACAGTTATAACGGCTTCAAAAGATGGTATATCTACTCCATAAAATTTAAAAGGTTTACACTCAGTAAAATTATGTATACATCTTAATATCTTATATTTGAATTATTTTTTCTGTCATCTTACTGTCTACATCATAGGCAAAAATTTACAACTTTTGAGCCTTTCAAAATACAACTTGTTTGAATGTGACACACTATTTTAATAAAGTGTGATGGTGGTAATAAAGGAAAACTGGGTTTAAATGAGGTCAAATTTACAACTTGTTGCACATGTATTTGACTAAAACAATTAGTTACCTTCAAAAACATCATTTATGTGGGATGCATCTAAACCATATTCAGAGCACTCTAACATCTCGTTAACTTGACTTGCACTTGGACTTTCTATGAACAAGGGATGGCATTAAAACAAAATGTAGTGGTTCTCAAGGGTTCAATTATCCTCATATATTTTCCTACAAAATTAGGTACCCTTAATCCCTTTTTAATCCAAGGGTCAATTTGTTTCATTTACCTTTGACAGCAGTATTTGTGTGGGAAGACGAGGGCACTAACATCTGAGGAAGATCCTCCTCATCTCCATTTACACTAAGCTTCTATAATAAAAAAAATGACAAAATAAATTCAATCCTTGGATTTACTTCACATTCAATTTATAAAAAGAAAAACTTTTTTTCTTGAAAATAAGAACATGTATTGATTTGAATGAATTCCCAGATCATTTATTACAAACTCTGAGCTCGCATTCATTACAAAATCCATCACTAAAAGGCAAGTAAGATATCCTCAAAATAGCTGATTAATCACCACAAAACTCAGGGGGGGAGAGGGCATTGGGTTTCCTTTTCCATCATTCAATCACGATTGTGAATTTGAGAGGGGCTAAATAGGAGGCATTTATTTGAGTATGCACATGTTTCATGGTGAAAATAAAGCAACAACTTTCAGGCCAGAAAACTGGTTTACCTTCCATGCCTGAGAAGAAAACAAAAGTTGACATCGATAATGAATATGCATGGCACTTTCTTATCAAACTCCTCCACCCCCCTCTCCCAACCCCCACCCCACCCATTTTTAAGATCTTTTTCAAAAAAAAAAAAAAAAAACAGCAGCCCAAAACCGAACGTAGTGTTTACCTTTGGAGTTGGAGCTATGAAGTCATCTTCCTGGCTCGTTTCCCGTGACGTTTTATCGCTGAAAATGCGAACATCACAAATTTCCTCGAACGGTCGGATGTAGATAGGTTTATCCCGAAATACTCTATGAACCATTACTCCATTTAGAACTTGCCCTGGTGCTAAAGTGGGTTTGACAAGAGTGCTGTGAACAGACATAAGAATCTCGAAGTCTACGTCGGCTGGAATCTTTTCTTCAAATGCTTCACGTAGGCTAGCATCGACTATACACTCAGACCACTCCTTTTGCAGTTGGAAACCTGAAATCACATGGCCATTTTCTATCAGCCATACTCGCTTTGCTTGTCTGGGAACACTATTAACATCAGGGCCAGTTAGTAATATAACATCTCTCATGAACGGTCCTTTGACAACAGACTTTCCTTTCCCTTGTCCTTTACCATGAAAAGGGTTGGAACTTGAAGTAAATTGTCTTCGGAAACTAGGCATGTAGGTGCGGCTGGAAGTGCTGGAAGAACTGGAAGAACCGGCTTGATTAGGTGAAGTAGCTGCTGAATTCTTTGCCGCTTCGCTGCCGAGGATTGTGGAAAGTTCAGATGCTTTCTTCTGTAGTTCTTCGAGTATTCTTTTCCCTTCGAGTCCTTCGACTGAGGACGTGTTCCTGCCTGTGTTCGACGCCATGTTTTTCTCCAATGTGGCGCGAAAATGGAGTTACTACTTAATGTAAGCATGAGTGAATTATCTCCCGCTTGTTTCCAGCCCTTTCCAATTTCAACCTACTCGATATTTTTGATCATTTGAATTATCGTTTTTCATCACCAGTCTGGTTTTCGACCACAACGATCGTGTTCTCAGTATTCAATCGCTTTTCTGACCATAGGGATCGTCATTCTGGATCACCAATCGATAAACTCAACCACAGCGATCGTCGTTCTGGATCATAAAGCGATAAACTCAACCATAGCGATCGTTTTTTCGATCACCAATCGACAATCTCAACCACAGCGATCGTCGTTCTGGATCACCAAACGATAAACTCAACCATAGCGATCGTTGTTTCGATCATCAATCGACAATCTCAACCATAGCGATCGTCATTCTCAATCACCAATCGATCAACCCAACCATAGCGATCGTCATTCTGGATCAGCAATCGATAAACTCAACCATAGCGATCGTTTTTTCGATCACCAATCGACAATCTCAACCACAGCGATCGTAATTCTCAATCACCGATCGGTAATCTCAACCATAGCGATCGTTTTTTCGATCATCAGTTGTAAACTCATACCACTTTTGAATGATATGGCGTCCCATATTACCTTATTTTATCGAGTTATAAGCTCAAACGTGTGGGTATCCTCCGGGATCGCAAGCGAGAAGAGATTATTATAATCAGCCATTGACAGTGTGTTTACATAATTATCGGTCGTGCCAAAGGTCATTTGCATTACTCTTCAGCTCTTCCGAAATGTTTCTATTGAGGCTTGAATTCGATTGTAGTTCTCCAAGATAAATGTCGACAGCTTCTTTAATACTTCTGCGTCAGAATTAGATCGAGAACAGATGTAAAAGTTACAATAAGTTGAATAATCTTCATGGCGGCGACACGTTCCGGGCTCGACAAAGCAAACAACGGGGCCTTTTAGCATGTTTCGGAGAAATCTTCATTAAAATCAGTACTTGATCCAAATTCTCTGATCCAGTAACGAGTACCAAAGGTTTCCCACGTCCCTACAATAAAAAGAAAGTCAAAGTTTATTCTGATCCACGATTTTATACTGTTGAAATTCACCCGTGGCGGAACCTTAACTTGACCGTGGCATGCAAATATCGTATAATTTGAAAAAAATGAACGACAACCATAAGTTTCACTGCGATAAGTGAAATACTCACTGGTGAGAGGTTGAAATGTATGAATAACTTGAGTTTAAGATTCGTTTTCAAGGGCTTCTCGCCAAGCGACCGCAGAAAGTTTTCTTAGCTTCAAAATGTGCGTATCCGTTACATCGCGCATTCAAGAGGCAACTACCTTTGTCACGCGACCTTGATAACATTGTGTGACAAGTTATGACACAAGCCAAGTGCTCGAAGACCTTGTAACGGATCTACACATTTCAGCATTTTCAAGCGAAAAAACTTTTTGCTGTCGCTTGGCGAGTAGCCCTTAAAAACGAATCTGAAAGTCAAGTTATTCATATATTTCAACCTCTCACCGGTGAGTAGTTCATGTATCGCAGTGAAATTTCTGGTTGTCGTTGATTTTTTTTTTCAAATTATATCTGCAGTATTTACATGCCATGGTCAAGTTTAGTTTCTACCACCGGTGAATTTCAACAGTATAAAATCGTGGATAAGAATAAACTGTGACTTTCTTTTTATTGTAGGGACGTGGAAAACCATTAATACTCGTTACTGGAGCAGAGAATTTGGATCAAGTACTGATTTTAATGAAGATTTCTCCGAAACATGCTAAAAGGCCTCGTTGTTTGCTTTGTCGAGCCCGGAACGTGTCGCCGCCATGAAGATTATTCAACTTATTGTAACTTTTACATCTGTTCTCGATCTAATTCTGACGCAGAAGTATTAAAGAAGCTGTCGACAATTATCTTGGAGTACTACAATCGAATTCAAGCCTCAATAGAAACATTTTGGAAGAGCCGAAGAGTAATGCAAATGACCTTTGGCACGACCGATAATTATGTAAACACACTGGGCGCTTTCCATTCGACAAAAAATACCGGTTTCAAATTCCGGGTATTCCGTGTGGCGAATGGAACAGTATTTTCCGGTTGGTTGTTCCAGACCATCACGTTTCAAGTTTCGCGCGAAAATACAAAATAAACCAAAGCAAAACAGTCAAAACAAATCTGACAAATGGCGGACTCGTTGCCTCTTTTACTTGCTTTGGAGTTGTTCGAAGACTCTGAAGTTAAAACGAACGATATTTTAAGCGAGAACGATGATATTATTTTATTTTTAGTGCAGCTAGCTGTTAATCATGCGAAGGAATGTTTTTAAAAATCAAGTCGGCGACTACTTTCTCGTGACTTATTACATTCGTTTAATACATAAGCTTATAAGCATTTCTGTGCTACTTACCAGTCCTAGTTGTGGCCATATTTTCTGCTGTTGTACTAGCTATGGTACGTGAGCAATCATGCTCGAGTAAGAGCTGTAAGCTTTCGGTGAAAAACAAACACGACGCCATCTTGATTTAGGCTCGGAGAAACTGGGCCGAGCAGGAATGGTCGAATGGAACGGTATTTTCCGGAATTTTAGGACAACCTCGCGAGGTTGTCCTAAAATTCCGGAATTTTATTCCGGGAAATTTACGTTCCATTCGCTTCCCAACCCGGAATATCCGGAATTTTTGGTTGAATGGAAAGCGCCCACTGTCAATGGCTGATTATAATCCGGTCAGTGTAAAACGCAGACTGCAGACTGCAGACCAGGGGCAAAATGCAGACTGAAGGTAAAATGCAGACTGCAGACTGCAGACCAGGGGTAAAATGCAGACTGAGGGTAAAATAAAATATTAATAATAAAAAACGAGTCATAAGGATGAAATAAAGAGTGTTCGTACCCGTAAAATAATGTCACGTCAGGACTCACGAAACACACTGGGAAGTGCTGGAAACTGTTGCTAGCGTCCTTACAGTCAAACCGGATGTTCTTTTGCGGGCAACTTTGCAAACTTCCGCCGCAACATTGGTATTTTGATTGACAGTTTGCTTCGAGCAAGTTGGAAGTTACGCGAGCAAGTTGCAACTTTCGCGAGCAAGTTCCTATTTCAAACATGTTGTCAGTTGCAAATTGCGAATTTTGTGAAAACACGTCCTTCTTTGGTTATGGCTCACGGCGTACATCGCAATAATACCATGTCGGTTGAGAAGAGAGAGAGAGAGAATAATGGTCGTTTGGTGTAAAACAAGAACAAATTGGATTATCAAGGCAAACTGTATCCAATATTGTAAACAGATTTTTACAACACGAGACGTATTTTCCCGGTAAACCTGGCTAGAAGGAACGAACAGTTTCTACTCCTGACATCGTAGAGTTTGTAGAATACTGCAAGGTAACCAAACCAAGTACTTTCAATTCAGAAATCCGGCAACTGACAGCAAGTTTGAAATAGGAACTTGCTCGCGAAAGTTGCAACTTCCAACTTGCTCGAAGCAAACTGTCAATCAAAATACCAATGTTGCGGCGGAAGTTTGCAAAGTTGCCCGCAAAAGAACATCCGGTTTGACTGTAAGTATTTGTCAATTGCTTGCTTTGGAATGGTTTATGAAAATCAGTCACTGATGTTTTGCTTGATTAAATGAAGTTGAATTTTGCACACGTCGAGTTTTGGCATCTCGTCTATCAAAATGGTCATAGTAACGATTATTTGAGAACGCCGAAATGTTATAATTTTTCGTGTTTTGATAACCCACTGTCACCTTTCAGCAAATATCAATTCACAAACCTCTTGATACATTGAAGTCGAGTACAAAGATTGAATGTCTTTCACAAACTATGCTCGATACCTACAAGTTTACCTTGCCTTGTTGTTGTGCTGTCGTGTTTTGCTTGCCTTGTGTTCCGAACAATTCCAAGGCCATATGAAGAATATGAACGCTGAAAGAGTTACTCGGTCCCAGAGCTAATCGCGTAAGCACAATTCAAAATGGCCGACACGTAAACAAAGGTAAGATGCAACGATTAGTTTGGGCGCTTGTGGGAAACTTGGTTCAACAAAATGGGGAGTTCAAGAACTCGATCGAGGTTGATAATATGTTAATGACTAAGGCGAATAAACGCCTTTTGGTTTGAGTTTTCGGGATTTTGAAAAAAAAAATTACGGGTACGCGTAGGAACACTCCCAAGTCTTGTTTTTTATTATTAATATTTTATTTTACCCTCAGTCTGCATTTTACCCCTGGTCTGCAGTCTGCAGTCTGCAGTCTGCATTTTACCCTCAGTCTGCATTTTACCCCCGGTCTGCAGTTTGCAGTCTGCAGTCTGCGTTTTACACTGACCGGATTATAATCTCTTATCGCTTGCGATCCCGGAGGATATCCACACGTTTGAGCTTATAACTCGATAAAATAAGGTAAGAACTTTAATGTGACGTGGTTTTAAAACCAAAAAGTTTAGGCCGCAACGTTTGAGAAATTTTCCCTCGTTCTTGCCCCATTTTCAGTGTCTGAATATAGGCTTCAGAGTGGGTTGTCTTTAAGTTGCCTCAGCTTGCTTAACATTTTATTGAAATTTTTTACACTTTGTCTGTAAACTACTCTAGTTTAGCTTAGAAACATGACCTAAACAAAATGTCTTCAACTGCATTTGTTTCTGCGTAGAGCGCCTCTCAAAAACCATCAATTTTAGTCTTCCGATCACCGTCGAAAAGGCCGTGACGGCCTGAATTCGTTTTTTGCTCGTAGCAGGGCGAAAATAAAGAATTTGAAAAAAAGAATTGAAGGACCGAGAGCACGTCCAGCCTATATGACTTTTTAGGCCTTTTTTTATTTTTCCTTGCTCAAGATTTGTCCAATTTTGGCATGTGAACTAGAAATTAGTTGCAAAACATTGTTCCGAATTTTTTTCTGTTGTTTTTAACGTCGTTTTCGAGAAATACCGTATGCAAAAAAAAATCAATCAATCAAAGGCTCCTATTGTAACGCAATATTGCGGTAAGCTTCTGTTTTCACACTGACACGGTTCGATATTTTTTTTTAAATTAAACGTAAGGAATTTTGACGAACGCAAAAAAAGTAAATCACTTTCATAATGTCCAGTTCGAAAAAAAAAAAAAAAAAAAAAAAAAGATGCTGAGCGTTATTCGAACCTGGAGCCGTCCGAGCGGAAATCCCCGACCAAACCACTAGACCACCGAGGAACACATGCTAAGTTTTATTACTTAAAGCTTGATACGCATCAAAACGCGTATCTCGATTTCAAAATCCTTTTAGATCGAATTTAATGTTGCATTAAAGACTCCAAATGCGAAACGTCTTCCCGCCGGCCAGCAACAACTCACTTCGAGCTGCCCAAATTTCAAGTGCCCGACCACGCACAGCGGACCCATCTACCACTGTCGCAAAGCATGTCGGGAAATCCTACAACAAAACCGAAATGGAGTTCCCGCCCGAAAGTTTTTGCAAAATACTATAAGTCTAAAAGCACTTCGGATATCGGGCATTTCGACCACGGCACGGGATGGGAAATGGCCCACAACTCTCAACGCTGCCCCTTTTCTGATCCGAAGTGATTCCAGACTTTCCCGCCGGCTCGTCTTCCCGACCAAGGTCCGTTTTTCACCTCGAGCGCTAAATGGCGCTTTAGACACAAGGAAGGACAAGAAACACGACTCGTTTCTTTGAAAAGTGCTAGAGACTCAAGGATTTCCGGACTTAATGATGTCTTTCAATCACCGGACGGGCCTCATACACGTTGGCTTACACACACGCTACAGAGGCGATGTGTTGCCGTAGTGAGCTCACGATAGATAAGCGAGCCAGGCGTGCGTAAATAACGGTATTTTCGTTTAGTTGTTGGCATTGGTCAGAAGTATTGCAGTCGCATATTCTCACGGCCAAACTGCTTTCAAATGGCTTCGAAATTGCGCTCTGAATGTACCGTCAAAGCACTGGAGGGCCAGAACTCTGCTTTTTTCAGGTGAAATTGGTCAAATTCCTTAGGGTTAGTGCAAATTCGACAAGGGCTTGTGATATTATTCGTTGTACGATAAAATGAGGCTATTCTGAGCTATTCTGAGCGAGAAAAAATAAAAAAAAGGCCTAAAAAGTCATATAGGCTGGACATGCTCTCGGCCCTTCAATTGTGTATTTCATACATGTGTACCAAAGCCTTTTCACCAGCAAAAAATAAAGGGAAACTATTTTTGGTCGCGAAATCGAGTGGACCGCTTTTAGCGAGACTGCCACTTAAAGGGACACTGTCACGAGGGCGCATGCGCGAGTTTTTCGAATCGAAACTTGAAAAGTTCAGCCTGAATTTTTCAAGTTGAATCGTCAATTTCAAAATGGCGTCGACTAGTGGCGGCGGTGGAGGGAAAAGAACCAATTCGGGACGGAAGAGGAAGTTCGAGGATCAAGCAGAATATAAGATAGCGTGGTCTAGAAACCACAAACGAATATATTTGGAAAATCGGATATTTAGGTCGTGGCTTCAGGCTAAATTCGATGCCGGTTATGAAGCTTCCAGTGACAGCGACTTCGTCGCCCATTTGTTGTCGTTGGAATATCATTTTTCTTTCCTTTACTCCCTTTCATTTTTCAATTTCTTTGTTACGTCAAGGAGCCACTCGTCCTGAGGAGGGCAAACTGAAGCCAAAGTCATGAAAACATAGCATACCTTCGACGATATTCCAACGACAACAAATGGGCGACGAAGTCGCTGTCACTGGAAGCTTCATAACCGGCATCGAATTTAGCCTGAAGCCACGACCTAAATATCCGATTTTCCAAATATATTCGTTTGTGGTTTCTAGACCACGCTATCTTATATTCTGCTTGATCCTCGAACTTCCTCTTCCGTCCCGAATATTAGTTCTTTTCCCTCCACCGCCGCCACTAGTCGACGCCATTTTGAAATTGACGGTTCAACTTGAAAAATTCAGGCTGAACTTTTCAAGTTTCGATTCGAAAAACTCGCGCATGCGCCCTCGTGACAGTGTCCATTTAATGGTCAGCCAATCACAATGTTGCTTTCTATTCCTCAGATGCCGATTGTTCGACTGATGACGTAAGGTTTGTTTTACTTCATTATTTGGAAAACTTGTCCTCTGCTTTATCTTTATACCCATTTATGGTTTTCGTTCTTATGTTCATTCATTCATTCCTTTCTTTTTAATTTAACAAAGTTATCAGACACTCATGTATATCGAGTCGACAAATATTGAGTTACCCCCTTAAGGTGGCTCCAAGTAGTTATTTCTTTGGGTCACACTTCACTTTTTAAATGCGCTTATACATAATCTTACTTTAGCTCAATGAACCTGAATTTAATAACAGATGTTAGGCTTGGATTAAAGTTTTGGATGATGCTCTTTTTATGCTAATCAGCGTTTCTATAGCAACGGTAAACAAATATGGCGAAAAACAGTTTTTCCAAAATATCTTTCGATTTTGGGGCTACCCGCGACAAGCGAATAAATGCGCAATAATCTACACAATGTAGCACACTAAATGAGGAAATTTCAAACAAATTAAACTGTTCGACTTTGAATAATTCGCTAAAACATTTTCAACACGTGTTTTTTCATATTTGAAATATAAGCGGTCAAAACATTCCATGGGTTTCACAAATTATCATTAAATTACCACAGAAAGTTTCCTCAGACTAAAATTATTACTCCCGTACTGCCATAGCTCCAATTTGTTGTACAACTTGTCACAGTCTTAATACCATGATTTCATCAAAATTAGATTAATCTAAGTATTCAAAAGTAGTCAAAAGCTTATGGCTCTGCCGTTTTCCGTAAAACGGTAGGCGAAAAACAACGATGATTTTGAGCATGTGCCTTTGTTCAGAATTTCGTAATATTGTGAATGACAATACTAGAGTTGACGATCTTTCAAAATATGTAAAGTTTAGTTTGGGGAAATGAATTTGGGATTTTTAAGAATTTGTTGAAAATCGTGAACGAAAGACGTAAAATCACGCCATCTTGTGTGTGCGTGACCAACAACAAAAACAAAAACGTTTTTCCTTGAGAAATCTTGGCAAACGCATGCAAACAGGGTTGAAATAAGTCATGATTCACTCGACTCGCGTATCAAAACTACTGCGCTGTACAGGCCAGTACAGCCCTGGCCCTGAGGAAGACTAACACTATTAGTCGACATATTGGCCATTAATAAATCTGCCCTTTGCCGTAGTGCCAGCCTTGCATTCAGTTTTGTATTTTCACATTCAAGTGACGCCTGGCACGGGATCTTTCACAAGGAAGATCCGGCAACTACCAGCAAGTTTAATTTCTGCGTCGTGTGGACCCCTGCATTCAAAGGTTTTTTTATTTCATGCGCGGGGTTGGGTTGGGGTGGATCTTGTCGGCCTGGATTTCACACGAGAACGCAGGTACAAAGATTAAGAAATTTTGATCCATTTACTTGTCATTGTTTTTCTTTTTAGAGTTTTATAAAGTCTTCTACTTCCGCTTCTGGTATCTGATTGGACTGCTATGGTAAAACAACAACAAAGACAGGCCAGCCCTAGTTTCATTTCTAGAGTGTGACAATCGACAATGCTTTAGTTGTGAGAGGAACATTCCTCCTTCATTGTCCCGCTTTTAATAAGAAATATTTCGGTTAATCCTCTCTTTAGCCGATACATACATGACTTGCGCTTTCCGCTCATTCCTTGCTCTGGTATTACCTTTTTCTGTTTTTTTTTAAGGGGGAAGTCGGGCCAATAAGAAATCAATTCCTGCGAAAAATTGCAGACGAAAAAAAAAATAAACACAATAAAATGAAGTTAAAAACACATTGAAAACTAGCGAAAAAGAATCAATGCAAGGCACGTTTCATGCACAGCATTAAATAATTAATTAACTAATCAATTAATGCCAATATAATGCATGAAATAAACTGATGTGATATTTTTTGGTGTATGTAGGAGAGCTATAAGGCATTTAACTCTAAAAAAACCCTTATGGACTACTGTTCCTAGAAAGAAAATTAGGAAACCATGGAACAAAGAATCTTCTGCGTTCTGAATTCTTAGGGGTTTTTACAACAACAACAAACAACAACAGTTTTATTTGAAATCTTCCAATTACAACAGTACCTCCCATCTATCATACATACATAATTCCATTCCACTTTAAGCGAGTGCTACGTCGCTTGTACAGTATATGATAGTCCAATACACCCTCTGGTGTCGTATTCAGGGCCCATGCACCCCATTGGGAGAGATGGGGCAGAAAACGTTTGGGAAAGTTCTGCTTTCTCTAGTTCAGGTACTGCAGTCGCACAGTGTTCAGAGCCTTGAAGCACACCGCACTGTACATAGCGCGAGCATTAAGCGTTTCTAAAAAAAATACATTAAACATATGGCAAAAAGACCCAATGAATACCTTGTCCACCCATGTACCAACCGTGACTGTCACAAACGGTTGCTCAGCCTTATATGCAAATTTGAACACATGCTTGAACTAGTTCGCTTTATTGTCAGCCCTTTTACAGTTTCCGCCAGAAATCTGGTAAAAAAATCGTATCAACAGTATAAAGAGTACGAAAGTGCAAAGTGAGCTACGAAGAATCAGCGAAAAGTTTTTAAAAGCGTTTTTGATCGTGGCTACGGGCTTCACTGTTCATGATAAACTTCACGAATGAAATTGAACAGACGGCAAAACGAAACACTATGGACATTCAAGAATGTCATATCCAAGTTAAGGTTTGTATATTTTCATTGTTTTTCTGTTTTTTTTTTTTGGCGTCAGAGTTGCCAAAATGTGCCCTGAGATGATAACGACTTTCTTCGTTTTTCTCGGAAACAAATAGATATTTCAAGGAAAAAACGACATGGCATTTATGTACTTACTATAGACTATCTATATGCAAAAGAGGAGCGAATTTGATTTTTTTTCAGCTTTGCCGAAGATTTGCGATTTTGTTTGATTCTTGCACGGATCTGCTCTTCAACTGCATTTGAATGAAAAGCTCGATCTCTTTACTGCCGAGAAGTTAGTCAGAGCTATTTGCAGGGAGTAATAATTTAAGTCTGAGGAAACTTTCTGTGGTAATTTAATGATAATTTGTGAGATCTATGGAATGTTTTGACCGTTTACATTTCAAACATGAAAAAACACGTGTTAAAAATGTTTCAGCGATTTATTCAAAATCGAACAGTTTAATTTGTTTGAAATTTTTCCATTTAGTGTGCTAGACTGTGTAGATTATAGCGCCTTATTCGCTTGTCGTGGGTAGCCCCAAAATCAAAAGATAATTAGGAAAAACTGTTTTTCGCCATGTTTGTTTACTGTTGCTATGGAAACGACGATTAGCATAAAAAGAGCGGCGCTCAAAACTTTCATCCAAGCCTAATATCTGGTATCAAATTCAGTTTCATTGAGCTAAAGTAAGATTATGTATAAGCGCATTCAAAAAGGGAAATGTGACCCAAAAAAACTACTTGGAGCCACCTTAAGGCATGTTCTAGAAATTGCATGAATTAATAAACGATTCTGGGAAAACAATTCTGCAAAACAACCTTTTCTTGGAACCGTCCTGCTTAGTCGTTTCAGTTTAAATTCCTCGCTTTTTAATGCTCCGCGTTTTGCTTTTTTGAATGCTCGTCGATCCAAATGGCCTTGGTAATTTTTTCATCTCATTAAACGGTTTCAAAAAATCTTTTCAGAGTCACGAATACAGTGATAAAGATTCTTAGAATCGCGTCAGTCAAAACAACTCTTTCCAAGAAAATCCATTGTTTACAAAGCAAATCACCATTAATATTGAATAGCATTCTTCTCGCAACAGGTTACAACGAGTCTATATTCATTGAGGTCAGTGCATGACTCAGGCCAGTAGGAACGAATTTGAAAGTGAGAGGGCACGATCGACTGTTGTCGGCCGAGACCCCTTCAATATTTTCGACGGTTAAGTGGCAGTCTTCTTTTTTTTAATTTTCACCCGAAAAGTGGGGGGGGGGGGGGGGGGGGGGGGCACGGGCCTACCCGGCCCCCCCTACTCCTACGGGCCTGCATGTTGCTTTCACTGATTATGTACAGGTGCATGGCGTCTAGAGTCAACGAAACACTTTTACTGGCTTTCCTTTAAAGGGGCATTTGTTCATTTTTGGTAAGAAAGCATGACACAACTTTTAATTATATACAAACCTAATACTAAAACACCAAGAGAATAAAATTAACCAAATCTCGAAAGAGGAACAAATCATATAGTATGTTGTAGTCCATTTTAATTTGGAAACGAAAATATGAGAACTTGAAAAAAGCTGCCATTTATTCAGACCCAGTCCGTCTATGCCTAGAGACACTCATCGACAGTGTTGGTACACGAGGGTGGTGATTTATCACAAAAATGAACCATTAATTTTCGGTCTCTGTTAATACAAAAACTTGTTTCGGTTTTTGAAATGACACCAAATCCTCGTGACACTGTAACTGTAATGTAACTGAGCTGACTGTTAGGAAAGTCGTTGTTTTCACAATAAACACTTTAAACAGTCATATCTCTAAAATTATCGGACATGTCGGAAACAGTGCGACATAAAAGCAATTTTCTCAAACTAAACTTAGAACCTCCAAACAAACGTGCGGAACTAGTATCAACCCGCGCGCGCTACACTCACACCCACTTCTCACTGAAAAGTCTTATCGTCTGGCAAGATGGTGAACGGATTGTGCATTTTTTGGTTAAAAGCACCAAATATATTTCCCCGAATAAGTGCAGAATCCAACGTCCCAAGGGCCGCCCACGAAGACTATAACTGATGTTGTTTTAGAGTATTTAATTCTTCCATTATCCATAAAATGCTAAATAAAATTTAAAAAATTGATTTCTAAATCCAAATCCTAACAGAGTATATTCTTCTGACTATAATAAAATCACGTGACCGATGACGTCACCTATTTTTCAACTTATTTTACTTTTTAACTCTAGCTCTAGTTTTTTGGTGCATAAAGGTAAAAACTAAATAAATGCTGAGCGTGGGAAATATTGGTTTGCTCCAGGTTGGTTAAAAAAAACGTGCCTCGTTGTGTCGGATTTTTTTTCAATGCATATCTACAGGAAAATCGTAAGCCGCTCTATGAACTTACAACAATTATCTACATACTGAAATACTTGTAACAAAATGCGCGAGTCCCTATTTCATGCCTTGGGCCGATTTAGATGGGACAACTTTGTCGCATGCAACATGCTTACAACACGCCTAACTCTGAGTCTCATTTATAAGTTGTAAGTTTGGTTTTAGCTTGCTTCTGTCTTGTTTTCAAACCGAGTTGTTGTAATTTGTCGCTTTTTAGATTCTAGTCATTATTTATACATTACAGTGTTTCCAAGAAGTTTTCTACAACCTAAACCGAGATCAGATCCCTTGAGTCATTCTTATACGAAATCAGCCACTTCAATAAAGTGATTCATTCAGTCTAGCAGTCATTCTTATACGTGTCAGTCCGACACTTTTACAAGCTGGTCGATGTTATACGATCAATTCACGTCATGTCGAATGCGATAGGGCGGCACCGTCTAATCACAATCCCTTTTCCTTGACAAGAGAAGATAGGTTTTTGTGTCCTTTCTCATAAGCATACAAGAGAACATTCATAAAGAGCCTCCTCTAATAGCAGCGGTATTTTCGTGCTTGCTTGTATACTCCTACCAAGCGCTTGTGCCGAGTCCATAACTGATAATGAGGTTATTCCTGGGTATCTCATGAGTTCTTGTAATCAGATTTCTTGAACTGAGTTGAATTTTCTCCCATGATAAAATTGATAAAATTACTCTTGATTACTTTTTATTGTTTTATTGACAATTTTGGTAGCATCAGAATCGGACAAGCGAAGAAAAACGCATATGACCACCATGGCCTTAGCGTGGGAATTTACTCGTTGGAAAGTCTTTTTGATGACGTTTTAAAAATTCTAATACCTCATCACTGTTTTTCAGTTTCTTGATTTGCATTTTAAGTCTGCGGCACATCTCAAGTCCTTCTGTCATCAATACTTTGGCATCTTCTTTCTTTTCAATCTTCTCATGCAATAGGGCTAGTCGAGTTTTGATCATGACTTTCCACATGTGATCTGGTAACAACTCTCTGTCAGCAATAAGGGACGCTCGTTCGAGGTATTCTTTTCCTTCCTGAAAGCGTCCTCTCTCCATGGCACAAACTCCGTAGTTCTTTAGTATATGGATGTTTGCTTTGTTGTTCTCCATTCCTAGTTGCTCCATCATTTCCAGTGCCTTTTTGTAATGCGCGAGAGCTTCTTCTAAATTCTTTGCAGCGAAAAAAAAGTCCCCAATTTCCTTCAAAGCGTGAACAGTACTTAAATGTGTACCAAGACCCTCTTGAAACACTTTTAATGCTTCTTGTAACTTTTCGTATGCCTCAGACCGCTTACCCATACGCTTCATAACTCGTCCAGCAATTAAAAGAGTTTGTGCTCTTTCTGGGTGATTCGCTTCCAACTTTTTATCGCAGAGTTTCAAAGCAGTTTTACTGTTCTCCAGTACCTGTTCATTGTTAGCAGGATCTCCTCTTTTGTTAACAATGTCCGCATAACTATTAAGCAGGAAGACTTCTGACATTGCGCTTTTCTTAAAGTCAGTACGATTCTTTGTATAGAGTCGCTTCGCCGTTTTCATGTCCTCTTGGTAGTTATTTTCCTTGTCTCCTACTTTACGTTTTTCATGTCCAAGAAGACACATGAGTTCTACTGTACGCACTGGCTGAATCTCTGGTTCACTGAATGACTTAAACAACATCTCCAAAGTCTGAGTATAAAATCTCGGTGGAACGCACTTTTCCAAAAACATACACTTCTGTAGAAAGTCGTGTTGAAAAGTTTTACAACTACCTACGATCTCTTCATCGTGGTTCTTCATTCCTTTGGCGTACACTTGAAGAAAGTACTCAAAGTTCTGCCTGTCTTCGCTGAAAGACTCAATGGCTGCTTTGCAGGTGTCCTTGCTCCAGTACATCTTTGCATTTTCATCAAGGCGAGACATAAAGTGAGCACAGGCCAGTTTTTCTCCTTTAACTAACAATCGGGAATCATCAGCTTGATCAATCTTCTTTGCAAAGGCGCGAATTAGTGGATGCAGCTGATATCTGCGGGAGCTTGGTTGCTCGACAAGAGAGCTGTTCTTCAATGAGCTCAGGATCGAGACAGGCAGAGTCCCAGATTCTGAGCATGCTTTTATCACGGCCTCGGCAGCATCACATTTAAATGATCCCGGAAAGATGGACATTAGGACCAAGGCGTCCTGTTTAGCTTTAGTCAAAAGATCAAAAGAAGTCTTGATTGCCGCTTGGACTGATTCATTATCACCATCCAGAACAGCCATCGGATCTTTCTCAAGGCATTCAATAAGCTTCTCTTCGGTGTAATCCGAAAGAAGTGACCCGACGATGCAAAGCGCTAAAGGAACATTACCACAAAGTTCAACAATTTCCTTTGTCTTGGAAAGCTTCTTGCGGATTTCTCCATCGTTCACGCGAGAGACAAGAACTTTCTGTGCCTGTTCGGATGATAACCGGGCCAATCTAACCTCTTCGGACGGCAGTTCCGGATCTTTGAATTGTTCTCTAGACGTGATCACAAACGTCACCCTCTTATGCGATAATTTTCTCATCTCACTCAAGATCCTTAAGAAGTACGCTTTTTCCGCCTCAGATTCGAGAACGCCATCTGCATTGTCGAGAACAAACGTGACTTGCATTTGGATCTGTTTGCTCCAGTCCTTGAGCCACTGGTCCGGATGTTCTGGCAGCTGAGTGTAGATCTTGCCGCATGAGTGAATCATTTCTGTGGCTACTTCGTTAAAGGTTTTCTTTGATAGTAATCGGCAAAATAACACAGTTTTTCCATTCTCTGGTTTCGCAAGATCGTAAGCGACTGCTTTGGCCAAAGTCGTTTTTCCAAATCCTGGGCCCCCAGTTATTAGCACAACAGAATATGTTCCGCTCTCGATGTACTCTCTGACTTGCTGCAACTCCTGTGATCTACCAAACATACGCTCCTGTGGTAGCATATCCGGAAGATTGCTACCAAGTTGAGAAATGGGCTCAAATTCGTCCTGCTGTTGCAATTTCCGCCACTGTTCGACTCGGTCCTCTACCAATTGACGCGTAGCATGGTCAATAGGATCATTTTTGAGGCCTTGAATTTTCTGTCGGTAGACGCCAATCTCGATCGCCTCTAAAGACGAAGCTATCTTGTTCCACTTGTCTTCGAACTCGTCATTAGGAATGCCAGTGGAATCACTATGAGCTAACTGATTTCTAAAACATTTGATTCTGGTGATGTTTGCCTGTAAGCTCTCGTCATCTTCGGCGGGCATTTTGTGCCACCCTGTTAAAGGCGCTGGTAAATAACAAACTAGTTCTCGAATTAACAAATGCAAAAGCGTTATGTCAAATGTCGTTAAGTCTGGTGGATCACCTGAAGAAGGAAATAACTTTTCCCACTGAGCAGCGAATATCACATGCTTTGACTTGAGACATTGAAACTTTGCTTTGTTTTTCTTCAACACATTATCCAGTGCTTTCGATGGATAAAGAGAATCTAGAAACTTTCTTAGGACATCAGTTCCTCCGTCGATGAGTAATCGAGCCAGCCTTGTACCGTTCGTCTTTTCTTCCGATGTGTCATACACAGATGAGCCGATGGCACCACCACATGATGACGATGGAGAAGATGAAGGTGATGGTGATGAAGTTGCCATGTTAATCGATTCCTTAATTCATCAGAGGGAGCATTTAAAATAGGCTTAAAAAGCACTTTCACCAAGATTTCGTGTTACAACACGTCGGCAAAATACTTTGGAATGGCGTAGGCGCAGACACATTCCAGTTTCTAGGAAATATTTTTATTTGCTCTGTCTCCCGAACTAATTTAAATGCAATGGGTCAATGCTTCAGCCAATAACAATTTCGTTTCTCTTTTCGCCAAGGGCATACTGTAAAGCAACGACTGGACCAGACTGAACTGGACTTGTAAGACGCGGACTAGTGAAAAGAGGACTAGTAAAACGTGGACTTACAAGTCCACGTTTTACAAGTCCTCGTTTTACAAGTCCCCGTTTTACTTGTCCGCGTTTACAAGTCCACGTTTTACTAGTCCTCGTTTTACAGCATGCCTTCGCCAAATGGAGCTAGTGATCACTTCACGGATGGTTTCCCACTTTAAATGATGACGTTAGGTGTGTTACTAGATTATTCTGATTGTTGCTTTATTGTAGGCCCGGGATTGTAGGCAACTTGTGGTCTGTTTTATCTTTAACTCCTCATTTATTCCCTTCGTCCTTACGTATATTCCTTCTGTTTTTCACTTCCGTTACTTTTGTGGTATAAAAAGTTAAGTAATCAGACTTGTCAAGTTCACTAAATAAACTATTATAAAGTTATTAAACCCTGAGGCATCTTCTCGCCCAGACGGGAAGATTCTGGGAAAGCAAACAATCCAAACCGATTGTTTCTTGGATAAACGGCTCATTGCTTTTATTAAAAGCAATATACAATTTCTATTTTTAAAATCATTCAGTACACTATACAATTTCTATCCGTGACTGGGAAAGTCCCGGATGTCCACACGAACACTACATTTGTACATTGCTTCAAAAAATTGGGAAATTCTTGTTCTTTTTTTACGATGAATGACACCATCTGTTATTCTCTACGGTTCTCTAGTATTAGGGAACTTAAACAACGACGACAGCAACACCAAGGAAACGTCACTTGAAAAAAGAATTCGTGCTGTTTTAAACTACTTTGCAGTTGTTCTAATTTGTTTAATTTGTCTAATGTGAATAGATTGTCCAGGAGCTTAATTTGTAGGGACGGCTTTTAAGTTCAAATAGAGAAAGGAAAATTAACCGTCGCGTGTTCTTGTTCTCCACACTGGCCTATAATTTGATCATTTGACGTTGTTGTTTTGCAGGGAACGCGGCAAAGAAATGTAGCTAAATGTAAACCTCGCGTGCAGATGCATTGCTTTCGCTCATTAAACTTATTGTTTTGTGCCGCCGTTTTCGCTGCCAGAAAAGTAGAAAAAAGTGTGATCAATATAAAGGACATAAAGACGTCGAGGATGAAACAAATTGATGCTATCATATAGACTTAATTATACTCTCGTCAAACAAGGTCCTGCGTGACATCCTACATATGGTAGGAAAATAGAATATTTTTCCTTGGACTGACATATTGAATTAACAGAGAACCTTAAAAGGTTCTCTGTGGATCCACCTTCCGTCGAGTACAGTGCACTTCAGCTAAGCAATTCCTTTTGCGTTTCTTCCATTTCAACTGACGTTTTTTTTTTCAGTAAAAACCTGTTCGGTTGTGACATGAGACTCAAAATAAGTTGACCTAAATGCACTGAAAAGAAGAGAATGCCAGTCTGGTGCTTACGTAAAACTGATAATAAGATATATATCACCTCACACTTGACAGAAAGCGGCAGATAACAATCCAATAAGAGCTCATGATCATACAAACAAAAAGCTATCAATCATGAAAAGAGACCACTTTTGCTCATTATTACTTTTACGGTAACCGTAATCATGTTAACCAGTGATAAAGTTGATTTGAGAGAAATTAACCGGGACGAATCTTATGACAGTCGACAGCTTTTCCCGTAGTTTAATTGTAACGCCTAGGTCAATGGAGACCAATGAGGTCAACCTTTTATACTAAAGAGCGCAGGAAAGTCTGTAGCGCCCACGAGAGTTTAAAACCAAACGCTCCCAAGAATGCAAAAAATCAAAATTCAAGAAAAATCCCAAATTTCTTTTTGTAAAATATTGAAAAACAAATAGTACCCCGTGCTGCAAAGAGCTTTCGTTTATATAGGTTGCACCATGATAGGATTTCGTCGACAGACTCAAAAGTTAGAACTACATATGAACATGTTTTTATAATTGACTCTAGAATTGAAAAAGGTTAAACTGTCATGTAGCGGTCAATAAGGAGCGAGGTGGAACTCGACGAACTCTTGTTAGTTTCGTCGACTCTTGTTGTCAGTTTCCGCTAAAGAAGTTTTATGCACAATATAGCCGTATTTTATTGCATTTTCTGAACAGCTGTTCAATCCAAAACCGTCATCAATTTGTGCCGATTGGTTATTCAATACATAAATCTGAAGAGACAAGCTGCATGAATAATTTAGATTCTTTTATTCGAGTTTCCGCTATCAAGGATAGTTTCATTTCCCCCCTAAAAAAACATCACTGACACTTTGTAATATCCATTTCCTTTTATTCGACCAACGATTTTTTTCCCTTGCGGATGTTTAAATAGCCACTATCCAATTTCATGTTCATTATATAATTTTTATACAAAAATATTCAATCATCTTTTTATTTATAGTTTTTGTATTTCTGTATTCTTGTGATAGAATCGCTGACGTTCGATTCTAAATCACTTGTGTTGAGAGCCGATAAATAAAATAAAATAAAGTAAAATAAGATAAAATAATGATAACCTTCAGAAATAATATTTAAGAAATCCATACATTTGATGATTTGAAACTCCCCTATTTGGTTTCCTTCAATTTGTTTTTCTTAATAAATATTACTTATTATTCCTCTTGTTCCTCTTCAAATGAATCTTTCCATTTTCCAGTTTTCTTTCTGAATTCTCTCCTATTTTCCCCCAAGGAAGCTGAGCTGTCAGATTTTTGCTCCGGTTGTACATTGTGTACAAGCGCAAGAACAGGAATTTTTTGTATCGTTGACGATGAAGCGCTACTGAGCGAGCGAGTGTCCTCTGAAGCGATCGACGCGCTTTCCGGTGCCTTTGTTTTCGTCGCTAAGTTCGCCGCCGAAGATTCGTCAGTCGGCGCCTTCACATATTGCCCATTCTTGTGTCTTGGCGAAGATCGGCAAACTGGAATTATAAGTATGACGCAGAACATTAACGCTCCTAGTGGCACGAGAACTGTTCCAACCAATGTGAAATCATCCAACAAAGTGTTGAAGTTGATAGCGCTAGGGTCAAGAACTGTCCGAGAGCCATCGCTTTTCTCCAAGTAAACGACGGATCTTCGTGGAATTAAGTAACCGACGAGCATAAACGTGACTCCGATTAGAAGGATTAGAATAGAGAGTGTAAGCAAAACAAGCGTTTTTCCGCTGTAAAGCGAAGACATAGATGCACCACATTTGCACTCGTGCGGGCAAAGTTGTTCTTCGCGAGGTGTGTCTCCCGTAAACATATGATGATGTAGATAGCGTATACCAAAGCGCGACTCCGCGCTGGAGGTTTTCGCGCGTGACGAACGCGATCGCGTCTTGCGAGGTTTCCTAGATTGAGTCATTATAACTTAAATATGCCCTCGTTGTGTTTTAAATTAATCTTGAACATATATTTTGTCAGTAAATTGTGCGAAATGCAACCTTCTGTACCCTGCTTCCTGACAATCCAATTATAAACTTGTTACTTGTTTCAACCATGTTTCGGTTTCCATGAGCAGTCTTTAGATGAGTAAACTTGACTTCAGAACACGTCAAAATCGTGAATAAAGATGCTAAACAGAAGGGTAGATTTTACTTCCACGCAATTGAGAGTCACCGTTCCTCTGTTGAACACCAAAATAAGCTCCAATTTTTTGAAGGCGCGTCTGTGAGTCAAACCACCTGCAAAAGACTAAAAGGCCTTCGGCTATGAGTTCGGTGTATATTATAAATTCGCGTGCCAAAATCAAAATACAAGTCAAGATTAATTCGAAATTTCCCAATGGTACGCAGCAAAGTGGGATTCTTTCCTTTCCTCAAATTAACTGGAGAAAAATTTGGGAATATCGTAACAATCAACTTACTCTTCGTTCGAATAATTTTGCCAATGTGGCAGAGTTTTGAGGACGGCGAGAAACATGTTAATCTCAGTCTTTTGTTTGCATCGATCAGCTGTTAGACGCGATCATTCTCCACGCAGAATTTCGCACCTCAAAACAAACTATAGACTATTCTAATTGGTTCGAGAGATTCATATCCGGATAGCAAGTGTTTTGATTGGTTGAATTTCGAACAATAACAATCTTGGCGCCAATGTACACGTGGCGCTAGAAGCTTTAATCTTGTAATGAATAAAATTCTTACTGAAGTTTTGTTAAGTTAAATCTCACACAAAGGAGGAAGGCTGGGTGTTTTAAATGTAAAGTTTTAAATCAAAGAAGATCAAAAAACGCCTTCGTATCAGCGCTTTTATAACTCCCCCAAAGCGGACGCCAATTTCCCACGCACACTCAAGAAATTTGAATCCGTCGGAAAGGCAAAACTTGCTTAATTATTTTCTTTTTCGTTAATGGAATAAATCGCAGGAAATCAAACCAAAAACAAATGGGCATCAAAGATTAAAAAAGCAAGATTGAAATAAATTTCACAAAATCCATTTCACTTGATAAGTGTGACAGCTTTATATCTTTTGTGAGGTTCCACAGCAACCGTCCTCAAGTCCAAAGGATACATTATCATAAATTTGATATTACCATAAAAGATAGCTGCGACTGGTCTGCCTTCTGTTAGTTTTGTTATTGAATAAATATTCGCGTGAATCATAGCCAAGAGTCTAAAGTAAAGTTATAGTTCGTTTTCTTTCAGCTAGAACAAGAGAATACTGACACCGAAGAACGGAAATTCAAATTTTGAATCGAACAAGTGGCCATGAACTCCGGGGGAGGGAAGACTCCCGTATAAAAATAACGGGGGTGCTCGTCGTACTTTTTAGGGGTCAAAATTTGTAGATTGGTACCCCTTAGGGTACTAAAATCTAAAATGACCACCGTTAGAATTATCGCGGTACCTTTTAGGGTATTGAGCCAAAAAAAAATATGACAGAAATAATATGACGTGTGTTGTTTTGAATTGGTACCTCTTAGGGGTAAAACTTCTTTTGAGCCATACCCATCAAACGAGATTCTGGTACCTTTTGGGGTATTTTTCAAAAATTTCCGACGAGTACACAGTCATTTTTATATTGCGCAGTCCCCCCCCCCCCCCCCCCGTATATAGAATTCTTAATTAACTTTCATTTTCCCAGGGCTCGGACATTGTTACTCGGACAACGAATAAAGAAACTCTTTTTCCCTTCACCTTCGATCAACTCGAAACACGAGAGAAGATATAGGCAATTTCCAATCAGCCATGTAGTTTGTTTATTATATATATATAATAATATTAATATTATTACAAATATTTTAGCGACTTTCCGAAGATTTACAAAGAGTTTCGAAATTTGTTATGTCTGAATATTGTCCGGAAGACAGTTAACTGAACTTCTCTGTTCATTTTACGAAATTCTCCGAAAATACTGAAGATTTCAGAGGACGGATCGGACCGAGGATGCTTCCATAGACCCTATTCATAAATGGCGGCCGGTTTATTATTCTTTTATATTCGCGCTAATCAGCCCAACTAGCCTCGTTAGCATGTGCAAAATTGAAAAGAATTTTTGCTCTAAAATGAGGCTAGTTGGGCTGATTAGCATGAATATAAAAGAATAAATAAATCGGCCGCCATTTATGAATAGGGTCTATTATACTGACCAACAGCGGAAATATAAACACTGAATTGATTTCCGTATAGTAAGAATTTCGTAGCATTTTCATGACTCAAACACGATAACATTATCTAATCTAGCCGGTTTGTGTAACTCACATAAAATAGACCTAATACTTGTGTTACAATATGAGAATATGTTTACCGTATTTATTCGATTAAACGCCGCCCTCGAATAAACGCCGCACTTGAGAGCAAAAATATTAATAAACGCCGCCCTCGAATAGACGCCGCATCCATGATGCGGCGTTTATTCGAATAATATACTCAAAAGCGAGTGCAGTAATAATCTAGTTTCAGCAAGCCTAAAAATATTATTTTCCTTGATTATAACAATGTTTATCAGTGCATTCAAAGCTCTGAGGAATATAATTGAGTGAACTTTATTCTATGACATGCATCGCAATCGTTAAAACGCAAAGTGAGAACGATAAAGTAAATGACATTTCAGACAAACACTGAAACATGTTTCTGTTTTTAAAAATTCAAACGTTCAGTTGCTATTGTCTGTAAGAAATAAATTGGATTTTAAATAAACACCGCCCTCGAATAAACGCCGCCCTCCAATAAACGCCGCACCAGAATCACGAAAAATTTAATAAACGCCGCGGCGTTTAATCGAATAAATACGGTATACTAGTAAACGTTTTTTGCGGAAGTTCAAGATGGTATGGAAATTTCATCTGTCTTGTTGCCGCCATTTCTAGGATTGCGTGAATTGGCTGTTAACCCTGAATCTGATGAGAACACTACATGTTCTCATATACACATCAATCATCATTTATATAAACAACCTCTTCGCTGTTTTCATCAGATTGACAGTTAACAGTCAATTCAGTCACGCAATCGCAGATTGACATGGAATACCAAGTTAATAGACAGGATGGATAGAAGTTCCTTAAGAAAGGCTGACAACGCTTGCTTATATCATGTGGCTCATTTACAGTATGTTCACAGTGCATTTTTTCAACATTCTACGCCAACGCCCCAACCCACCCCTCCTTAGCTTATTAATGTTGTTTTAATTTGGGATCAAATAGTTCATCGGTGTTTTTGTTTCTATGTATTTTTTTTAATTATAAATCCTTGATACTGATATTAATTCAAGAAATCAAGAAGTGTGATATTCTATAACCTTGACTTCAAAGGTTGGCACTCATTCTAGGTTAACTTAATCTTTCCTTCAACAAACAGACTTCGAGCTTAGCACTTATGTTTGTTTTTTAACTTTAATCGAGTACACTTTTTTCACGGTGATTAAATGTCACAACAAATTATTTGGGTATGCATCCGGATAACAATCCAGAAATTGAAAGATCTCGTGTCTGTTCCCCAAATGATCTATAGTCAGGTTAAGCCTCGAACACATCTCTAATGCGTTTTTCATGATTGCTATTGCTTCGTCTACAAGCCCAGAATCTTCGCGCAAGAGAGCCAGTTGCGTGTCAATCATGACCTTCCATCTGTGGTCATCTTCCAACTCAATCTCAGCTACCTGCTTTGCTTTCTCTAGGAATGTAAGGGCCTCTTGATAGTTGCCTTTTCTTCTTTGACACACTGCATAGTTTTTTAGAGTCAAAGTGGTCTCCTTGTGACCGCCCATGCCACATTTCTCCATCATTGCTAGGGCCTGCTCGTAATGGTACAAGGACATGTTTAAATCGACTTCCGTGTCTCTATGTGCAAAATAGACGTCTGCAATAGCTTTATGACCTTGAGCAGTCATAAAATGTTCTCCCAGGCAATGTGTTAATAGATTCTTTGCTTCCTGGAGCAATGGGATGCTTTTTCGGCGTTTACCGGTGAGTAACAAAGTTGCTGCCCTTTCAGGATGTTCTTTTAGCTTCTTTTCGCACAACATCAAAGCTATTTCATAAACGTCATCAGTCATTTTTTTAAACTTTTTCAGGCGTTTTTCAAAAAGAAGGCGGGCGTAGCTATTGAAGAAAAGGACTTGTGACAAACCGTTTGATCTAAACTCGGTATAGTTCCAGTGATAAACTTGTTTGGCCTGTTCCATTAGATCTATGTATTGTTCCCGATTGCCAACCTTCCTCTGCTCATTTGCAAGAAGACACAAAAGTTCCACCGTATGTAAAGGTTGGTTTCCCGTGTTAAAGTGCATCAAAAGATTTTCCAGAAAGCGGATGTAAAAACTTGGCAGAAGGCACATTTCCAAGTACATACATTTTTGTGGAAATTGGTTAAGAAAGTTCTTGGTAGAACATTCAAGTAAGGGATCAAGATATCGTTTCTCCAGCATCGCTTCAACAAAGATTTGCAGAAAATATTCAAAGTTGTACCTTTCTTCGTTGAAGGCCTCAATGGCCTCTCTACATTTGTCTTTGCTCCAGTACATTTCAGCATTATTAGAAAGACGAGAAACGAAGTGGGCACAGGCCACTTTTTTGATGTCAACTAGGAGTTGAGGATAGTTGGCTTGGCCAATCTTCTTTGCAAATGCTTGGATAAGTTGGTGGACTTGGTATTTACCAGAACTCGGTTGCTCTAAAAGTGACCTGTTTTTCAAGGAGCGAAGAATCACAGTGATTGGTGATCCAGAATCTTCTCTTGCTGTAATCACAGCCTCAGCTGCATCAACGTCGAACGAACCTGGAAACACGGCAAGAATGGCCAGAGCCTTTTGTTCTTGTTTGTCCAAAAGATCAAAAGAGGTCTGAATTGTGTTTTCAAAGGAAATTTCATCGTCCTGAATAACATCTAAAGGTTCCTTTTCGAGACTTCTAATTAATCTGTCCTCCTTATAGTCTGAAAGCAATGAGCCAACAATGCAGAGTGCCAGAGGGACACAACCACATAGCTCCACCATCCTCTTTGTCTGACAAAGTTTGTCCCTTGTTTCTTCGCTGTCGACTTTTGAAAGCAGAAGCTTCATTGCTTCATCTGGAGACAAACTGCCCAATCTGATGTCCTTAATTCGTAAATCAGGGGAACCAGCAGCAGCGAATGTTTTTCTAGAAGTAATAACAAAAGTAATTTTTTGTTTTGATAAGGTTCTCATATTGAGCATCATATTTACAAACTGCTTTCGGCTATCCTGAGACTCGAGGGCATCATCGGCATAGTCCAGAACAAAGGTAATATTCTCCAGTTGTTGCTTGCTCCAGTTTAGAAGCCAGTGCTGGGGATTTTCTGGAGGCTGAGAGTGGTTTGTACTGCAGGCAAGGATCATTGAGGCAGCTACATCGTTCAACGTCGCTTTGGATCTCAGAGAGCAGTATAACACAGTTCTATCATATTGTGGTTTAACGAGCTCATGGACCACTTTGTTCGCCACCGTAGTCTTTCCAAATCCTGGTGCACCAGTTATCAGAACAATGGCGGCTGCTCCACTTTGAATAGCTTCTGTGGCTTGTTGTATTTCTTGTGAACGACCGAACGCCTCAGGAACCTCGTCTGGGAGACAGCTAGAGAGCTCAGGGGAACGAGACTCTTGAATACTTAAGGCCGCTGAAAATTGCCCCTGCAGTTGTTGTAATTGCTGCTCTACATTGTACACTCTTGGTTCCCAATCCGCGCATTTCTTGATTTCTTCCTCTAGTCGACGTTTAGTGTCGTGATCGATGGGTTCAATCTTTAGTCGGGTAATTTCCTTTGGGTCAAGTCCTAAGGCTACCAAAGAATTAATAATTACAGTCCATTTGGTTTGAAATTCGTCATTAGCAATGCCAGTAGAAATACTGTGACACAGCTCATTTCTGAAGCACTTGATTCGAACGATATGTGCTTCAGGACTGTTATCAGAATCTGCAGGCATATTGTGCCATCCCGTGATAGGCTTCACTAAACTGAAGCAGACACGGAGTAACAAATGCAAAAGCGTAATGTCAAATGTTTTGGTATCTGGTGGATTTCCCGAAGACGGAAATAACTGTTCCCACTGGCCATCAAATATCTTCCTATTTGACTTCAGACTTCGAAGCAAGGTAATGTTGTTGTTTAACACTATTGGCAATGTCGTGGACGGATATAAAGAATGAAGAAACTCTCTTAGAGCGTGTGTCCCTCCATCGATCAGCAATCGTGCCAATCTTGTGCCATTCGTTTTTTCTTCAGATGTATCGAAGAGGGAACTCATCTGTCACTTCTTTCACAAATTGCAGACATAAATCTTTCAAAATTTTTGGAAACAGCGTGTTATCAGACACAACGTTCCGTGAATATGCAAAGGCATCTGTCTACCAGTACAATGCGGCGTTGACTTTTTCAGGTTACTGCTTTAGCCAATCGTCTTTAATTTCCTTATTGTCTTAATGCTATAGTTATTGACGTAAAAAAAATAAACAATCTATATTTGTTCTAATGTAACGCCACACCACTGGACATCTGACCTGATGCCAAGACGCTAGGATACTGGCATTGTTTGTATTCTGACAATGTCCAGATGAGATGAGTGGGATCTGATGTGAAGGCGCTGTTACTATACCTGTCATACCTGCCAACTCACATGCATTATGCGTGTGTCACACGCCTACGGATCGAAAACATCGATCACACGCATACAGGGCAATACTTTACATAAATACTTTTTTTTTGTAAAAAATGTTTGTTTTTCTTGGTAAGGACTATATAAATCAATATTTTTCTTTGACATAAACGCCTAAATAAAAACCGATGAAAGAAAGGGAATGTTGTTTTGTTTTGCTTTAAAGCCTCATCATGGGGTTAACGCCAAATGGATAACAGCGTCATATAATGGTACTACAGTGTCCATAGGCTGTCACTGCGTTACCAATGCTACCGGGGCGATTGTTCGACAGCAAAATGGTGGACAGTGTGCAAGTCGAAGAACCTCAAAGAAGGGCTGTTGGAAAATCAAATCAATATTTTTTCTTTGACATAAACGCCTAAATAAAAACCGATGAAAGACTGAGGGAATGTTGTTTTGTTTTGCTTTAAAGCCTCATCATGGGGTTAAAGCCAAATGGATAACAGCGTCATATAATGGTACTACAGTGTCCATAGGCTGTCACTGCGTTACCAAGGCTACCGGGGCGATTGTTCGACAGCAAAATGGTGGACAGTGTGCAAGTCGAAGAACCTCAGAGAAGGGCTGTTGGAGGAACTATAACCACAGGAAAAATTCACAAAGGTAGGAGATGTAAAATATGATAATGAATCATACAATATCCATCAGGAAAATAAAGATCGAAATGGTGTCTTATTCTAAACAACAAAAAATTAAAAAGAAAGAAATGAAGAAGACGATCGAGGTCGATCTGCTCTCGGGGATCTAACGACTGTCAACTTCTGACATTCGATCATTTTGTGTTTCGTGCTTCAGTTTGTTTTCACTAGATAAGGCAAAATACAATTATTAATATTGCAACCCCACTTGCTGTCGTTGGCTGATATTATTACGGCCGACAATTATCTTACAGGTTATGTTAAAGAGACTATACAAGCCAATTTTTAAACTTAAGCTTAACTATAAGCTTGTAAAATTTGATGTTCACCCAATGACAGTCGTCACTCGTCGGTCGATGCCCTTTTCTTGTGTTGACCGAGGTTTTGCCGACGGCATATCGGTTGAGTGTCAATAGGCTAGCATATTGGTCAATTGTCGGTGGTATTTATCAGTCAATTACTGTCGGTAATGTAAGCTTACTGGACAACTGTCGCTATTTAGGTGTCTATTTATCTGTCGCTATTTAGGTGTCTCCAATTAGTGTACATTGTATGCTAGCGATTTTGACACGTTAATAAAGTTCTTATCTTATGTAGCGATAAAGTAATTTATATTACAATGAGTTTATTTTGCATCTAAACAACATGAAGAAACTTATGGAAGACTTAAGACTATAAACAGCTTTTTTTTTTTCTATCAGACCAAAAAATATTACAAAAGCTACTAGCCAGGATATTCCTGGGTGTCACAGGCATAATAATCTGGTTTGTTCCGTCTGTGAAAAAGAAACCTCTTGTACTCATGGTAACAATTGGTCAAAAACCGCAGTGAAATTTTGCTGCGAATCCATTATGACAAACGAAGAAAAAGGCAATTTGTTCCCAACTAGATAACTAGATTGGAAAAATATCTATCTATATACATGTATATGGAAGTCACTAATCCATAAAGTTGTTGCTACATGTATGTATATCAGCCACAACCTTTATCTTGGTTGGATACAATGTATTTTAACCAACACATTGCCCAGCTGACCTACACTGTACATGTACTGTAGTATCTCAGGAGTGAATATGTCAACTGACACATTGACAAACTCAATGGACTGAGTGCCAATAATATTGATATATGGATTGAATGCTTACATGGTTGACATATTGACCATTAGTGGGTAAAGTGTACTGTAGGCAAAATATCTGAAAAACTGGCAAAGTATCGATGAAGGATCATGAAGTAGTTGGCAATTAATAATTATTGATGGACATATATATTTTGGATCGGTAGATATTAATGACTATCGATCATGTGCTGATCAAGTGTTGACCAATATCTTGACTGACACACAGTTGACATGTCAACCAATACATATCGACAGACACCACCTATAGTTTAAACATATTCGGACTATTCTACATGACTGAACATCAATCCTTTTGTTTATGAAAACCAAGCTTAGTTGCTATGTTAAGATTAAAAATATCACGTAAGTGGGTTAACATTGTTTCAGCATCACATGATATTTTCTAATCAATGGTTACACACAAATTATAAAAAGTGAAGGGGCCGGAGTCACTGGTGAAGTGGTATTAACATACGTCAGACTTCAGATCTGAAGGTTGGTGGTTATAAGTCATGGCCTCTAGTGTTGTCGTGTTAATGTTTCCTTGGGCAAGAAACAAGATTTGCTCCACATTGTCTCTCCCCACCCCTGGTGAAATGTAGGCACTAACCCTGCAATGGAGCACCACCCAGGGGGTCTCAGCAGTACTCCTAGTTGCTTCATGTGTACAGAAACTGAAGTTGGACAGCCAAGTTGTCTGCTTGTGCCTTGTGGGTGACAATTTACATGTAATAGCTTACATGCAATTTAAAAGCTGTGCTCATCTCTTGATTAGCAATGGAGTTGGCAGATGAGTAATGCACTATGGCATATAGATCAATTTCATTTTAAATCTTGGTTAACAGGTCATGGAAAAACAGCAGCATCAGCTTCTATTCCAAGTAAATATCAAACATTAGTGAGTGACAACTCAGAAAGGAAGGGCTTTCTTTCCAGATCCAAACGGTTTGGCGACGTGGATATGGTAAACTTATTTGTTAAACATTTTTCAGAGTCTGCATTATTTGTTAGCTGATGCCATTTTCATGCGTGTATTAAGTGGCGAGAATCAAAACACATGCTTTAATTTTTCTTCATATGCTCTGTAGACTGCAAACCCAGGACCTGGAACATATGGTGAAATGAAGTCAAGTGAAACTACAAGCTCTTCCTTCTCAAAGAAAGGCTTTGGTGGATTTGTTTCCAAGGTAATCATTCTTTTTTTAACATGTTGGGAAAAGAAATTAAAACTTCGCAGTACAGGTAATTTCGGTTTGGACAACTGAATGGATATATTTAGAATTTTATGTGTTTCTTGGTTAGATTATCCTTACTCAGACATACAGGTATAACTTGTTTTGACACATTGACCAATGCAGTTTGGGTGCACAACATTTAAGTAAGCATCTCCTGCTCAAAATCTAGCAAATACATTAAAGGCCACACAAGTCACTAATTCCCCCCTTTAAGATAATATAGATCTGGATTTTGCACCCATTGTTGGCTCATTTATTTTTAAATCATTTGCATTACTTGTGTTTTTTTTGGTAACAGGCCAAACGTTTCCCAAGAGGAGTTACAAACACAGGCCCAGGCCCAGGTAAGTTTTTAACTGTGATGATGAAAATGTTCTGATTATAGATAAAATTAATGTAACTCTTTTGCTCCCAAGAACAAATCATTCATATAATCAAATACATACATTCATAAAAAAGGTTTCCAAACTTTTGAGCACTTTTCCAATTTTTTTTTTCTGCAAAATTATCACCCTTTCCCCTCTTGTACTACATGTATGCCCTTCATCCCTTCATTATATTATTAACCCTAGTTGTAGGGGAGAGGGGGAAGGGGGGGGGGGGGGGGGGGGGGGGGGGTGGACAAGATGCTATCCAAATTTTTACCTTTTTTAAATAAAAAATTGTGTTTGCGATATAATTATAGAGAAATAATCAATGGTAACCTTTTTTTAGGACTGTATGACCCCTCAGTGTCAAGAGAACATGATTTTAACAGATCTACTGTCACAAGGTAAGTTGGTTATTGGATGAATAATTAACAACTATTCACCAAGGTGGAGGTGGCTAGTGGCAGACCCGCAAATTGCTTTGTCCTCAGTTGCTGCTTACAATGTATTAAATGACCCCAAGTTTTCGTCTGGCTGATTTTAAAATGCATATTCCTCCCGATCCGCAGACTGGCTTCCTTAAAAAAATCAACTGAGCTAACCAGAACTGTACTATAATAATTATACATATGTATATGTTGTAAAGTTCAAAATGAATCTTAGGTCAAAATGATTTCAAACTAGTTTAGTTTTGATTTTCTTTTGTTCCAAATTAATTGACATTTTAACCAGAGATCATTTTAAACTACAACATATAGTTACATGATTGTATATGTTGTGGTTCAAAGTTTTCCTTGGTTTGAAATTTTTCAAACTAGTTTAATTTCTATTTTCCTTTGTCCCAGATTCATTAACATATAAAACTGATACAAAGGAAAACAAAATTGTTAATCCAAAGAAAAGTTTAAATCACAAAATATATTAAACAATTAAATTGTCTTAACTGTAGATGTTTTGTTACCCTCTTATTAAATCTTAAGTTAAAGTGCCACTGTGATAAAAAATATACATTTTCTGATCTCTTCATATTTTGAAAATATAAGTATTCGTTACTTATCTTGCGAAGTTTCAAGTCAAAACTCGTACGGGAAGTGTCATTATTTTAACTTTACATTTCGAATTCGGCTTGCTGCCATTACCCAATTAAAAAATGACCGGGACTGAACCCTGAGAGTTGGATCGAATTGGCCTAAAGATTTTGTGACGTCAATGATTCAACACATGCCTTTTGGCTTTGTTGTCTGTGACCCGGAGGGAATCGCGTTGAGTCTGAGTCATTGACGTCACAAATCAAGTCACGTGTACCAGATCACAAACCAGTAGAATGTGGGCTCGGATTTACGAATGAAGTAATGGCGGACGGATTTTACATGATTTTTGTGGGGTTTTGGCCAGCTATTTCTGGGCTGTGTAAGAATATATCAATCTAATTTATAGCAATTCACATTTGTCTTAAACCTATTAGATACATTTGCGTTAAAAAAAGCGGAAAAGAAAGACAAAAATTTTCGTCATAGTGGCACTTTAACAACATTTAATGTAGCAATTACATTTAACTTGTTTTTGCTTTCATGCAGAACTTTTCATCTTCCCATTGCTCTTCAAAGGGACGACAAAAAAGACCAGTTTCCAGCACCCAATCAATATTCGGTGAGTGATCTGAGACAGCTGCATGTTTAATTTGAGTTTAGAGTTTTAATTCCAATATACTCATTGTTGAAATTTTGTTTGTTTTCTTTGGAACAGATTGGTCGAACAACAGGAAGAGTTGTTTATGATAATAATGTTGCTGCTTGTGCAGCATTCAAATCAAAGTAAGAAGTTATAAATAATATTTTTTATTAATTTCACAATGTTTGGCATTTTAGAGTGCATGAGAGTATGTTTAATACACTTATAATTAAATTGTATTCAGTTTCCTAGAGGGTGCTGGGTGGGAGGGTTCATTCAGAGTCTGAAGAACTTTGATAATCTGTATAGTCTTCCAAAGCTGGAAAAAGTAAGGGATACATGTTTTTTCAATAACTGTGTGAATTCCCACATGCTGATTGGCTCATTTCTACTAATGGTAAATAAAAGTACAGTCAATGAAAATGACGTACAAACTGTAATTGGTAACGCAACGCAGTGTGTGGTTTGTCAAACTTTTGGCACTGCCGGTTCTTCAAACAGTGAAAAATGCACTTAAAAAATAGAAAAAAAGTTTTGTCTGAGCTGCTTAAGTTTCAGACGTGTGTGCTGATTTGACAGAATTAATTTTCTCTAATCTTTCAACAGTTGCAAAACAATATTGATTTTTTTGTCTCTGTACCACAACAGTTTGAGTTTGGAAAAAAGTATTTGCTTTCAAAATTTTGTTTGGACCCTACAGTTTAAAGCCTTGATCAAAGAAAAGAAGAATGTTTAACACACAACATGATAAGCATGAATTTGGCTAGCTTATCTAAGCAGAGTTTTCCTAACTACATTGTATCTCAGATACTATTTTGTAGACAATCAATTTTAAATTCTGACTGTTTTATTTTTAGATCAAAAAGATCAAAAGACTGGTCTGGAGCGAGTTATGGACCATCACCATGTAAGACACATTCATTTAATTTCAAACACTATTTGTTGCTTGTTTAGTTTTTTAGCTTTATATTTGTTGGTGGTTTGAGTGTAAACATGTAATATATGTTATATATCAAACACGAGCGAGAGTATTTCATCAGGAAAATCCAATTGCCGAGAAGTGGGTTGAAACAAAGGTGTTTGGATACCCGATGAAACAATCTTTCAAGTGTTTGATATAGTTTCTTAATTAAACTGATCATAAAAATATTATTAATACAGAGAAAATGAAGGAATAAAATTGCCAAAATCTATGCAAATTAAGATCAGAAAGGGTATCCAAACCTCTTTCACAGTAGCGATTTCCTTTGTGTTCTTGTCATGAATTATTAACGAGTTTTAGAAATAATAATAAAAGTGCCCACCATGCCCATCCAAAATGCTAAGGAGTATCCCCCTGCCATTTTGACTTTGTGCAAATCCACAGGTTGACCAACCTCTGTGTGGTGTGCCGTGCATCTGTTATGGATGTATTGGTTTATCAAACTAGCCTCACTAAGGGCAATATTTTAGGGTTCTTTATACTTTACTAATGAAAAAAAAAATAACTTACTCTCAAAATCTAATTTATCACTGCCAGTTATTGTTAACTTTGGTTTCGTGTGTATATTTTGGTGATTTGTGGATCATGAAAGCAGCATTTTCAAAATAACCGTTTGACTGATCTACTCATTGAGAGTCATTACAGTGTACGTCCATTACACTAACAGCGAATGGTAAGCCTGTGGTGCAAACAATAGCATCATGTATGCAAACAGTGCACTGCTTAATTTGTTAAACATCATAAAGGATTTGTTTTTTATTAAGTAACTTTATTACTTGCCAGGTCACTACTCAATAAATGAGAAACTAGTCACAGATTCACCCAAAATCGCAACAGCACCGTTTAAGTCCACAACTGAGCGGAAGATGATGCAGTCCCCAGTACCAGTCCCAGGGCCAGGTGCCTATAAACCCTTTGAAAAATTCCACCTGAAAAGAATAGCAAAAGAGCAAACTGGATTTCAGTAAGTATATAAACCCAGCGTTATAAATAAAAAGACAAATAATGCTTTTATAAAGCTATGCCAACTTAAAAGTACAATCAACTGTCTTGTTACAGACACCTCACTGTTACGGACAGAAGTTGAAGTCTTGGCAAAAGTTACAGACGTTTTACTTGAACAAACTTCTGTTATTACAGATTCCCATTATTATGGACTTACGGACACTTGAGTTGGTCCCCAAACAGCACCATTTTATCATGGAGACCAGTTGGCATCTCTGAACATTTAAAATCTGCTTTTTGACAACCCTTTGTCGCGTCTTTGTCTGTTAGCCATTAGTTGAAATTCGTACTTCTTTTTTACTCGTGGACCTCTTTGCAGTGTTGGGGGCATGTTCCTGATTTTGTCCAGCATAAAAGAAACAAGGGGATTGCTGATAATGCCATTTACACAAACCATCTGGTTGGAAATTTGAAAACTTGACCTATGGGAGAAGGAGAAGCTTCAAAGTAGTGTTAATGCAAATCAGCTGAAGAGACTAAAAGAGTGTAAAAAAGAATGCATCACCCCAACCAGCAGCTCATAATTTGTGAAGATTCCCAAATGGAATGACATGAACCATTTCATTTTTCTGACTGGAATTCCAGTTTCTCCATGTAAATGATAAAAAACCAAGGTTTTCATTTGCCTCATGTTTTCTTGTCATCTTTAACTTTGCAGTAACAAGCATTACTTGTGTATCTCGGCACCTGCATTGCCTCTCCCACCCCTAGAACCCATGCCAGGGCCAGGTCATTACAATGTGGTGGATTATGAGGGCCCCCCTAAACATTACATGTCTGGTTCTGCTTTTGTCTCGTCAACAAGTCGATGGTCCGGGGGTGCACCGGGAGAGGAAGATGTCCCTGGGCCAGGTATGTGACTCTAGTAACCATAAGAACTGGAAATATTTATTCTAAGACTTGCTTACGGGAATTGACATATGGTGACTTGGACTTTCTACCCGAGACACAATTTCTTGGCACACTGTACATATTAATTAAATGCATGCCAAATAGTTCATAATGTACATGTACATTATAGGGTCAAGTCTAACAGCTGCAACAAGATTTCAAATACTTTGAAAGCATACAACAGTCAATATTAGAGCATGTGAAGTCAGAGGCCAAACAAGATTCACATTGACTCTAATGAAAGTTTGAGTGCATTTGTCACTCCTAGCAAGTGAGTGAATGAGAGTAGCAGATACACCATAGAGTTTGAACTCTTGTCTATATTTAACCTTGTTTATCAAGGTCTTTAATCTGCTCTGCAAAATAGGAGAATTTAATTTAAGAGGGACATACAATGTATGTTTCCTCACAAAAGGGGGGGGGGGGGGGATTTCTCAAGAGAAAGCTAATAAACACATTTTGCACTCCCCCCCCCCCCCCCCCCCCCCCCCCCAACAGCTCCAAAGTAACTGTTGCATTCTTAGGTTATTTATATTTTTAAGTATTTGTTGTGGTTCAATTTTTTCTTTGGTTTGAAAATTTTCAAACCAGTTTGATTTTTGTTTTCCTTTGTCTCAGAATATGATAATGAATCTGAGACAAAGGAAAATAAAAACTGAACTGGTTTGAAAATTTTTAAACCAAAGAAAAATTTGAACCACAACATATTCTTTGCCACTAAATCTAAAAGTATAATTGTGTAATTTAACTACTGCTGATCACTGCCCTGGGGGGGTACCCAACAAAGTTTTGTACAGGGATGCTCCGCCCCAAGGTCCAAACCCTTACCCTTTCATATACCGTTTTTGACAGAAAAAGACAGTACCCCGGGATCACTGCAGATCACTTGTAACTCTTTAATTTCTTGCTGTTGCAGCAACGTACAGACCACAGTATTATGGAAAACAATCATTTATCTACAATTCACAAGGAAGATGGATATAGTTGTATTAATTTTAAAGTGCTCTGTTAGAAATTATTAAAGAAAGTACAGTTATATAAAATAATAAAAATACAAATTAGACTTGGAAAAAACTATCCCAAAAATGTTGCAACTACAACATTTGTAGAATGCAGAAGCCGTGTCTTACTTGACACACCACAAGGACTATTTATTTTGAAGTAAAAATTCACTAGAGGTCCTTTTTACTCCGTAATTGTAACAAAGCAAATTTTATTAATGTTGATAAAAAGCATGTATATAGTGTGTACTTGTGTTGTACATTTAAAGTTTAATTTTAAGTTGAAAAGAGTTAAATGTACATTGTATTGATATCAATGAAATATCTGACATTCAAGCTAAAATATTAAGTTTCAATGTCACTGTATTTTTGTAACTTGTCGTGCCTGCTCACAATCATGTACATTATATACTACGTAAGTTAGACATGTTTTTTAAGAAAAAGTGCAGTAATGTTGTAAATATTATTTTGTAAATCGAGAAAGTTGTTATGTGTACACTCCATACAACAGTCTGTGATGACTGCAAAAATAAACATGCTTTATGGTCTTGCAAATGTTATATGTGTGTTGGGTACATTTTTAGGCGGAAGTCTAGAGTAGTATTAGAATACAGTATAATTACAAATATTCAAGCTTGATGATGGGTTTTTAATATCATAATTTATCCCAAATCAACAGGTCTGTGAGTGACATGATATTGAAAACAATTGATTAACAATGCTATCAAGCTCTTAATACATTTTGGTAAATATTCACCCAATATAAAATAATGTCTCTTCAGGCCAAAATATATAATTATGTTTTGAGATGTGGGATCATTTTGGTCTGATTCAACTAACATTGATTAAAATGCCATTATTTTAGGAACAGAATTTTGTGGTCAAAAAACACATTTTGTGTGAGTGAAAAATGCCAACATTTGAGCCGGTGAGAGCAGAGCTTCCGGCAAGGTCACCCATGCCAGAAAGAACAAAGAACAGTCCCCTGGCCCTCCTGGTAGGAGGTTATGCATCAGGTTAACAACCTGATCATAATTATAAAACAACTATGTTTAATACCAAAACTACAGTGAGTATGACCACCTTTCTGAAGTCAATTGGAAGGGGTGGAGAAGAATCGCTGAGGCCCTGTGCCACTTAGGCTCAGTTAGAATGATGATGATGCCCCCAGTCCTTCATTTGAACCTCCCTGTGTGAACCAGCCAAGTCTTTTTTTCACTTTGTTGTTTTACATTGTTGTGCCAGTCAAATCATTATACCTGAGACCAGAGGCAGTCACCTCTTTTAAGAGATCACAACTAGCAGTAATCAGAGATTATGGAGATACGTTCAAAGGAATTTCTGGCGGAAACGAGCCCCTGAAAAATGCAATAGGGGCGGCCATTTGGAAGACCAGACACCAAAAAATCTCAAATTTTACTACATGCAAGGCACAGGGTAACCAACACATATTGTAACCATAACCAGATAGGTAATCTAACAAGTATTGAGTTTCTCCTTTCAAACCTTTATTTTGTTGCCTAAACCATTATCTAAACCTAAATTTTACAAAACAGTACACCACTCTTACTGCTAGCTCCTTGTTTGGTTGACTGATATCACAAAAAGACAGTATTAAATATAAATGCTTCTTTGAACTTACTGCTATTACTAAATAAGATTTTTCTGTACTCCAATTCTTAAAAAAAAAAATGAAAAACGCGCAACACATCAAATTATTTTCAAGTTAGAAATTAAATTACTGTGATTTTGAAGTAAAAATGTGCAAAAGAAGAATGCAAATAAAATTATTTCAATTTTTCCTTATGGAAATAATGCAACTAAATAATAGTTACTGTAATAATAACAAGACCATACAGTCATGTACATGTACAGTGTAGTTTATGATACACTCAGTTTCAAGTCTTGCAGAAGTCTTTAATATGTAATATGCAATTTTGGCAAAATTTCTTCATCAAAGGATGATAATTAAATTTAAATTAACAAAACAATTACTTGTAGATTACCACAGATAAGATAACAAGATTAAAATGGAACAAAATACAAAATATTTTCCACCATTACTCTGACACATTAACACAGAAAACCTTCAGCAATCCAGGAAATTAGCTGCCATTAACAACTCCAAGGCAATCTCCGGAGCAATGGGGAATTCTGGAATCTCAGTACTACTGTTAGTGTATCGCACTTTGTACATAAAATAAGTACAGACTTTGGCCAGCACATGCGATCTGCAACAAATTGTTGAAAGAAATATCTGTCAGTTTGTTAGGGATTGGTTGAACTGGTCTTTTATTACTACATAACGTGAGAATCCATTGAATGGACACAGGAATGCAAGATAACTTTTGAATTTAGTATGTCAAGAATCATTATGTTTCAAATTGGGCAAGATTTGAACCCTGGGTCCCTTGTCTGTCCATCAGTCGAAAAAGGAAACCCTAAACCACTTGACCATCCTGGAATACATACCTAATTGAGATCAAATTTTATTATTTCAAGGTAGATATGCATCAAAACGCGTGTCTGTAGAAAAATCTGTTTGGATCAATTTAATTTTGCATTAAAGATTCCAAATGCGAAACATCTTTAAGCTTATTGTTGTTTATATCGTTTACAACAAATTTATACAGTGCTCAACCTTAGTAAAATTTGAGCAGATGATGCTTGTTGGCTAGTAAATTTCAGACCCCCCCTAGCCCAAGGACAAGTAAGCCAAAAAGTTAAGGTCGAGCACTGTTATAGTTATTGTTATCGCTGGTTTCACGTCATTCTTGTTACGAAACACATTCGCAACAATTAAAGCATTACATCACTAAGTTTACAGCTGAGTGATGGAACAAGTGAGTGAGTGAGTGAATTTGCCATCGTCTCCGATAACCCGTTCACTATGCTTCGCATATTCACGGATTAAAAAGTGATACCTCAAGTCTGTCCACTTTATTCCTATTTGCAATATGTCCAATCAAACATACCCTACAACAGTTTATTGATTCAGAAAGCGCTTGTGCAAAAACATCCTAAGACACATCACATTCTGGCTTTTCTCACTGTTGTTTCTCAATGTTGTCTTTCAGTGCAAAGAAACAAGACCTTCATTTGAAACTATTCCTGGGATTATCTTGGTCTGGTTCTTATACATGTAACATCAAGCAGCTAGGAGTATTGCTACTCTCCCTGATTCACAGGATAATTACAGTATTACAGAAAAGACTGCAAACATATTTTGATACATAAATTACTTACGGAATTTCTCTGAAGTACACTTCATTGGTTTCATTCTCTGAAAACTGACCTGCAAATATGAATCATACAAGTTACATTGTACTTTTAAAATACAATGTAGGTCTATATACATGTAACATGTAATACCATGTTCAGGTTTTTACACAATTAATGTATTATTTTTGCATCAAGCCTGCATTACAACAGTCATCTTAAATAACTATTTACAATGTAATTCTATTACTGGATGTTTATAAACTCATTGTCAGGTACCACAAATGAACTCTTCCACTCCCAGAGTCAATTATGAAGACATGTTACAGGACTGTGGTGTGACCATTCAAATGAAACCTCTTCAGCAGTCCTTTTGCATGGTACATGGTACTTTTTGTTTTTCAATACAGTGTATTTTACAAAATGAAATTTGGAATTTTTCTTAAATTTTGATTTTTGGCAGTTTTGAGAATTAACCCTTTCTCAGTCATGAAAGTAAAAGTAGCCATATTTGAGAAATACATACATACATGTATACTTTATTTGGTCTCCCAGGTTTAGAATCTGGCAGCCATAGGCTGATGTGGACCTGCGTTACTAAAGCATATCCTATTTACATCTAATAAATAAAATATCTAATAAAACATCTAATAAAATAAAATCAAAATGATGAAATGACTAGATCATATTAATGAATATTATATACATGTATGTGTCTGTCTTGTTTTGGAGTAGTTATTCGAGGTAGTAATTTCAATAGTAATGAAAGTGATGGGATTTATTCGTAATCAATGAACTCTCCTTTTCGAAGGTGAAATTGTTGATGAATTTGGAAAATTGCTTTATATTGGCATTATAAATGCAATATACAGTACCGCTCAGAGATAAGCGAACATAGCACACGCGTTCTTAACGCTACCCTAACGCGTTTGAATTTGCGTTCACGTTATTTTGAACGCATTCGGTGAATGCGTTTTCTTTAACGCGTTAAGCCTTTGTTATTCATAACCAACATTTCTTTTGTAATCCAAAACAAAAGGCGAGTCCACCGGGACTAGTCTTTTGTTTTTTGAAACTACCACATCGACAATAATGCGAGAATCGAAATCCAAAACAAGGGGAACAAAATCATGACAATTACACGGCTAAACAAGCGCTCAGTCAGAGCGACAAAATAAACAATTTCGAGACTCAATTCGCCTCGCGACTCCAAAAAATATAACAGAGTTCAGCAAACAAGTCTATCGAAGCGTTTAGTGATCGCCTTGCATAAACTTTAGCGCGATCGATGGTTCACTTGGTGGCATCTTCAAACATCTTCAAACACCGTTTTCGCCGTCTACGATACGCTACGCTAAATTTCTTTGAGATCATGTGAATTCGATGGCCGAGTTTTGTAATTCACGAGCAAGGTAACTTATAATTTACCGTAAAGAGATCGATTGCGAATGTGATTGAAGTTTTCGTTTACGCAAGCGATACGCTGTGACAAGCGAAATTGAAAGATCGATTGCGATTTTGTGTTTTTTCGAGTGTTTGAAATGTTCGACGAGGGAGTTACTGATATGTCAATCATTGCAAGTTCTAGCTGTCATGTATGCAAATTTTTACTTTTGATTTGCACGTGACGATTTTTGTAGCAAACTTCTACAAAACAGCAATTCAGCGAAGGTCAAAACAATGAACAACAAAAAGCGAACGGATTCGCACCATTTTAAACTACTTTGCAGTTGTTCTAATTTTCAAACTACTTTGCAAAACACTGTCTATTGAAGCGAAGTTTGGTCGCCTTACGCGAACGGCCTTAAGTTCGCCGGAGTTGACGAGAAAGTTCAGGAAGATTGGCTTTTATTTGGCGTGTGACGGGCGAACGTCGTAATTATCACGGCAATAATAAAAAAATATTATCTCCGGTTCTATCAGGCGCACATACGTGATTGAAACAGCAAAATACTCCTACTTTAAAGGCGAAATTTGTGATAAAAGATTTTCTGACGCGCCGATTACTGTTGAGTTATTTCTTTGCAAGCGAAAGTTCAGGAAGATTGGCTTTTATTTGGCGTGTGACGGGCGAGCGTCGTAATTATAACGGCAATATTAAAAAAAATATATCTCCGGTTCTATCAGGCGCACATACGTGATTGAAACAGCAAAATACTCCTACTTTAAAGGCGAAATCTGTGATAAAAGTTTTTATGGTGCGCCGATTAATGTTGAGCTATTTCTTTGCAAGCGAAAGTTCAGAAAGATAAGCGGCCTCTATGATAGTCGGCAAGGATCAACCAGCGGAGAGATCACAAAAGTTCGAAACATGTCGCAGATCCAGTCATCATTGATAACCTAATGAATATAAACTCCATATCCGTTCTACATGTAGTTAAACTGTTATGTTTTGTTTATGCGAGTGCCATCGCACGTCGATATAAACTTAATTTGTCTTTTGATAAACAGTGCTGCTCCGTTTATCGATTGAATGCCTGAAAACCATTAGAATACGGTATGTAATGTCTTTTGAAACGTCCATTAACTTCTATTCACAAAATAACAATGACAGTGAACAATAACCAAACTCATACATACTAATGCGTTAACTTTAACGCACTATTTCGCGTTTCTTTAACGCAGCTTAACGCAGCTGAACGCGCGAGCGCGTTAAAACGAATGCGTTCATAACGCATTTTTAACGTGAATTTTGGTTCGCTTATCTCTGAGCGGTACTGTATTGTATTGCAATAGGCCATTTCCAAGTTGCCTTTAGCCTCTCTATCAAAGCGAGGCTAGGTGCGAAACCTTTCATATGAAAATGAGTTTTCATTCACATGTAAATAAGTTTTATTTGCATGTGAATTAAAATCATTTTCATATGAAAGGTTTCGCACCTAGCCTCGCTTTGATAGAGAGGCAAAAGGCAACTCGGAAATGGCCTATTTCATTCTCTCCATGGCCAATATATATTGCATTGCAATATAAGCAATATATTGCAATGCAATATATATTGGCCATGGAGAGAATGAAATTTGAGAAAACTTGGCTGCAAAAGCTAAAAGTGTTAACTTCTAAAAGTCATGTTCATATGCAGTCTAGAATCTCACCTGGACCACTTAACATGGCTTTGATTGTCCCTGACGTCAAGGCATAATCCCTGTTGATTATGAACTCATGATCATCACTGGAAATCAGTTTCACATACATCGCATTTGGCCCTTCACATCCTCCATACACTGGCTCTGTCTGGCCTTCGTCACCTTTCTTATCATCGGTGTCTGTCATCTGTTCAACAGAGGGAAACAGGAAGATACATGTAATAAATTGAGACTAATACCAATAGTATAACACCAATCACTGCCAACAGTAACCAGTCTCATCACAGGCCAGAAATAAAAAAAATCCATGCTTTGTCATTTGAATTTGGAGTTTATGCTGGCATAATACAACATATTTCAACTTGGAATAAGTTTAAAAATCTCTATTTAATTGTTTTGCTCTTTAGTCAGTGTGATTGCTTGTCAATAGGCCATTTTCGAGTTACGTTACGCCTCGTTGTCAAAGCGAGCCTAGGTGCACAACCTTCATATGTAAATGAGTTTTCATTCACATGCAAATGAAAACTCATTTTCATATGAAAGGTTGTGCACCTAGCCTCACTTTGATAGAGAGGCTAAAGGCAACTCGGAAATGGCCTATTAATATTTAGGTGGTCCTAGTCATAGCAAATGCTGTACTGTAACATCCAAGTTCTCCTTGGAGAACTTTGAAGAGAGACTTCAAATCTATTCAATATTACAATCAATGTAGTTTCCAAGAGCATACATGTACATGGGAAAAAAGATGCTACAGCACTAGTAACATTTATCAAGAAATCTGACAGCAACAACTGAGACGCATCTAGGCCGATAATTATATAGAATGGGTGGACTTTGAAACAGTGATGCAAGACATTTTGAAATATAGACAAGTGATTTGAGGACTCCCCTCCCCTTTCCTTGCAGGGCCTCGAAAGTTGCAACAGAAATTGTGTTTTTTACAAGCATCATGAATGCTATATATTTCATGCTTGTATGGGAGGAATAACTAGTATTAGCCTGTTCCAGGACTTCATATTGTGGGAAATACACGTAAAGGAAAGGCACTTCAAGACTGTAAAGTGGAAAAAAAAAAGGCAGAGGATCTTGGAGAATGGGTATTAGAAAAATCTCTTGTTCATACTTCTGGCAGTGTTTGGATAGCTAAAAAAGCAGTCCATCCATACACAAGTCATCTCATGTGTTCACTTAGCATGCATCATTCATTATTCTTTGAGTATGCACCATGACCTTTTCATAATTTTGCAATCACATCAAGCATAAAAATTATGGCCACTAAGTACAGTGTATAATAAAATACTAATGTATTTTCTCACACTGCGTGCCCACTCAGTCAATTAGTGTATATTATTTTTGGCCATGTAAGGGAATTGGGGCTCTCATGTTAGATACAACTAAAACTTTTAGCCATCTCAGGATCTGTAATGTATATCAATATTAATCAAAACTATAACAAAATTCTTGAATCTGATTGGTTATCAGCAGACCCAATTGGAGCATTAATAGGACAGTTTACGCGTCATGCTTGTAATTGGACGATGTAATTGGACAATACGCGTCATTTGCGCGCGCTATCCTTTTTCTGGGCATGCATCTCGGTCAAAGACACACTCAATTGTAATGTTTTTAAATCACCAAAACGTGTAACCATTTAACATTTTATCCTCAAATTTTGTTATAGTTATGATTAATTGGTAACAGGACTTCGTGTCGTCCAATTCTGTCAGTAATCATACTCGTGATTAAACAAATCGGACTCCTGCTTCGCGGTCGTCCGATTTTGTTAATCACTCGTATGATTACAGACCGAATTAGACTCCACTCAGTCCTATTACCATTATTAACAAGATGCTAACTTAATGTATAAAAATTATTCTGATGAGTGTTGTAAACAATGCAATACATTACACAGGCTACATGTATGCATCAAACATTGTTTGGACAGGTTCTTTTATGATTTTCACACTTTGACCTTTTTACGTTTGGGAATAATTACAGCAGATGATTATATTAAACAGGTTATAATGTCATTTCTCTGCACAATATTTCACAAGCACGTAAGCTTACATTTTGCTGAAATATGGATTATCTTGACACATGTCCACTAAAAAAGCCGGCAAACGGAAAATGAACTTCTACAAAGGAACAGCCTAAGATATTTGCTTGAACGACTGTACCGCTTTTTAAAAAAATTACACATAAACGACGATTAAACGATCAATAGATCTTTAAGATTAAATACAGAATTAAGAGGAAATATAGGTAAGTAAGCTTATATTTTACGAAAAAATTCCCGACCATGCCTAGCCTAGCGACAACATGCACAATGCATTTTACATTCACAACAAAAGCAAGCGAGAAGGTCGAAGAATTTCGTTAAAGACAACACCGTACATATTAACTTACCTCTTTAAGTATACAAATTGTTCCGATGTAAGCCCAGATGGCCAGAAAACGTGAAAAAACGAAACAAAGTGTTTCGCCTTTGATGCCACAACGCTTTACGAATAACCCTGATCTCACTGCGTGGGCCCAGACCTCTCACGGTTCTACTTTGGCGGGAGAATTTGGATGCGGTGGCCTGGGAGGTACTGCGTTCTGTTGGCGCGGGAAAAAAAAATTTTTTAAGAGAGGATGACAGGGTCGGGAAAGTTTTGGCTCCGAAATAAGCTGAAAGCTAGAGAAGAAATGGTAGAGAATAATTCAATTTTAATTTTCCGCATAGGTCTGTTGCTCAATGTTGAGCATTAATTTTAGACCGCTCTAAAAGAAAAAGAATATTAATAAAAAGGTAGCAAAGTGCACGAAAAATACAAGTTTAATGATTTTAAATAACTTTATTCACAAATCTTTGGCTAAAAAGAATTTAATACGGTTGTGCTACAATTAAAAAATATATAAAAGTTACTAAATATAAATAATAAAAATTTGGAAAAAAGCACTGTAACAAAATTCTAGAATTCTAGAGAATTCTAGAAATTGGTGTACAACGGGAATTACGTCCACCTCTCTTAACTTTTATAGCCTGTATACAGCCGTCCCCTCCCCTCCGATTTTCTTGGGAGAAAGCAGGCACAATATACTTAATAAAGGTTAGAGGGACAAGAAGATAGCTTTCTTGACATTTACATCCAATTTACTGTACAAGATACATCCATTTTATATAAATACACGTTAAAAAACGCCTTTTAACATACCCTACCCAAATCATACCCATATCCCTGACTAATATAGCCTGATTCTTGGATGCCGGTCTGAGGTCGCTATCCTCATCTGATGTACTTTGTTTGAGGACTTGTTCTTGATTAAGGGGGGGGGGGGGGGGGGGGGACTCCCATATATAAATGACAGGATGCTCACCATGCCTTTTAGGGGTTGAAATTATTTTGTAGATTGGTACTGCTTAATAGGGTGCTAAAATCTAAAATGAGCACTGTTAGAATTACATTTAACTCTCTCTTAACGGACACCTCTATAAGATGGACACCTGGTGTTGGCGGGGGTGTTGGTACCTACCGTTTTTCAGTCATTTTACTGCAACAAAACTCTCTATAAAATGGACACCTCTGTAAGACGGACACTGGCGGACAATTTGAAACTGTCAACGGAAAGCTGGTGCTGAATATGAACACGGCGGAGTCCACTTTTCTAATATCGTTCTTCCAGTTTGTAGGTTTTGCTTGAGTGAACGACTTTAAACAGATTTAAAACAGACGTGTATGCATTGTACATACAGACGGACAGTTGGGGCCGGTCCCGACAGAGTCCGTCTCAGAGAGAGTTGACTGTATCCCAGTACCTTTTAGGGTATTGAGCCAAAAAAATATGGCAGGAACTATTTGTCAGTCAACTGATTTTTATTGCGGTCTCATTATCTATCGCTATTAAAAATCGTCAAAGTGTCAGTTCATGTGTTGTTTTAAAATTGGTACCTCTTGAAAGGGGAAAAAAATCCATTTAAGCCACGCCCATCAAACAACATTCCGACTGGTGCCTTTTAAGGCTGGTTTTCACTGGCGACGGAATCGAAGTCGAAAGAGCGCTTCCAATCTAGTGAAAATCAACAGAGTCGTAAGCGTAGTCATAAGGTCGACAGAATCGGACGGAGTCTTCCGATTCTGCTTATGACTCCGTAATCTTCTTCCCATTCCGTCAGTTTCATTTTTACTAGATTAACGCTCTGCGCTTCTGGGCCGGGTTGTTTAAAGCACGACTACTACGATTATCAGTTGAGTGAGGCACGAGCGAAGTTTAGCGACAAGGTTTTGCCGTTAAAACTACGTTGTTGTCAAGGGCAACTTGCTACGTTTCCAACGGTAACGCGTTTTGTTACTGATGACGTCCAATGACAGACAAGATACCGTTTGAAACGTAGCAAGTTGCCCTTGACAACAACGTAATTGTAACGACAAAACCTTGTCGCTAAACTTCGCTCGTGCCTAACTCAACTGATAATCGTAGTAAGCTAACCCAGGATCAGCGTCAATTTTAAAGCCAGTTAAACAACTCCACAATTGAATTGTTTCCAAAGTTTTCTGCCCTTCAGTTTTGACTTTAACTTTCCTTCACTACTAGCTACAAATAACTTTTTAAAAAACATTTTTAAACAGAGATGACAACCCCCTCATTTTTATACGGGATCTCCCGCCCCCCACCCCGTGGGTTCTTGATGTCATCTACAAATCACCCATTTTTGAAATTCCTGATGGAAAGAACAATAAACACTTAGTGACTGGTCCCGTGGGAAACAGTGAATTTTGTTTCCCGAGAATCTCGATGTTTCGTCTCGAGATCAGTCATTAAGTGATTTGTTATATAGCCACACAAAAAAACACAACACAACAGTTTGTAAAACGCACCGAGCACTCGAGGTGAACATCAATCGTATCATAATCATGCCACCTTTTGTCACGGTCTGATCACGTGCGCTAGCGAGCAACAGTGCAATGTTACTCTCTGACGTCAAAATTGTTGCCCGCTTTCGCAAATGTTGCCCGCTGAGGACAATTGGCGGGGAAACAGTTTGTTAGACGTCATGTGACCATGAATCAACAATGAATGCGCGCGTTGCATTGAGAAAAACTCCAGCTATACAGCTATTTCAATAGGCCATTTCCGAGTTGCCTTTAGCCTCTCTATGAAAGCGAGGCTAGGTGCGAAACCTTTCATATGAAAATGAGTTTTCATTCACATGCAAAGAAGTTTTATTTGCATGTGAAATCAAAACTCATTTTCATATGAAAGATTTCGCACCTAGCCTCGCTTTCATTGAGAGGCTAAAGGCAACTCGGAAATGGCCTATTAACGTTGTCGGATGAAAACATAGGCACGCATTGCATGCATGAGCTATTTTGAAAATTACCTAAATGATATGAAATGGTGAAAGTAACAAAACAGCGGAAGTTAACTCGCACAAATAACCGCTTGCAGATATACGTTTTTCAAATCCTCCGGCCCGCCCACTACCAAAAAAAATACCGAGATAACCAACTGGGTCCCGTTTCTCGTTTCTCGGCTAGCTTTTTTTCACGGGATTTCCGGAGTTATTTTTTGACGAAACTACGGTCCCAGTGAAATGAGCAACTTGTATCTAGTCTTTTTTTAAAGGTTTCTTTTATTATTCACAAAAGACACGTGGAAAAGTTCCTTTGGCCTGGAAGACGCAAACTAATTAAATTAAATTGTTTTCAACTCCAAACCACAAGCTAATTAAATTAGTGACACGAAAATTCTTTGAACCACCTGTTTCTGTAATGTCAACCAGAAAAGTCTTTCACAGAAACTAAACGCATGAAAAATGAATATAAGTAGTCTCCTAGTAAATTGGAACTAATATTATTTAAACAACCGTTTTTATTCTCCACAAAAAAGTCGTGCAAATAGAAACAGAACTAATCAGATTAAATTGTTTTCGACTCAAAACCACAAGCTAATTGAATTACTTACACGAACATTGTTGAGGTTAACATTTGGAACCAAACACCTTTTCCTGTAATGTCGACCAGCAGAAACTTAGCGCATCCAAAATGAATTTTGCTTGTTCCTAGTAAATTGCAACTAATATTTTTTAAACAGGCGTTTTTTAACGCACCATATAAATTAATTACATTACGTTTTCTCGAAAACATGTTGAATTTCATCACGTACCAGTTTCTATAAGGACAAAGTTCAATATTTGCACGTGCACACAACGTGACTGCTCATACAAAATACAGTCGCTTCTCGCTTATAGTAATCGCTTGAGGCATACAATTAATAACCTACACATCAGCTCACATTAATTCAAAGAAAGATAAACGTTTTACATACTGTAAATTGTAGATTAATTGCATTACATTTTCTCTGTTGAACTCCATGCATCACGGACAAGTTTCTATAAGGACAAAGTTCAACATTTTCACGTGCAGACAGCGTGTCTGACAAAAAAAATCCAATTTTAAATAGTAATCTCTTGAAACCCAGGCTTGAAACTTACAATTCATGTTCCGCATCATATTATTTGAAATCGGCTTGCCGTTTTTGCAATAAAACTATACTCAATCATACTTCAGTATAAGCTCACCTATGAACGTAACCGCAGTCCACATTTTTTGGACGTCTCATCCCCCGCAGACCATTCTACCATTCATGCATAGGGCACATTATAGGCGGTATTTCCAAATAAATGTCCTTGATATTGCCAGGTTAGCAAGCCAGTCGGGATTAGAGAACAGTTCCCAAGCAACAAATTTTCAAAACTTTACACTTTTAGTGTTTGCGGCAACAATCGCGGAGATTCAAGATGGCTGATTTTCAATTCATGTCAAGTGCCCTTCTTTGACCTTCAGTAATACCATTTTAGAAGCGAAAATTTGATTGGCTGACATAGTACACGGTGTACATACTAGAGGCAATCTGATTGGTGTGACATAACCCAAGACATACATACAAACAAACAAACAAACAAACTAACAAACATACTAACATCACAAACCAACCTTTGCGCCTGCTAATGAGCTATTTTTTTCAAAATAGCTCAAAAAAGCTCAAAGCCAAGACCGCAAGGTAGTATGGGATTTATATGCATAAATTCACCACAATTGCTATTAACAACTATCCACACTACCTTGCGGTCTTGGCTTGTAGGCTTTGAGCTTTCATCCGACAACGTTAATTGAAATAGCTGTATAACAATGTTTAATATCCACTGTGATTAGCTATGACTGGTAGAAATATTCAATGGTTAGATGATGTCAAAAACAAGCTATCAAACAAGGTACATTAGACAGTTAGAGGAGTGTCGAGCGAACTCGTACTGTCTGAGAATAGGCCATTTCCGAGTTGCCTTTAGCCTCGCTATCAAAGCGAGGCTAGGTGCGAAACCTTTCATATGAAAATGAGATTTCATTCACATGCAAATAAAACTTATTTCCATTTGAATGAAAACTCATTTTCATATGAAAGGTTTTGCACCTAGCCTCGCTTTGATTGAGAGGCTAAAGGCAACTCGGAAATGGCCTATTAGGCTGGCTAATAAGCATGTCCATAAAATTCACATTCCAACTAAATTTCCAAAGAATACATTTTAATTTCAAACATCGTACAATATAAATTTTGGACTACTGTGTATAGGCCTTTATCACGTGGCGGCCATGTTGACTCCCCGGAGAATAAAATGCTTTATTTTTGCCCTTCTAGCCTTGCAGTGAAAAAGTTGAAAACGAGGTTGGGCGGGCAAAAATCTTCTGTTTTTATACAAAATGGCAGGGCGTGATAAAGGCCTACATTGTATTCTAACGCTTTAACAATATTTAAAAACTGTTATTAATTTAGCACACATTTATTGTACTGTAATTGCCAATTTTTCATATGAAATTTAATCATGATCGTAACAAGCCATAATTTTATTAAATACTCAGGTATCTAGTGATTTTACAAAAACCTGTGAAACCAAATTGAAGTCAATAATTATTATTATTATTGTTAAATAGTCAGAAATAAACAAAACGAAACAATGGGATCAGCATCTAATTTGTATATTGCAGATTATGTGAAACTGCTCTATCATTATTTTTTTAATATTATTTTTTCCATTTTGGTTATTCAAATTTATTTAGCAACAAGGAAATGTACCTGCAGAAAATAGAAGCAATGCAAAACTTACAAAAAACAAACTTCGTCAATGCCCTATTTTTTTTCACAGCTAACTAAAAATAATGTTGCAACAATTTGAGTTATAATAAGTAACAAGTTATAATAAATTTTTATGCGTAACATATAACATACAATACATAGAAAAATAAACTTAAATGTTTGTTTTTGCTTAAATAATAAATTACTTTCTATATTTCAACATGTGCTTGCAAATTTGTTCTTTAATAATTTCTGACCATCGCTTTTTATTTACTCCCCACAAGCTGAGTTTAAGTAACTGCACTAGAGTATTTGCAAAGTAGGCCAAAATAATTTGTTTTTCATTTTTTGGATCCTATTCGGGCAAGGCTGTCTGCTGCTTCATTGCCTTCAATTCCCCGATGTCCTGGAACATGTGTCTACAAGGGAAACAACAAAAAAGGTGAGCCACCTTACAATAGCAATCATTTTCAATGCTGTGAAAATCTCATTTTTCCCTGACTTCTCTTCAAAATATCAAAATTTTCCGTCTATTCCTTGATCTTAAAGAATTTTATTTTTCCCTGACTATTAAATCCTGACAGGTGGCAACCTTGCAGCCAGATGGGATAATATTTTGCCCTCAATGTCACAGTGTACACTGTACAAACTCAGCAGTGGCTAATTTACCTTTTATAATAATTTGAAGAAAGAGAATTTTTACAAGTACAGTGCAACCTCCATTGAGGGGAGACCAGATTGGGACCAGGAGAAGTGTCCCCTTAATAATAGAGGTGTCCCTTTAATAGAGGAGATAATTACAAAGATTATATGAGCATTTTGCCAGTCGGGACCAAGAGAAGTGTCCTGTTAATGGAGGTGTCCCAAAGTACAGGTTCCACTTTAGTAAGTTAGTTATGAAAGTAAAATTTGCGTTCCGAGTATTTTTTAGAGTCAAAACTGAGATGTTTTGCAAAGACAAAATTATTGTTCAAAAGCTGGCAGGTATACATTTCTGGCTAGGCCTAATTACAGCTTTTTTCAGCCAGCGTCAAAAAGTAACAACAATTAAATTGAAAACCAACAGAACTGATCTGCCATTGATTTCCAACTTTTCAAAAGAACATGTTTCTATGGCTTACCCATTTGACATTAACTTCATCACACAATTTGGTCAGTTTTTGAAATTCATCCTTATTTTGTACTTCTGTTCCATTTATAGTTTTCCATCCATTTTTCTTCCATCTCACACACCAGTCCGTGGCTCCTGACAAATGAAAGGGAGGGAAATAAGAAGCCAAAAATAACAAAACAACTGAGATGCATTTTGTAAGTATTAGGGGTTTATAGGTTTCCAAAATCTTTAATTATTTTATCTTCATTTTCTAATATTTTTTTTATGTGAATGTTTTTTTGGGCATACACGAGTTTTGTACATGTAGTTCTTTCCCCTGTTAGTTTAAGGTTAGTTTACAACTGACTACAACTAGTTTAAGGTTAGTTTACAACTGAGATGCATTTTGTAAGTATTAGGGGTTTATAGGTTTCCAAAATCTTTAATTATTTTATCTTCATTTTATAATATTTTTTTTATGTGAATTTTTTTTTTGGGCATACACGAGTTTTGTACATGTAGTTCTTTCCCCTGTTAGTTTAAGGTGTCCATTATAATGATTTTGGATGTTTAAATTTTCGGACAAAAAAAGGTTGGAATATTTAATCGTCCAAACAAAAAAAATCTGAACCTTTAAATGTCCATACATTTGAAAATTTGAGTAGTATTAATACTTAACTTGAAATTGTGTTTCGAAGCCCAGTGTGATCATGAAGCCATTGGTATAAAAAGTACTACAATTCATCTTTATCGTCTTCTGGTATAATAAGAGACTCTTCAAAGTCGACAAGTTCAGGAACCTCTATTACTGTACCTCTCTCTATTACTTTCTTTAAAGTGCAATTTCGAGCCAACCTAGTGCGAGTTGGATAGCCAGTGTAGTAAAAGTGCAAAAGAATAACTAAAGAAGTAGACTAACTTGTTTTTGATAGTATTATTTTGTTGTAAATCCTGTGATATAATAATAAAATTTTACATGTATGTACTCTATTAGTAGTATTTACAGATTCCCATAGTCTTTTTTGTCTGAAATTTCAGACAAAAAGTGTCCGAAATATGCCAAGAAAACATCCAAAAATTTGTTGTCTGACGTCTCCATAGTTAAAGTAGCACATTTTAGGGCTTAGGTTCTAGAAAATTGCATCCTTACCATTAATAGTGTACTTGCTGTCAGTCTTGATTTCTAATGTTTTATGTCCCAAATCCTTGGCAGTCTCAAGAGCCCTGACGGCAGCCTGTGTCAATCAATGTCCAACATACACAGATCTTTAAATAATTATTAGCCTGTTGCAAACATACTGCAAAATACAATGTTTATATGAGAAAAGATTCTGACATCAATGTACCATAGCATTTTATGAATTGTAAACTTTTAGATACAAGACAAAAAAAATTACTGATCCAGTTTAAGGAGAATATCTGTGCTACAAAGCCAGTACGTTTTCATGTACATTTCTCTGTAGAACTCTATCAAAGTCTTGACTGTTCCGGAATTAGAATATTACAGGAATTATTTGCTATTGAATTCCAATTATTTCTCACACATCCAACACTGTATATTGTATATTGCACAAGTTTTGCACCCTCACAAACATCACAAAAACATCACAAAATGGTTTGCTAGTCTATTATTTTTACAGTGGAACCCCGTTAATACAGTCACCAATGGGCCATGAAAATTTGGCCGTATTAATGGGGTGGCTGTATTAACAAGGTAGGGTCAAATTTCATGACTGGTCTATGTTTCTTTTTCATGTCAGGAAAGTAAATTGCTGTTTGATTACGTTAACGACAGAGGTCAATGACATGACAAGTTACAGGCGTTGTGAATAAATACAGTATTGTTTCTCAAGTACTGTACAGTATTTGTTTTGTTTGGTCAATAATTAATGCGTATTTGGTTTGAGTGGCCGTATTAACGGGGTAAAATTATAAAGGATTATAGAGGTTGGGATTTCAGAATGTGGCCGTTGGCCGTATTAACAGGGTGGCCGCATTAACAGGGTTTTATTATAAGAAAATGTATGGGCATTTCGCCGGGACAAAAAAAAGTGACCGTAATAACGAGGTGACTGTATTAACGAGATGACCGTAAGGGGGGGTTCCACTGTATTATAGGATGGTAGGTACCACATGAAGTATTGTCAGCCGAGACTTCTTACCATTATTTCTGCTCTTTGATTGGTTTGCTTTCCTTCTAGTCTATCACTGATATTCCTGGGTAAAAAAAGATATGTGACTAAATGTATAAAAATAAAAATAATTTTGTTTATACATTGTACCATTATAACCTACATGTAGCTTGTAAAAAAGCACCCACCTTTGTTTAAGTATGGTTTCCCTTGAATAAACATCCCCAACTTATTTAAAATCAGTTCACCTAAAGGCAATTATATCAACTACAAGTACCATGGACCATTTTAAAAATGAAGGTTTAGATTTCAAGAAAAAAACAACGATAGCAATGACACCAAGTTGTTGCTATGGTAACTCTGATTGTGATAAAACTCACTTTAATAAGCTTCAATCTACATCTGGATTTCCGGGTTAATTTGTTAGTGTTATGCTGCTGTATTTCATTATCAAACTGGGAAGGTATCACTATTTGAAAATCTAAACCCTTCAATATTTTATTGTCTTGATTGCATAGAGAACCAAACTAACCTGGAATTTCCAGGACCCCAATAAACTCCAATTCCAGCCCTAGCACCATTTCTGCCATTCTTTGTGCAGCAACCATCGGTATAAACTACCGGCCGACTGTCTGAGGAGCTGACCCCACTTGAAGAAGATGGAAACAAACCAGAAGAACTTGATTGCGTCGAGGAGCTGGTATAAGAAGGTTTAAAGTGCTTATAACTCCTGGAATTATGAGAACTGTTATCGGACATCTCATTGTAAGATCTTTTCCTGCTTCCCTGTGATAACGGAAAATAGCAACTGTCATCACTACTGTCTGTAAACTAAACAGATGGGGGAAGTACAATGTACAGTGTACAGTGAACTTCTGCTATAATAAAAACATTCAGGAACATGATTTAGTATTCCTGTAGCAGTGGGAGTTATTTTCTACTATAAAAACAACTCCTGTCTACTATTAATGGGGGGGGGGGGGGGGGGGGCAAATAATTTCAAATCAGCCAAGCATGTGGCAAGAGGATGATTTGAAATTACGAGCACAAAGTTCAATTTAATTACTAATGATTATTGAAGGTCTTCTGGCAAGAATGTCCTAAGTATCTTTTCAGGGTCAATTTTTTTTGCTCAGAATTACTTGAAATTTTTCCTGTGGCCTTTAATTCAATGGCAAAACATTGCCCTGTATTTTTTCTCATCTATAACAAAATTTGAGATTAAAATGTCCAGGGCTTGAGACTAACTTTTCAGCTTACTAGCCTAGTGGCTAGTGACAGGTTTGAATTCACTAGCCAACATTATTTTCACTAGCCAATAACATGATCGTGTCATACTGGTTAAAAACAAAAATCTATGAGACTTGGAAACATTGACCTTTTAGTTTTCTTCTTTAATCTCATACTAACACTTTACAACATACGAAGAAATGTCGAGAAGATAAGACAAACACCTTACGAACGTGTACCTGCGGAGAAACGTCGAGAAAATAAGACTACACCTTACGGATGTTCTAACATACGAGAAAATGTCGAGAAGATAAAAGACCTCATAAAACTGACATCTTATGAACGAACAAATGTATGGTAAAACATCGAGAAGATAAAACTAGCATCTTACGAGCGTATACTAACGTACGGAAAAACATTGAGAAGAAAAAACTAACATCTTACGAACGTACTAACGTATGGAAAAATGTTGAGAAGATACGACTAACACCTTACGAAGGAACAAATTACGTATGGAAAAACGTCGAGAAGGAAAGACTAGTAATACCTTACATTTCAAAATCCACTAGCCAAAACTGAATTTTAACTACAATGTAGACTTTGGCTAGTTGGCTACCGTTAGTCTCGAGCCCTGGCAAGGTGTCTGCAAGGTTGGGGTTGACTGTATCTATTGGAAATTTGGGTGCGAGTGTACTGAGAATACATGTACATTGTATAGCTTATACAGGGTTGTCAGAAAAGTTTAAAGTAGACAACTGATTTTGGAAAGTTACTGGATATTATTTAAACAATAACATTTCCTCTAAAAAACTGCCAAGCAAAGAAGTCAGCCAATAAATTATAACAAAGCAGGTGGGGATTTTCGCCAGCATCCAGCTACTTTTGACAACCATGGGCTGCATTTTTAAGTCAGTTTTTAAGTCTTAACGTTTTAAAAGAAAAATCCAAATGCTGTGACTATGAATCACTGGAGCTATTGTCCGTTCCGAAGTTCAAAACGGTCCTGGTAAGGAGTTAGGCTCGCACGGAATGCTGGGGCTGTTTTGGGGGACGGATCGGAAAAATGGCAGATGTTTACATTATGTGCGTGTAACTTGCTTTAGCATGGGAAAACGGAACTGCTGTGTCCCAGATTGTGTGAATTCCTGGCGGAATTCACCAGGAGTAAAGTATCATTGCCTGCCTAAAGATGAAGGAATCCTAAAGGAGTACAAAAGGCTCATAAGGAACGCTAACCTCAAAGAATTATCCCGTAACACAAGGATATGTGGTAATCACTTTCTCGGAGGCGAAAGGATGTCACGGACTCAGTTGCCTTCGATCTTCCCTTGGTCGACACCCAACAAAAGGCGTCGTGAGATAGTGAAAAACGATCTGCCTACGAAACGGAAGAAGTCATCAGTAGATTTTCAAGTGACAAGCGATAAATGTGCAGCAAACACAAGCGAGATGCCCACGGTTGAAGTGAGTACTTCTGATGTTTTTCTAAATGAAGTTTCTAGTGGCAGTGATGATATCTGTGGATTAAGTGGAAACATTCCTTCACAAGTAAACGTAGAAGGCAAAATTCAAAGACTGCAAAATGAACCTGAAAAAATACAAAGAGAGCAAGCTGAAAAGGAAGAAATCCAAAAGCTGCAAAATGAAACATTGGAAATGCAAAAAGAAATTGACTCGTTGAAAAAAGAAGTGAATAAATTAAAGTACACATTAGAAGAAGAGCCACAGTTCAATATTGATGACTTTAAAGATAAAGATGCAGATATTGCCTTTTATACTGGTTTTCCTAATTACAGCACAATGATTCTATGTTTTAATGTGTTAAAAGAAAAGGCAGCCAACCTCAGCTATGGAAATCATCAGCGTGTAAACTTTGGTCCTGATAAAAAATCTGGCACAAAGAGAAAACTTTCACTTTGGCAGGAGTTCACCCTAGTCCTACTAAGGCTCAGACTAGGTCTTTTTGAAAGGGATCTAGCAAATAGATATAGAGTCTCTGTATCCACTGTGTCAGATATTTGCCGCACTTGGATCAGGTTCATGAAGTCTGAACTACAACCACGCTGCATTTTATGGCCAAGCAAAGAGCAAATTAAGCATTATATGCCCCCGGTGTTCAAAGAATTTTACCCAGAGCTTGTTTCTATCATTGATTGTACAGAAATACGAATGGAGTCACCTTCAAGTCTAGACAACCAGTCATTGTGTTACTCAATGTATAAGTCACACACCACAATGAAGGCACTCATTGGAATAACCCCAAATGGTGTTGTCTCATTTGCAAGTGAACTATACTGTGGATCCATAAGTGACCCTGAGATTGTAGAGAAGTCAGGATTTTACAGTCATTTACAAAAAGGTGATCTTGTCATGGCTGACAAGGGCTTCCTTATAAAAGATCAACTAGCTAAAGTTGGAGCACGACTGGCTATGCCTCATTTTTTAAGTGAAAAAGGGCAATTTAGTCAGCAGGAATGTGAAGTGAACAAAACAATCGCTAGTTTACGAATTCATGTTGAACGATACATGGAACGCCTAAAGAACTGGCATTTTTTTGATAGAGTAATACCCATCAGTTGTGCCAATATTTCATCTGACACATGGATTGTTGTTGCTTGTTTGTCTAATTTTTTGCCTCCAATAATTTCTTGAATAGACAAGAACTGTGTATATGCAATCTGCTTATAAAAAGATCAGAGTGTTTGTAATTTAGAAATTGGTATTTTTTTTATAGCTTGAGGGGGATGGGGCCCGGGGGGGGGGGGGGGGGGGGGGGGGGGAGCATTCAAAAAATGCTAACCTGAGCAATAAAGTGGACTGATGGGTCGATAGTCGCTGTTTCTGAGGGTTTAAAAATTCTAAATTTCTTGAAGGAGTATGCCCCATAGCCCTCTTCCTGGAAATTAGCGAACATAGTCATGGAGATCTCTTCCTCTTTTATAATTACTATTAATCACAAAATGTGCTATAAATTTGTTAGAGACTGGTTGTAGTTGCTCAGGATCGTTTGGAGAATAGAAAATGTTTGTATCATCAGCAAAAATTATAAATGTTAATTTTTTAGATGATCTGGGCAGATCAATAATATACAACAAAAAAAGCAGTGGTCCTAAAGTGAAACCTTGTGGCACACCACATGTTATAGTTTTCAAACTAGATTCTGTACTACCAATTTTAACTTATTGTTTTCCATTTTTATTCAATTTTTCTAGTAGAACAATATATATGTATATATACGTTTTTATGCAATTTTATTGATAATAAATCGGCCAAGATTTCATCATAACTGCACAAGAAGAAAAATAGAAAAAAAGGGGACTAGTAAAATGACAATATGGATAACAATAAATCTTACAATCACACTAAAGGGAAAAAAAGGAGGGCTGGATTAGATTATCCAGGGGGACTTGGATCATAAATTATACACAGAGTGTAGTCCATTTGGATACATATTTCGCGCGTTTGTTATTTTTCACAGCAATTTCTTTTTCACTACGAATTTTGTAATTAAGGACAACACAGAAAGCCTCGAAAGTCAGAGAACAACAATTTAACTTTGATTGATAGATACAGAATTTCGCTATTAGGAGATAGTGGTTGAAAGCAGAAGTGGAAGTCGATTCAAGTTTGTATCCATACAATACGTCAGTTTAAGTTAAAGGAGAATATGGTGATTGATCGTATCGAAGGCCTTTGAAAATCTAAGAAAATATCACAAAAAAGTCCTGTTATTTTATTTTCATCTATTGCTGATTTTACATTCTCAAGGCTTTCTAGAATGGCAAATTCAGTGGAACGCCTCTTTCGAATCCTAACTGATAGTAAAATAGCAGAGAAAGGACATCAACTGATCATATACCAGTCTTTCCAGTACTTTACTAAAAGGAGAGAGAATTGCTATTGGCCTATAATTCCTTAATTCAGTCACAATGCCGCTGCAAACTGCAGTAACTTTGCATTTTTAATCTCCAATAAGGACCACCTCCTGTGAGCAGACAGCCATGACACCTCCGCTAAGTGAACACATAAGCCTTGTGTCAAGGGCATTTGCTAATATGAGGTTTAACTGCTCAATCATATTGGTGAGACACTTGTCTGAGCTACATGTATATAAATAATATTATTGAGGTAGCCACCCTGTCTCATGCTATGAAGTCGATTGCATGTAATAAAGAAAGCACACCCTAACCTTTTAGTTTTTCATTTGAAACATTAAACGGGTACATTGTTTACTGCAGTAGATTTTGAGTGTATGGGAAATCAATCTCCTTATTCCAGCGAGGTTGACCATGGAGAACTCTTGGATAGACCACTTCGGGCAAAATGTTTTGAAAATAAAATTTCTCAAGTCGCTGAAGTGAACTTTGCCAGAAAATGTTGTCAAATTCAACTAATTCATGATTCAACCAAACTCCATTTGAAACAATAAAATGTGAATGCCTGTATTTACTACAGAATAGTTGTTGTTGAAGTTGGTAGAAGTACTTATGGTTTTTGTTCAAAACAATGTTACCATTACTTCGTTTGTAAATACCAAGTCTACAGAGGGTATCTTCCATGGATTCCTCATCTTTTGAAGTTACTTTTTTAACTTCAACTAAACATCCTTTCTCGGTAATGCCATCTGGACTTGCCCCTAAAAACGGGTGAGTTTCTGAAATAAAAAATCCACATTTTCTCACAACATTTCCTGTTTCCTTGCTGAACCGTTCTATAATTTTGGGTTCCATCTCAATGCCCTCCTTCATGAGTCTCGTTTGAATGTATGGTTTGTACATACATGTAAGAACCTCTGAAATTGCTTTCGTTGGGCTGGTAGCTTCCCTCAAAAGACATCTTTTTGTTTGTGATGCTGTTATTCGTGGCTGACGAACGTTGTACCACAACAAAGAAGTGTGTTGATCAGTGGTTGCTTTTTCTATTTCTTTTCTTTCGCTCACTGAATCGAATAACCTTTGCTTTACCCGGTCAGCCTTGAGGGATATTTCATTCAGTGACATTGGATGAACGTTGTCAGGTGAAACTAGCCTCCACTTTTGTAAAACGTTATCATTGTCAGGATGCTGTATTGCTGGCTCTTGATCATTACTCTTTGGAAGACTGTGAGGTAATACGAAACTGAGACCTATTCTTTTACCAGTCGCCAGTTCGACCATTTTTACTTGATCATGAAAGTGCTTTAGCTCACTATCGGAGATTGTCCTTTGATGAGGAGCTCTAACATCATTCTGATCTCTTGGAGAGCGTTTCTTCTCCTTTTTACCATACTCGTGTTTTTGAAATTTTAGTGACTGGATAGGTTCTGAATTCAATTTCCTTTTTTTAGGTAAATTCCATTGACATGGTTGGGAGGTGCACGGTACACTGCCTTGTACTTGACTCGCAGCACTATTTGTATCACTAGGAACATTGTTCCATTGATCTTCTATTGAAAATAGGGTTGCGGCCAGGTGGTTACATGTACATCGGCCATCCACGCCAGCTGGGCAGCCACAACAAGCCTTAGCAATACAACTGTATCTCCACTTGGGTAAAGTACAACTTTTACCGTGTACACATTTCCCTTTTTCATCGATGGAAGAACGTGGCTTTTAATGAAAAATTTATTTCCTTCCTTTTTTGAAAAAAGTTGTCGAACGTGGCCAGATTTATAAAAATTGTAACCTTTTGCAATTGGCTTTTCTGTTGCCAACTTCTTTCTTAGTACCACTTCTTCAATTAAATATTTCCAAATGTGGCTAAAAGATATCCTTGGCAGCACAGCAATACCACACTGAAATCCACCGGAAAGGAAGTTTTCGTTTACTTCGGGATCGAGCACTTCAGCGACTCCTAATGTCTTTCTTTTCTTAGCTATATTTACTCCACCATCTGGATCGACGACATCTTTATCCATTCCATTGTTGATATAATCATTTACCCTAAAAAGCAGTAGTAGCGACTTTCATTGAGATAGAAAATTTAGCAGGGAAAACTTTCTCATGTACAATTTCTGCAACGAACGTTTTGGAAATCTTTGAATGATTTCGTCGACTGTTGTTGCACGCGAAACGTGCAATTAATAAACCACGAATAAACTGAAGTCTTACCTTGCGACTAGATCTTTTCTCCTTCCAGTAACTTTAGCTCCTCTACATGACAACCACCGTTTTAAAACTGAAACTGTGCAGTGTTCTGCTGGTTTTGGCAATTTTGCTCCTGGAATATCTTCCTCATTAAGCTCAATTTTTCCTTCTTGTTTATCTACCAACAGAGGTGATAGAGCGGCCATTTTTTTCAAATGGCGCACGTCCCCCAAAACAGCCCCAGCATTCAGTGCGAGCCTAACTCGTACCAGAACTGTTTTGAACTTCGGAACGGGCAATTTATACAGCATTTGAAACAGTAGAAATGCTTAAACCCCATATTAAAATCAAGCTCATTGCTAAGTCCTTTGCTGATGTAAAATTTAACTACAAATTTTAGCATTTCTACTGTTTCAAATTAATGCTGTAAAAGCAGCAGTATCTTGTCCAGGGTCAGAGAATTTATTGGATTTTTCTTACAAAAAGTTGAAACATGAAAATATTATTGCCCTAAAAATGATCACTGGCCTTCTTTGCACTCAGCCCTTCATATTTTTCCAAATATTGTAATTCATGAAAAAAATCACAAAATTGCCAAAAATTAGAACCATCACAAATTTTTGGTAATACGTGCATGATAACCGTCACGAATATAGCATTTCTAACGTTTAAGTCTTTCGGAAACTCATACTAAACTTTTTAACCCATTGACACCTGAACCGCCCGTAACCGCCCGTACAAGACTCCACTGCTTTAAAAAATTGTAACTTTCTCAATCGTGCGAACATTGCCTTAACTAGCAGTTGTGAGCATTGACTAGAAAGTCTTTCAAATTGAGATACCCAATAAACACAAAAAAGTCAGCGATTTTTGCAGAATATCAGCGTTTGAATTTGGACAATAACAAAAATTACCGTTTTTAACGTCATAGAAAAACAACAAAAATCACGTTTTTGCCTTTAGTTTTTTTTATTCAAATCATCATGGCAAACCCAAAAATCAACATTCACAGCAAAATTCAGTCCTAGTCCTAGCTTAGCAGTGAATTTTTTTGCTCTTATTCGTTGCTCGGGCTGAGCTCTAGCCTCTCGTTCTAATGCATACTGACCTTGCCTCAATTTTCAATATCACCACCGCACTGCATGCTGGGAAATGGCCAAGAATTTTGACAGCGTTCGTTTCTTTCCGCACACATTTCATATTTATACTAAGTCCACAGCCACTCCGACCCACCGCCGAAATTTCGCGCTTGTTGTATTCTCCTGTGGTCGCAACTTCCAAAATATGCCGCAGTAGGTCCAGAAATTCATCCAGAGTCGAGTCCCAAAGCTGCTTCGTTTCCAGGCGGCCATTTTTTCCAGTTCAACGAGCAACGAGCCAAATTCGCAAACGAAGTACAACAACTAACTCGCTTCATTGAGAAGTGGACTCTGAACTACCTCCAAGCTTAATGATGCTCACCAGGCAGCTACTAAAGATGAAAAATGGCTGTGAACTTACCAAAAATCGTAGATAATTCATATTGGACCCTTTATTGCAAATCAAGCAAGCAAAATGAGATCGTCACAATGACGTTTCCAGTAAACTCGAGCCTTCAGTGTTTTAGAACAGCAGCACTTTCAATGGTAACTCCAAATATGCAGTCACGAAATCCTATGGGGCGTGTGTATGCAGAAAATCACTCAAAAACGTAAAAATCCTCAGGTGTGAATGGGTTAAGCTATCCGTTCTGGCAGATGTTCTCCTAGTTCTTGTAGTTCCGTAGCTTTGGTAGTTCTGTAGTTCTGGTAGTTCTTGTAGTTCTTGTAGTTCTTGTAGTTCTTGTAGTTCTGGTAGTTCGGTAGTTCTATAGTTATGGCAGTTCTATAGTTCTTGTAGTTCTTGTAGTTCTGTAGTTCTGGTAGTTCTGGTAGTTTGGTAGTTCGGTAGTTCTGGTAGTTTGGTAGTTCGGTAGTTCTCGTAGTTCTGGTAGTTCGGTAGTTCTCGTAGTTCTGTAGTTATGGTAGTTCTTGTAGTTCTTGTAGTTCTGTAGTTCTGGTAGTTCTGGTAGTTTGGTAGTTCGGTAGTTCTGGTAGTTTGGTAGTTCGGTAGTTCTCGTAGTTTTGGTAGTTCAGTAGTTCGGTAGTTCTCGTAGTTCTGGTAGTTCTGTAGTTCTGTAGTTCTGTAGTTCTCGTAGTTCTCGTAGTTATGGTAGTTCTTGTAGTTCTATAGTTCTTGTAGTTCTGGTAGTTCTGTAGTTCTGGTAGTTCTGGTGTTTCTGTAGTTTTGTAGTTCTAGTAGTTCTTGTAGTTCTGTAGTTCTCGTAGTTCTGTAGTTCTGGTAGTTATGTAGTTCGGTAGTTCTCGTAGTTGTGTAGTTCTGGTAGTTCTTGTAGTTCTGTAGTTCTAGTAGTTCTTGTAGTTTTTGTAGTTCTGTAGTTCTCGTAGTACTGTAGTTCTGGTAGTTCTTGTAGTTCTTGTAGTTATGTAGTTCGGTAGTTCTCGTAGTTCTGTAGTTCTGGTAGTTCTTGTAGTTCTGTAGTTCTGTAGTTCTCGTAGTTCTCGTAGTTCTGGTAGTTCTTGTAGTTCTGTAGTTCTCGTAGTTCTGTAGTTCTGGTAGTTCGGTAGTTCGTTAGTTCGGTAGTTCGGTAGTTCAGTAGTTCTGTAGTTCTTGTAGTTCTTGTAGTTCTGTAGTTCTTGTAGTTCTTGTAGTTCTGTAGTTCTGGTAGTTCTGTAGTTCTGGTAGTTCTGTAGTTCTGTAGTTTTCGTAGTTCTGTAGTTTGGTAGTTCTGTAGTTCTAGTAGTTCTGTAGTTCTTGTAGTTCTGTAGTTCTGTAGTTCTGTAGTTCTCGTAGTTCTGTAGTTATGGTAGTTCTTGTAGTTATGGTGGTTCTGTAGTTCTGTAGTTCGGTAGTTCAAGTAGTGCTGTAGTTCTGGTAGTTCTTGTAGTTGTTGTAGTTCTGTAGTTCTTGTGGTTCTGTAGTTCGGTAGTTCGGTAGTTCTAGTAGTTCTGCAGTTCTGGTAGTTATTGTAGTTGTTGTAGTTGTTGCAGTTCTGTAGTTCTGTAGTTCTTGTAGTTCTGTAGTTCTGGTAGTTCTGTAGTTCTCGTAGTTCTATAGTTCTGGTAGTTCTGTAGTTCTAGTAGTTCTAGTAGTTCTGGTAGTTCTGGTAGTTCTGTAGTTCTTGTAGTTCTGTAGTTCTGTAGTTCTGTAGTTCGGTAGTTCTGGTAGTGCTGTAGTTCTCGTAGTTCTTGTAGTTGTTGTAGTTATTGTAGTTATGTAGTTCTGTAGTTATTGTAGTTCTGTAGGTCTGTAGTTCGGTCGTTCTGGTACATGTAGTTCTGTAGTTCTGGTAGTTCTGTAGTTCTCGTAGTTCTGGTAGTTCTGTAGTTCTTGTAGTTCTTGTAGTTCTGTAGTTCTTGTAGTTCTGTAGTTCTGGTAGTTCTGTAGTTATGGTAGTTCTGTAGTTCTGTAGTTCTCGTAGTTCTGTAGGTCTGGTAGTTCGGTAGTTCTCGTAGTTCTGTAGTTATGGTAGTTCTTGTAGTTCTATAGTTCTTGTAGTTCTGTAGTTCTGGTAGTTCTGTAGTTCTCGTAGTTCTTGTAGTTCTTGTAGTTCTGTAGTTCTGTAGTTCTAGTAGTTCTTGTAGTTCTGGTAGTTCTGTGTTTCTGTAATTCTGGTAGTTCTGTAGTTCGATAGTTCTCGTAGTTCTGCAGTTCTCGTAGTTCTGTAGTTCTTGTAGTTCTTGTAGTTCTTGTAGTTCTGTAGTTCGGTAGTTCTAGTAGTTCTAGTAGTTCTGTAGTTCTGGTAGTTGTTGTAGTCCTTGTAGTTCTGTAGTTTTGTAGTTCTTGTAGTTCTGTAGTTCTTGTAGTTCTTGTAGTTCTGTAGTTCTGTAGTTCTTGTAGTTCTTGTAGTTCTGTAGTTCTTGTAGTTCTCGTAGTTCTGTAGTTCTGGTAGTTCAGTAGTTCGGTAGTTCTCGTAGTTCTGTAGTTCTATAGTTCTTGTAGTTCTGTAGTTATGGTAGTTCTTGTAGTTCTATAGTTCTTGCAGTTCTGTAGTTCTGTAGTTATGGTAGTTCTGGTAGTTGGTAGTTCGGTAGTTCTGGTAGTTTGGTAGTTCTCGTAGTTCTGGTAGTTCGGTAGTTCTGTAGTTATGGTAGTTCTCGTAGTTCTTGTAGTTCTGTAGTTCTGGTAGTTCTGGTAGTTTGGTAGTTCGGTAGTTCTGGTAGTTTGGTAGTTCGGTAGTTCTCGTAGTTCTGGTAGTTCGGTAGTTCGGTAGTTCTCGTAGTTCTGGTAGTTCTTGTAGTTCTTGTAGTTCTGTAGTTCTCGTAGTTCTCGTAGTTATGGTAGTTCTATAGTTCTTGTAGTTCTGGTAGTTCTGTAGTTCTGGTGTTTCTGGTGTTTCTGTGGTTTTGTAGTTCTAGTAGTTCTTGTAGTTCTTGTAGTTCTGTAGTTCTGTAGTTCTCGTAGTTCTGTAGTTCTGGTAGTTCTTGTAGTTCTTGTAGTTCTGTAGTTCTCGTAGTTCTGTAGTTCTGGTAGTTCTTGTAGTTCTCGTAGTTCTGTAGTTCTGGTAGTTTGGTAGTTAGGTTGTTCGGTAGTTCTTGTAGTTCTGTAGTTCTTGTAGTTCTTGTAGTTCTTGTAGTTCTGTAGTTCTGTAGTTCTGTAGTTCTGTAGTTCTGTAGTCTTGTAGTTCTGGTAGTTCTGTAGTTCTGTAGTTCTGTATTTTTCGTAGTTCTGTAGTTCTGGTAGTTCTGTAGTTCTAGTCGTTCTGTAGTTCTAGTAGTTCTTGTAGTTTTTGTAGTTCTGTAGTTCTCGTAGTTCTGTAGTTCTGGTAGTTCTTGTAGTTCTTGTACAGTAGTTCTGTAGTTCTTGTAGTTCTTGTAGTTCTGTAGTTCTTGTAGTTCTCAGTGTAGTTCTGTAGTTCTGGTAGTTCTGTAGTTCTGGTAGTTCTGTAGTTCTGTAGTTTTCGTAGTTCTGTTGTTCTGGTAGTTCTGTAGTTCTAGTAGTTCTGTAGTTCTTGTAGTTCTGTAGTTCTGTAGTTCTCGTAGTTCTGTAGTTATGGTAGTTCTTGTAGTTATGGTAGTTCTGTAGTTCGGTACTTCTAGTAGTGCTGTAGTTCTGGTAGTTCTTGTAGTTGTTGTAGTTCTGTAGTTCTTGTGGTTCTGTAGTTGGGTAGTTCTAGTAGTTCTGTAGTTCTGGTAGTTATTGTAGTTGTTGTAGTCCTGTAGTTCTGTAGTTCTTGTAGTTCTGTAGTAGTTCTGTAGTTCTTGTAGTTCTGTAGTTCTGTAGTTCTTGTACTTGTAGTTCTGGTAGTTCTGTAGTTCTGGTAGTTCTGTAGTTCTCGTAGTTCTATAGTTCTGGTAGTTCTGTAGTAGTTCCAGTAGTTCTAGTAGTTCTTGTAGTTCTGGTAGTTCTGTAGTTCTGTAGTTCTTGTAGTTCTGTAGTTCTGTAGTTCTGTAGTTCTTGTAGTTCTGTAGTTCTGTAGTTCGGTAGTTCTGGTAGTGCTGTAGTTCTGGTAGTTCTTGTAGTTGTTGTAGTTATTGTAGTTATGTAGTTCTGTAGTTATTGTAGTTCTGTAGTTCTGTAGTTCGGTAGTTCTGGTAGTTCTGTAGTTCTGGTAGTTTTTGTACAGTAGTTCTGTAGTTCTCGTAGTTCTGTAGTTCTGGTAGTTCTTGTAGTTCTGTAGTTCTTGTAGTTCTTGTAGTTCTGTAGTTCTTGTAGTTCTTGTAGTTCTGTAGTTCTGGTAGTTCTGTAGTTCTGTAGTTCTTGTAGTGCTGTAGGTCTGGTAGTTCGGTAGTTGTCGTAGTTCTGTAGTTATGGTAGTTCTTGTAGTTCTATAGTTCTATAGTTCTTGTAGTTCTGTAGTTCTGGTAGTTCTGTAGTTCTCGTAGTTCTGTAGTTCTCGTAGTTCTTGTAGTTCTTGTAGTTCTGTAGTTCTAGTAGTTCTTGTAGTTCTGGTAGTTCTGTGTTTCTGTAGTTCTGGTTCTGGTTTCTGTAGTTCTGTAGTTCGGTCGCTTTACCGAGAAGGGAGACGTGTGTTTTGAAGTACTTTCGCTCAGCTGTTATCGGTCATCTGGAACTTTGCAAGCTTGTAGCCAAGTATTTCCTGATCACACAAGTATTTTCGACATATTTTTGCGGCTAATTGGCCGCCTGACAGTGATTTAGAAATGGTACAGAATAAAGATGAAGATTACCTATGTTTTCACAAATTTAGGAGACTGATACTGGCCTCGAATTAGCTCGGTTCGGTTCGTGTCGAACTACAGCACTAATGAAAACCACCAGAACTAATAAAACTACACGACTACCACAACTACAAGAACTACAAATCTATGAAAACTACCGAACCACCGAACTACAGAACTACAAGAACTACAGACCTACAGAACTACAGAACTACAGAACTATAAGAACTGCAAGAACTACAGAACTACTAGAACTACAGACCTACAGACCTACAAGAACTACAGAAACTACAGAACTAAAAGTTAGAACTACAGAACTACAGAACTAAAAGAACTACCAGAACTACAAAACTACAGAACTACACAACTACACAACTACTAGAACTACAAGAACTACAAGAACTACAGAACTGCAACAACTACAACAACTACCAGAACTACAGCACTACTAGAACTACCGAACTACAGAACTACAGAACTACAAGAACTACAGAACTACTAGAACTACTAGAACTACAAGAACTATAGAATTGCAACAACTACAAGAACTACCAGAACTACAGCACTACTAGAACTACCGAACTACAAGAACTACAGAACTGCAATAACTACAACAACTACAAGAACTACCAGAACTACAGCACTACTGCACTACTAGAACTGTCGAACTACAGAACTACAGAACTACAGAACTACAGGATCTACCATAACTACAAGAACTACCATAACTACAGAACTACGAGAACTAAAGAAGTACAAGAACTACAGAACTACTAAAACTACAGAACTACCAGAACTACAGAACTACGAAAACTACAGAACTACAGAACTACCAGAACTACCGAATTACCGAACTACCAGAACTACAGAACTACGAGAACTACAGAACTACGAGAACTACAAGAACTACCAGAACTACAGAACTACGAGAACTACGAGAACTACGAGAACAGAACTACAAGAACTACAAGAACTACAAGAACTACCAGAACTACGAGAACTACGAGAACTACCGAACTTCATAACTACAACAACTACAAGAACTACCAGAACTACAGAACTACAGAACTACCAGAACTACAAGAACTACCAGACCTACAAGAACTACTGGAGGTACAGAACTACCAGAACTAAAGAACTACAATAACTACTAGAAGTACAGAACTACCAGAACTATAGAACTACGAGAACTACAGAACTACAAGAACTACAGAACTACAAGAACTGCAGAACTACAAGAACTACAGAACTACAGAACTACAATAACTACAATAACCACTAGAACTACCGAACTACATAACTACAGAACCACAAGAACTACAGAACTACTAGAACTACAAGAACTACAAGAACTACAAGAACTACAGAACTGCAACAACTACAACAACTACCAGAACTACAGCACTACTAGAACTACCGAACTACAGAACTACAGAACTACAAGAACTACAGAACTACAGAACTACTAGAACTACTAGAACTACAAGAACTACAGAATTGCAACAACTACAAGAACTACCAGAACTACAGCACTACTAGAACTACCGAACTACAAGAACTACAGAACTACAATAACTACAACAACTACAAGAACTACCAGAACTACCAGAACTACAGCACTACTGCACTACTAGAACTGCCGAACTACAGAACTACAGAACTACAGAACTACAGAACTACAGAACTACAGGATCTACCATAACTACAAGAACTACCATAACTACAGAACTACGAGAACTAAAGAAGTACAAGAACTACAGAACTACTAAAACTACAGAACTACCAGAACTACAGAACTACGAAAACTACAGAACTACAGAACTACCAGAACTACCAGAACTACAGAACTACAAGAACTACCGAACTACCAGAACTACAGAACTACGAGAACTACAGAACTACAGAACTACAAGAACTACCAGAACTACAGAACTACGAGAACTACGAGAACAGAACTACAAGAACTACAAGAACTACAAGAACTACAAGAACTACCAGAACTACAGAACTACAGAACTACGAGAACTACCGAACTTCATAACTACAACAACTACAAGAACTACCAGAACTACAGAACTACAAGAACTACCAGACCTACAAGAACTACTGGAGGTACAGAACTACCAGAACTAAAGAACTACAAGAACTACTAGAAGTACAGAACTACCAGAACTACGAGAACTACAGAACTACGAGAACTACAGAACTACAAGAACTGCAGAACTACAAGAACTACAAGAACTACAGAACTACAACAACTACAATAACTACTAGAACTACCAAACTACATAACTACAGAACCACAAGAACTACAGAACTACAAGAACTACAAGAAGTACAGAACTACAATAACTACAACAACTACAAGAACTACGAGAACTACAGCACTACTAGAACTACCGAACTACAGAACTACAGAACTACAGGAACTACCATAACTACAAGAACTACCATAACTACAGAACTACGAGAACTACAGAACTACAAGAACTACAGAACTACAGGACTACTAGAACTTCAGAACTACAAGAACTACTAGAACTACAGAACTACGAAAACTACAGAACTACAGAACTACCAGAACTACAGAACTACAAGAACTTTAAGAACTACAGAACTACAAGAACTACCGAACTACCAGAACTACGAGAACTACAGAACTACAGAACTACAAGAACTACAAGAACTACCATAACTACCATAACTACAGAACTACGAGAACTACCAAACTACCAGAACTACGAGAACTACAGAACTACAAGAACTATAGAACTACAAGAACTACCAGAACTACTGAACTATAGAACTACAAGAACTACCATAACTACAGAACTACCGAACTACCAGAACTACAGAACTACCGAACTACCAGAACTACAGAACTACGAGAACTACAAGAACTACGAGAACTACAGAACTACAAGAACTACAGAACTACAAGAACTACAGAACTACAAGAACTACAAAACTACAGAACTACAAGGACTACAACAACTACCAGAACTACAGAACTACTAGAACTACCGAACTACAGAACTACAGAACTACAAGAACTACAGAACTACCAGAACTACAGAACTACAAGTACTATAGCACTACAAGAACTACCAGAACTACAGAACTACCAAAGCTACAGAACTACCAGAACTACAGAACTACGAGAACTACAGAACTACAGAACTACAAGAACTACATGTACAAGAACTACCAGAACTACAGAACTACCAAAGCTACAGAACTACAAGAACTAGGAGAACATCTGCCAGAACGGATAGCTTAGAAAGTTTAGTATGAGTTTCCGGAAGACTTAAACGTTAGAAATGCTATATTCGTGACGGTTATCATGAACGTATTACCAAATTTTTAATGGTATATGGTGCTCTATTTAACAATGATACTCACATATGAAGGTGGTTCTGTATAGGAATAATTACTGCTAAACCCAGAGTCACTGCCACAGACAAAACTGTCAGCTTCCTCTTGAGTAGAAAACTTCTTAAATCGGGCACCAGGAAAGCCTTTGATATGACTTTGACATTCCTTCCTAAAATCATATAAACATGTTTTCAAAGCCATTGTTGGTTAAATTCTTCATGATGCTGAGGAGACCATAAGGCAGATGTCTGTGAATACTGGAATGATGGTGCTTAGAACTGACTGATACATACAAATTTTAATCATCACTTCTGTAAAGATTTGTTGCGCATGGATTGCTTTGGGCGGTGGAATCTCGGGTTGCCTTTATATTATATCCAGTGTTCTTACCAGACCGCGGCATTGCGCATTGCCGCACTTTTTCGGGGAATGCCGCACTATTATAAGCCCAAGGGGTCCCAAGGGCGCAAAGAAGTGAAAACAAAAAAAAAAAAAAAGAAAGAAAGAAAGAAAGAAAAGAAGAAAAAAAAGGGGGGGGGGGGGGAGAAGAAAACGTATTACTAACGTACATTTCTCTATAATATAAGCCAAAAGTTGATTGGTTATGGCCTCTTTAGAAAGCACCCAGAACATTTATTATCTAAGTTTGTTTGGGGTATTTGCTGGAATAAAATGTCGAGTTAATTGTGCCTAAAAATTGTGACCTGCTTTTCTCCCTCATGACCCCCTTTTAGCTTCTCTACGGGTCCTGTACGGGTCCTGTGGACCCCAGTGAAGAAAATCCTGGTAATAACACTGTATATCGGATTGGTGTCCTGTAGTTGCCTGGCAACCAAACCGCAACAAAGCTCCAACTGGAACAAGAATATTATCTCAACTTCAAATTTCGGTACCATTGTGGCCATGTAACCCAACCTCTCCAGTTAAACCAGAAATTCCATCTCTCCCTTCCCCATCGCTAAAATTTTCCAGTGCATGATCCTCCCCTGAGCTTCGCAAGGTTCTGCGAGACACATATTTCTAGTATTATATTGTTGTAATGATAGTCACAAAATAAAGGAAGGTAATTTACTAGAAGAGTAAGAAAATAGGCGAGAAATTAAAGTTACAGTAATATTAAAAATGTTTTTTTTTTGTAAGAACGGAAGAGCAAAATAGGGATGAGGGAGAAATGTTCACACTGTTAAAAAGCATTTTCCGCAAACAAGCACATGCATTAATTATGCGCCGATCAATTCGAAACATCAACATCCCCCCCCCCCCCCGGGCAATGCCCCGGGCATTTGAACTTTTGAAGATCGACTTGTTCAAATCCCGTCCCGTTGGGCCAAAATTGCATTCAAATACCCCACCCTAGCACTGGATTTGACTGTCAAATGCCCCTCCTAACGATAAAATGTTTTTAGTGAGATTAAAAAATACACTTTGCATTCACTTTTTCTGATTTATTCTAGCTATTGTTTTCCTCGAGAATATACTCAACTGAACCGCGTATACTTTGCAACTGATATTTCACGGCACTCCTGTGGCATACCTGTGGTTCACAGTCTTGGGGATTTACTTTTCGATATTTTTTTATTTGAGTAATTTCTCGTGTGATCAACAAATATTGCAAAAATATTTAGCAACGCGGTTGATTCATTTTTGGAAGCGTTAATTTCCACGGGGTGAAAATTTATTATTCTAAACGCGTTTTATATCAACTGACAAATGTTTCCTTAAAGAATTTTCTGTTTGAGAGAGTTCATTTTGCAGTGTTTTTTTCTTTCAATCAATGGCCGTTTAAAATCTGCGTACATTTAATAGACTGGCACAGGACTGGCAATGCAGTCAGCCATTTTGACTTCGAAATCTAAAACGCGTTGAATGGCAGTTGAATTTAACTTTTCATACAAACCTTCAAAAACACTGCAAAGCTTTGTCAGCCCATTTTACTAGCCATTCACTAACAAAAACGATATTTTACCCTTTAAATTACTCCATGTTGAATCTGAACTGCTATATACCGCATGTGTTTGATAGGCGCCGGCCAAAAAAATATATTTTGAACACTTCCGGTTCAAATTCCCCCACCCCACCCAGGCAAAGTCAAATTCCCCACCCCTGGGATGGCCTTTCACATCAAATTCCCGACTCCCCGGGCACAGAAAATTTTCAAATACCCGGGGCTTGCCCGGGGGGGGGGGGGATGTTGATGTTTCGAATTGATCGGCGCATTACTGGTACAAACGTTCTTTTGGTTCCTTTGCCAAACAACTTTACTGCCAAACTAATAGAAATAGAGGCTAAATTGCAGAATACCCCGCAACTAATTATTAGCATCTTATTGAATAACAATAGTGCCTATTCTTTCATGCTCGTTTTTCCTGGGTTAGGGTTAGGGCTAGGTCTAGGAGTTTGTTAGCAGTTACGGGGTATTCTGCAATTGCTCCGTGACGCCATTGATTGAATGTGGTTTGGTCGAACCCTGGTAATGTGGTTGGAGGTAAAATTCATACCATGTTCGAAATACTCCTGTCTGTCTTCCCTTTCGTACGGCATAGAAGCCATCTTTACGTCCCATTGCAAAGGCTTTGTAGATTTTCTGAAGCTTTGAAAGCATAAACAGCTAGCGAAACAGTCGAAGTTCGAGAGAACAACAGATTCTTCAAAATGGCGCGAAGGACAACTTTGTAACCACCCATTGATATCCAGTCTTACACGGACCAAAATAACGCCTGGTAAATTTGGAATGGAAGGCTTTTGAAGGGCGCGAGAATGGAGAAAGACCCGAAAAACACTTGATAAACGGAAAAATAACTGGTACGATGGAACGTAAGAGGAAATCTGCCTGTTTAACGTAAAACAACGGGGGAGCTGTGTGTAGGAGATCGAAGGTGCCTACCGAAATTAAACAGCAGAGGACAAATTTGTCTCCTCCATAAATTGCCTTCACTATGACGAATGATAGTTTCATTGGTAGGTATTCCGTCTTCCTTAAATATTTCATTTTTTAACCTTATTTTAACGATTACGGATTTTTACACTCCCAGTGGGAGGGATGTACTAAAAAAAAAGAAAGACACAAGGAGATTTTCTTGAGTTGAAATTTACAATTTTGGCATTTTGTTGGTTTTAATAACACGATCTTGCCCAGTATTGTTTTTAGGTGGTAAGATACTGGTAGTTTTTTTTTTTGCTTTGCTTTGTTTTGTTTCTGTTTTTTTTTTTTTTTTGGGGGGGGGGGGAGGGGTATTTAGTTCAGATTTAAAACTGAATGGACTTAAGGAAAAAGGTTAATGGGCACTTTTTGGTGTGTTTAATCATATTGCTTCAGCCATACCTCTTCATCACTGTTACTCCCCAGTATTCCCACCATCCACCCCCCTCCCCCAGATCATTCCCCCTCATAACTATTCAGTTTACTTTCTAAAGTCTGTATCGCTACTCTGAGTTATTTTGTTATCATTCAGATGTCTCTTTTATATGCAGTACAAGCAGTAATGGAGGTTAAATCAATGTTATGATCTTGGTATTGAAATGCATGGGTGGATGGATGAAATTGACATCCATAAAACCACATAAATTCCAAAATCTTGAATATTCTTAACTTTAATATTATAGGAAAACAAAAAAGAAGCAAAAGGCCTCAACTGAGCTAAAGGGATAAATACCAGTATACTAGTATGTTTTGCGAAATTAATGTAAAACAGTCGATAGCTTTTATTTGAATTGCCACACCCATGGATTCAAATGGACAGACTGCAAATCACAGTAGTTGCTAAAAATAATTTATATATATATATCTCTGTGTCGTAACTGTTCATCAGTAGGATGCCTAAAATGTGTGCAATTCTACAATTGGTTTCGGCTCCATTAAATCCTATACCAATTGCAAAACATTTTAGGAGGAGCCACCCACAATGTGAGCACAGTCACGGATAACACAAATAAGTAAGGAAAATAATGCAAAGTGAAATTAAGACGTTATTTAACGAACTACATGCACACGTCAATTAAATAAACAAATGATGCACGCGCACAAATAATGCACCAATAAATGCACGCGCACAAATAATTAAATTAAAGAAATAAAAACGTGCGCGTACATGTGCCCAGATACAACTGAAATACAAATCTTACTACTAAATACGTAATTCAAGCCTGGATTGCTAATCTCATCTCACGCAGGGCTGCACCATACTTCTCTACGATAAGACCATGGCGACTGGAGAATTTATTAAATGATTTCCAAAGTAGATTGGTTTCAAAGCCTTGTTGAATGAGACGTAATGAAATTGCGCAGAGTCTATCCATGAAGTCAACTTTGGACGTTAGCTACTTGGACTACTTGGATGTTAGCTACTTACTCAAAATTTAGAACCAACTTGTACATCTACAGCATAATAAACAGTACCACAGGAAAGTACTGCTGAGTAGCTTTCATTTGAATGGCCACACTTTAGGCCTTTAGGATTTCATGCACAGATGCAAAAGTTACCAGAACCACCTTGTACAGCCTACTTAACAGCATCAAAGGAAAGTACTGCTCAGAAGCTTTCATTTGAATGGTCACACCCAAGGATTTTATCTACAGAATCAAAAGTTAGAACCATCTTGCACAGCATAATAAACATCACCACAGGAAAGTACTGCTCATTAGCTTTCATTTGAATGGTCACACCCAAGGATTTCATCCACAGACCCAGTTAAAATTTCGAATCACCTTTCTGAGTACAACATAATAAACAGTACCACAGGAGAATACTGTTCATTAGGTTTCATTTAAATGATCGACACTATAGGATTTCATGTCTTTCATCCGCAGGCTGCCCTTTATCCACCCTGGATCCAGAGGTCCGTTCTCTGAATATTATGAGTGAAATTAACCGCATAAACGGTTAGAAGTCGCGGCTTCGCCGCTTAAATTCGCCAGTTTTCACTAAAAAAAACATCTGGCACCCAGGGTACCCTTTATCCCAAAATATAATCAATTCCCTGTGTATTTGTCTCTTTCAAGTTGCTGTCGAAATTATTCATTAATTAAAATGAATTCGGCTTTTTTTCTCTGATATTTACAGAGAGTAAATGATATGTCACTGTGTGTTTGCTCACAGCTCTTAATAAATATATAGGAAATTTAATATTACCGTCATTTTACATAATGCTTAAATTTTACTGAACAAAAAAATAAAAATCAAGGGGCGCAAATAATTAGGGTTATGTGAGAATGAGATAGGGTTCCGATCGTAGTGGTAATACATGTAGATCTTTATCTAAGTATGGAATTCTAAATGACTTGCCTTTAAAATTGGCGTTCTTTTTGCTGTTAGCCGCCTTCAACAGACTTAAATGCCAAGGAAACGGAAGAAATAAAAAATATTAACATGGCACGGTGTTCAGTTTTAATTGCAAGTCTAGTTAATCTCAGCTAAAGACATCCGTTTCATTACATTTACAGCATTGTTTTCATAGCATGGAGATTGTTTGCTCGCGAAATCGCAATGAGTGAGGCCGAACTGACAACTAAATTGGTTTCAATTAATACTTACATCGTTTAAAAGTCATCTTTAAGCCGAATATGTCGGTAATTATAAAGAAACATTAATCAATAATTTAAAACATCAAGTGACGTTTTCTTTCTTATCTTGTGTAAAATACCTGCCATATTTACAAACTGTAAATTTGCGTATTTAAAAGTGTAAGATATCCTTTCTTTCCTAGCCAAGTCATCTAGAAGATCTGCAAGTCAATATCCCCGACTTTTTAGGAGAACGTTTTGGTCGAATTCAGACCATGCGAGCTTCAATTTGTTTTCAGCGGGTAAGTGTGAACCGTTTTGCCTTTACGCTTTTATCTATTCTTTTTTTTGTAAACGATGTTTACCGAGTGATTTTAAAGAAATAGTTACAGGGAACGCGATGTTCAACTGGTTTTTTGGTCCGCGAAAACTCGGCTCGGCTGCATTCAATTGTGATAAAATTGTGAGCTAAATTAAATTGCCACTCTCGCGAGTGAGCAATAACCGTTTTTAGCGTTTGCATGGTTACACTGCGGAAGAAACCATTTGTTTTGACTACGGACACTGTCCCGGCTGAAATGTCGTGTTTTCATGATTATGGCCAGTAGGCTTGCTTTAAGCTTACTTTATTATCTTGATATTTGAAGAAACCATCGTCAAAGGTGATAGAAGCAAAGGAATATGACCTAAACAAACAAAATAACGGCTAGAAAAGTCAAAATTTCACAAGAATGACAAGTTTGATTTCCTGACCGCCTGTCAAGACCTACAGTTCTGTATCAATAAATCGAATTTCATCTCATGAACTGTAGTCAGGGGCACCCAACGAAATGTTTCGGTAAAATATCTGTTCGGATGGAAGGTTGGCTAAAAATTTCGAAAAATGTCACTGAGCGATTCCCTAGACTTTTCGAGGTTTTTCGGAAAACCATGAAGTTGCCCTAGAATTTTCGGAAATAATGCGTTCCCTTTTTTATGTCTCATAATTTTCGAATGTTTTTGTTTTGTCCGCTAAAATTTTCGTCTGTCGTTAAAAGCTGCTAAAAATTTCGGTGAGCACAGGCAGGGCTTTCATTAAGGGCCGGGCACCGGGCAAATTGACTGGCATTACGCGAGCGGGCCTTCGGCACGCGAGAGCTCCGCTATAAACACGATCAAACAAACGGAACAAAGATGAATCCTGTATATGAATGCAGTAGAACAACTGAGTTTAGATCCTGCTGTTTGGAACCATAAGGGAAGACTCAGTGCCATTCGTATAATTTACACCTCCTAACGTTTTCGGATGAATAGGTTTTACGCCTATAATATTCGGATGAGCATTTATATTGCCTAGTATTTTCGCTAAATTGCTATACGCACAAGTATATAAAAAATGTCTCCTTAAATTTTCTTATGAAAGTATTGGCTACTCCATGTCCTCGAACTTTCGAAAATACCCATCAGGATAGCTAAAACTTTCGGATAAGGAAAAAAAGCCTCCTAGAACTTTCGAAGCGACCAAAGTTCCCCTAAGATATCCGAACAGATAAATATTTTTTAGGGCAGCTTCAAATTAACCAAACAGGCTTCTAAAGCATAGAGAAATACATATTAGACATTTCTGACGTATTTGGAAACATTCGGTCGTTGGGTGCCCCTGTGTAGTCCACTTCAATCCTTGCAATCATACGCTTTATCTTCAAACTACTGCTTTTGTTTTGCTCTATAGAATCTTTTTTTTTTTAAACTCAGTTGTATATTTGGTGGCACTGATTTGGCCACAGGCCGAGCCCAAGCTATATGTGTCACAGTAACCGTTACGAGCGAAATTATAAGGATTTGTATGAGAAAAAACGGTCAATTCTAGGAGCTAAAAAATACGAACAAGATTTCAATAAAAATTGCCTACCTTACTTCGCTTGTGTGTTCCTTGTCTCCTGTGTGGTTTTTGGAGCGATTTAGAGCGTTTCCAGTGAGTTTTAGTTCCATTGCTTTTTCTCTCTCTCTCTCTCTCTCTCTCTCTCTCTATATATATATATATATATAGAGAGAGAGAGAGAGAGAGAGAGAGAGAGAGAGAGAGAGAGAGAGAGAGAGAGAGAGAGAGAGAGAGAGAGAGAGAGAGAGAGAGAGAGAGAGAGAGAGAGAGAGAGAGAGAGAGAGAGAGAGAGAGAGAGAGAGAGAGAGAGAGAGAGAGAGAGAGAGAGAGAGAGAGAGAGAGAGAGAGAGAGAGAGAGAGAGAGAGAGAGAGAGAGAGAGAGAGAGAGAGAGAGAGAGAGAGAGAGAGAGAGAGAGAGAGAGAGAGAGAGAGAGAGAGAGAGAGAGAGAGAGAGAGAGAGAGAGAGAGAGAGAGAGAGAGAGAGAGAGAGAGAGAGAGAGAGAGAGAGAGAGAGAGAGAGAGAGAGAGAGAGAGAGAGAGAGAGAGAGAGAGAGAGAGAGAGAGGAGAGAGAGAGAGAGAGAGAGAGAGAGAGAGAGAGAGAGAGAGAGAGAGAGAGAGAGAGAGAGAGAGAGAGAGAGAGAGAGAGAGAGAGAGAGAGAGAGAGAGAGAGAGAGAGAGAGAGAGAGAGAGAGAGAGAGAGAGAGAGAGAGAGAGAGAGAGAGAGAGAGAGAGAGAGAGAGAGAGGAGAGAGAGAGAGAGAGAGAGAGAGAGAGAGAGAGAGAGAGAGAGAGAGAGAGAGAGAGAGAGAGAGAGAGAGAGAGAGAGAGAGAGAGAGAGAGAGAGAGGAGAGAGAGAGAGAGAGAGAGAGAGAGAGAGAGAGAGAGAGAGAGAGAGAGAGAGAGAGAGAGAGAGAGAGAGAGAGAGAGAGAGAGAGAGAGAGAGAGAGAGAGAGAGAGAGAGAGAGAGAGAGAGAGAGAGAGAGAGAGAGAGAGAGAGAGAGAGAGAGAGAGAGAGAGAGAGAGAGAGAGAGAGAGAGAGAGAGAGAGAGAGAGAGAGAGAGAGAGGAGAGAGAGAGAGAGAGAGAGAGAGAGAGAGAGAGAGAGAGAGAGAGAGAGAGAGAGAGAGAGAGAGAGAGAGAGAGAGAGAGAGAGAGAGAGAGAGAGAGAGAGAGAGAGAGAGAGAGAGAGAGAGAGAGAGAGAGAGAGAGAGAGAGAGAGAGAGAGAGAGAGAGAGAGAGAGAGAGAGAGAGAGAGAGAGAGAGAGAGAGAGAGAGAGAGAGAGAGAGAGAGAGAGAGAGAGAGAGAGAGAGAGAGAGAGAGAGAGAGAGAGAGAGAGAGAGAGAGAGAGAGAGAGAGAGAGAGAGAGAGAGAGAGAGAGAGAGAGAGAGAGAGAGAGAGAAAGCAATGGAACTAAAACTCACTGGAAACGCTCTAAATCTTTCTCTATATATATATAGAGAGAAAGCAATGGAACTAAAACTCACTGGAAACGCTCTAAATCGCTCCAAAAACCACACAGGAGACAAGGGAACACACAAGCGAAGTAAGGTAGGCAATTTTTATTGAAAACTTGTTCGTATTTTTTAGCTCCTAGAATGGACCGTTTTTTTTTTCTCATACAAATCCTTATAATTTCGCTCTTAACAGTTACTGTGACACATATAGCTTGGGCTACCTGTGATTTGGCGATATAACGTGGAAATAGGATGAGAGAAATTTTGCTATTTCGGTGGGACAGTGTGTCCTTTTAAAATCACACAAATTAAATTGAATGAGAAAATTTGTGACGTTCAAGAGCGGCCTTACTTCTATCCCTTTTATTCGCCGTTTTCTTTGCGAAATAGACTATAGAATAACAACCGGTATCAAAGTTTCAGTGCCACGTTTTAATCAACGAAAGTTTTAATTTTGTATTGCACAATGGAACCTCTCCAATCGGACACCTCCATAGTAATACGGAATACGAAAATTCATACAATCCCTACAAGCCTATATAATACATGTAGGACACCTCTACTAGTAATGCGGACACTGGGGTCTGTCTCTTTGGTGTAAGGAGGTTCGTCTGTACTTATTTAAGCTAAACAGGGTGTCTTTTTCTTTTTTAAATCAGAAAAGCCAATAAACGAGTATTTGAGTCATATTTTCTACGCAATTTCCACGTTTTTTTTTTTTCAATTTTCGATTGGTTTATTGCAGTCGAAGTTAAGTATTGGCTCTGTGTTTCTTTATTGTTTTACTTTGTCTACTTTATATCGACCGATTAATTTTTAATTTTTATTATTCGACTTATTTGTTCGACTGCATCGATCCATTCCATATCCTGGTGAAATGTCAATAGTCCGACATCTCGAGACACTGGTTCAGTTACATGTAAACTGAAGCCGTTTTCTTGTGCCATATTACATTGTAACACAGTATTATATCGGGACATTTGAGATGAATGACATGCTTCATGCAAAAAAGGGAATGTGTGCTTGCTCTTCTATCTCCGAGAGATTTTCTTGTAAAAAGCGAAGCACGTTACAAACCAAGTCGGCGAGGAGCTCGAGGCTGATCGAACCGGGAGGCCGAGAAAAGATCCCAAGACACTCGCCAGTTCACCGTTTTTTGTCCTATCAAAATCGCTTAGTGGCGTAATGAAAATAAAGTTATAAGGTCACATTTTCAAGCTATTATTTTGCGCTATTTCTCCCAGTAAATCAATCAGATTGAATACCATGTCCGCGTGCTTCCTTCCCCCGTGGTAGAAAAATTCTCATTTAAGAAGCCCGTTTTTCCACGCAGAAGTCGGCCCAACAACTTTAAACGTAACAGCGTGATCGAGAGAAAAGAGTGGTATAGACAGCTGAACTACGATTTTATAATAAGAAGTTTTCATTATAAGTCATACAAAACGAACTCACAGAACAGGGATTTGAACAATTAAAAGCGCTAAAATAATTAGCGTAAATTTGCTGGAAGTGATGAGCTCTGAAACGTCAAATTATCCGTCATCGTAATACTTCTTATGAACACAGGAAATGTTCATTTGATAAATGAAATTTCAAACTGGGCAAAAGGAGTGAAATTAAAAAAAAAAAGAAGATAAAACAGACATGCATATACAACTTTAAGTTATTTAATTTCGATTCAATTCAATCGACTTTTTTTTGTAAACATAACGTTGTCAAATATACTGTCGCACCACCTTGAAACGCCGTTCAACGCTAGAAGAAATAATGTTCTACTGTTTGCAATGTTTACTGGAACTGTTTTCGAAATAATTTGATTAATAAATTGGCTCTGAAAAGCTGATAAAGATTTAAAGAAAAACTAGCGTCGACCTTCGCTCTTGTCAATGCTGTGAACGTTTGTGTTGAAGGTTCTAATTCTGGACTGATCATTTTTTTTTAAAGAAAACTATCGTGCCAAACGCCACTATGTAAATATCTTTCGTTAACGTCAAGGCTTTTTTGTCATTGCATTGACAAGAATAAGCAGCTGGCGCAAATTGCTCGGAATTGGACCTTTTCTAATTTAGCATTGAATCGAAGGAAGGTCCGAGGGAAACAAAACTCTTCCGTTTTTATATTGCTGTGAACCACGGCCTTGCAAGAGCTTTGAAATGGCGTCCAAAAGTTTCAAGCAAGACCCAAGGTTTGTGTTATCTGTTGGCTCTAAAAGATGCCGCAAAGGCGACTCCTAGAATATCCACTTGGTGAAGGTTGAAAAACAAAACTAAAGTACCGCTCAACAGGGTTCGTTTGAATGTTCATTCACAGATTCACCACTTTGTTAGAACAAGTTCGAATTTCAGCACCAGAGGAAAGTACTGCTCAATAGCTTATATTTGAATGGTCAAACTATAGATATCATTCACATTTCACTTTGTTAACACAATTTTAGCACCATCGGAAAGTAATGCTCAATAGGTCATTTTTAACCCGTGAATACGCGCAAGCGTAATCAACGGGTTATCGCTAGATCGGACACGACGGCAAATTCACTCACTCGCTCACTCGATCCATCACTCAGATGTAAACTTTTTCCGCATATCTACGTTAAAATAACAAAATTTGGCCTTGGTGATTAGCCAAATCGTAGGTAGTGTAGTAGTGTAGTGTAGTGGAGGAGGGGGCTGAAGCACGTGAGTTCGATTCTCGCCCAGGACAGATTTTTTTTAACTGAAAATTACTGGGTTTTTTTGCGTTCGTCAAACGTCGTTACATTTTATTTCCAAACAAAAAAACTCCCGCAATATTGCATTACCGTTAGCATCTCGTATTCACGGGTTGGCTCGCAGGAGCCTTTGATCATTTGAATGGTCACACAAAGGATTTCGTCCAGACCACACATTCAAAGCTTAGAACTGCTTTGTGCATCGCAGCACCACAGTGAAATAATGCTCAAAAGCTCAAAAGCTTTTATTTGAATGATCATATTCTGGCATTGAATCACTTAGAATTCGTGCACAGACGCAAAAATAAAGCTAGAACGACCTTGTACATACCGAATAATAACAACGACACGAATCATCCACACACTTAAAACGCTGACCAGGAGCCCTGTTAAAACCCGTAAAAAGAAAAAGGTGTCACTTTACATCAAGAGGGGAAGTGTTAAATGCAGCGCAATGACTTGACTCCATCACTACGGTCATGTGTTCGTTTTAGTGGCACGGATTCTTTCCGTCGTCTAATTTGCATTTTTTTGTTTCTTTATTATATTAGGAAAGCTAAATCATCCATGGATAGTCCAGATAAAGGTAATACACTCTTTTTTATATATATATAAGAACGTCTAATTTTTGGGCTGAGGCGGAGCTGAGTCGGATGTTCTTACTTTTGGCGATTTGAGCCAAAAATAACACTGTAAGACAGATTTTAAAATATTTTTTGAAATTCCTATTTTTGATATTTTCGTTGATATGCGAAAAACTCTCTTACAGATTTTTGTTTTAACTTGTAAGAACGTTTATTTTTGTCCAAAGTTTAAATGGTAAGATTTTGAGGTAGGGTCGTACGGGTGATTTTTGATTTAAACGTCCTCAAAGAATTAGAACCCAGTCTTCTGACAACCACTCGGTTGCTTGTTTTAAGCCACTTCTAACCAGAGGATGGTGAAATTACAAACACCCACTGTCTTGTACGATAGTTTTGACTTTGTAATTGTTGCTTGTTCCCACAAATGGTCACCTGTGGTCGATATTATCGGAAGCATCTGGTGACCCCTATAAACTGTAGTAAGCCACCTTAAACTAAGAAACAATTTTGAAATTTTGTTTCCCTTTATTGTTTGTCATTATTACACAAATGTTTAACGATTCGCGGGATTGAATGTAACTTTACAATAATTGATTGTCTCTTGACGCCATTGATTGTGTCTCTCTATGCTAATTGTCTTATTGAATGTCTCTTTTTCACTTATGATTGTCAGAAGATGTTATTGATTTTCTTTTGGTGTAATTGATTGTCAGTTGCGCGTGTTTTAATGTCCACTTGGCGTCCTTGAATGTCGAAAGATGCTCTTGTTTGTTCGTTGACACTATTGAACGTTTATAAACATGCAAATTGCGCTCTTGAATGTTCCGTGGCGTTAATGAAGTGCTTCTTGGTGTTATAGAATGTATATTCGCCTTATTGATTCTACACTTCGCGTAAATGAATGTCTTTTTCGCCTAAATGATCAGCAAAAGGTGTAATGCCTCTTGCTTTTTTAATTGTCCCGATTTTCACGGAAACTTATCATTTATTTATTGCCACAGTAGCTGAATAGAGCGGTCTTTACTTGAGTGTCGTAAAACCAAACCAAAGTAATCTCTCTGGCCAATCACAACAGACGTACGTAATCCAATAAACCAATCAGACCTCGAAGTAAATACATGTACTCGGAGCCAAGCGCGACAAAACGCGTGCAGGCAAGTCACATTGGTTTTGGTTTTACATGCACTTCTAAAGGGACGAGAAAGTGACGCGAGATTTTTTAGCCAATCATAAAGCGTAACAATGTAAAGCCAAAGCATGCAATCGCGAAATTACTTTCGACACTCGATTGAAAACTGCTCTAATCAGATACATATTCCCTCTCATATTCTTTTATTTGTACTTGCTATCATGTAGCACTTATGCGTCCAAGAAGACTCAGCATCTTGGAGGAACGGAGAGAGGATACGTTCTACACAGATTTAAGGCGTGAATGGAGATCAGGCAGCATAGCTGTGGTGACTGATTCATTCAAGACTCTTCCTGGTATTGTAAGTAAATAAAGTTATACTAAGCGCGCTTATAGAGCAGCTTTCATTTGAGTGTCGTAAAACCAAAACAAAAGTAATAACTCTGACCAATCACAACAGACGGAGACAATCCAAAGAACCAATAGGCCATTTGAACGATGACGTCATATGACTACAACTACCAGAATCCTTCAGTTTTTTGTTTTGTAGTGCAAATTAGGGCTATTGTTATTTAAACCGCACTGGGATTACAAAATTTAAATAAGAAAGGAAAAACGAAATGAATTCTGGTAGTTGTAGTCATATGACGCCATCGTGCAAATGGCCTATTAGAACTCGAAGCAAATACATGTAGCTGGTGGCCAAGCGCGGGAAAACGCGTGCAAGCAAGTCACGATTTTGGTTTTACTTCTGATTGGTCGAAAAAGTGGCGCGAGATTTTTTTAGCCAATCACAAGCCGAAGCAATACAAAACCAAAGCAATCGTGAAATTACTTTCGACACACATTTGAAAACTGCTCTAGTTCAGTATTTCAGTTTAATCTAACGGCCCGGACCACGATGCACCATAGCGCGCATAAACTTGCAAAGAAGAACGAGGCCAACGTTTCCCAATTAGGAACGAACATTTGTTATTACTGCTTCACCGATTTTCCGATAACAAAGCATTTCTCCGAGTTAGCAAGCGCGCGCGCTTCAAAGACAATTTAGTGAAATCAATTCGTGAGTCCATATAGTAAAATTTGGACCGCTCAGGGAACCAATCATGAGAATGCTTCCTTTTCAGCGCGGACCAGTTGAGCCATAAAATAAAGGATCTTATCCACAACATCAAAAGCAAGAACCACATTTCATAACATGCTCCAGAAACCATGGCCATCCGATGTTATTAATAAGAACGTTCTAAATAAAAAAGGGACCGAATTAATCCATGCCGGGGTATCCCAAATATCTAGACAAACACCCCAACAAATAAACGTAGACTTTCCTTTATTGATTTTCGAAAATTTTCCGAATGCTGCCCGAAGGTTGCACGAACGTTTGATCATTTTCCTGATTTTTCCGAAGATTTCTAAAGATCCGAAGATCACCATTGTAAACCAACACCATTTAGCTGGTTTGACATTTAATAAGGGGAAACATGCTAGCTAAAGTGTTTATATTGATAGTCACTCTCCACTCTTCACATATGTTGAGAGACGTTTTTTTCTCAGTGGGAGAAAGAAATCTTCATTTAAACACTTTGACAATTCAACTTTGACAATTCAACGCATTGGACTATCAGCTGCATGTAACATATCCGTCGAATCCTCTATTAAGCTTCCCGGAGCTCCAATCAAAGGTTCCTATAGAGGATTTACGGTACCTTACTAAAGCCTGTAAAGCTGCAACTACAAATTTACATTTCAAGACAAAATAATAAAACTAAAGTCACAAAAAGCTGCTTTATAATGATGCCATGTATAAAACTCATTCAAAAACAGTGGAGATAAGATAATTATTATTTTCAAGTTATCGGTTCGGGGTTGTGGAAGAGCTAGATCAGATTATGACCATTTAGATTAAACTCGATAGAGCACTTATTGTATTTAGCTGCAAAAATCGTATTTGTTGCAATAATCAACTCTGCATTTTCCCTAGTTTTTCTTTCTCTTTAAAATTTTAACACGCAGCTAATATTAGACATTTTCTGTCTTTGAAAATAGCCGTTGGTCACCAATGACCCCGCGGGTTAACTGAAGGCAATGTTCTCTTCCTAAATATTCCGTCTTCAAGCAAACTCATCTACCAAAGTGTGAATAGCATTTAGCCTGCGCGCAGATGTGTTCTTTTGCCTCGGACCATTTTCCGACGAAGGAAGGAAAACACGTCTGCATGAGACGTCTGCACGCATGAGGACAAATAACATTTTACTGTCGAAGATTTCTTCAGGCATATCACCTGTAAAAACTATAGCACTAACAGATGTCCTCATAGAAACCAGTACGCTGGAAAAAATTGTTGCCAAAAATGACACCGTTTTTGAAGTCCTATTTACTTTTGTAAATGTAAAAATGTAAATGTTGTTTGTAGTGGACGAGCACTTAGCTATCTAGCTAATTCATACTGAGGCACCGGCCTACTAAAAATATGGAAACAGATATTGCAAATTGAATAACGTGTTAAAAACTCCAACTGGCCAGAGGCAGTTGGCAATTTTACCTTAGTGTTGTCCAACCGAACCTTTCGATTTTTCGTTGCCATGACAACCGTGATAAATTTAGGGCGTTCTCGTTTAGCCCCCAGATAAAAGATAAGGAAACATCTGCACATGACTTACACATGACCCGTTCGCCGGAGCTTCACTGCAGAATTTCGTCTACGTCGGGCTCTCTTCTGGTAAAAATAATCTTGGTTCTCGGTTATGTGGTCGCCACCGAATGAACTCGCTGAAGCGCCTGCAACTGATCATGAAGAGCTGCGTTCATCTTTAGCTGATTGTATCGAACAGGTTAGTGTTTCAAATGCATTTTAAAAGTCACTTTGGCAGCGAAAAATAAATGAAGCTCTGATCTTCGGTGGCGGCTCTGAGTCAAGAAGCCAGCAGCGTTGTTGTTGCAGGTTTCGCTTTAAAATGATCAATTAAAACTGCGTACGTGTCGAACAAGGGGTTTACAATTTTTACTTGGAGAAAATTCAACCAAATAGCCAACTTGTACAGCATTATATAAAATGACAGGTAAATAGCTTTCGTCTGAATGGTTGGATGTCATCCACAGATCTAGAGTCAATAGTTAGAACTTGGAAAACGTAATACAGTGCTTGATAGCTTTTATTTTAATGCTCTCATTTTCACAGACACAAAGGCTAAAACCATTAACCCTTTTCCTCCCAAAGTCACATATGTGTGACGACAAATAAAGCTAACCGCTCTGTTGTTTGATAGTTTTCTGGTTTTAGAACCAAGTTTTTGTCAACGACGAACTTTATCTAAAAATTTCTTAAAAATGAACTTTTGGGTTCATGTGAGTAATTTGCATTTGAGGTGACACAGCCACTTTGCTGGTTTGCTATGTGGCTAAGTCTCTAAACTTCAAAATGAGCCATAACATTTGAAAATTGATTAAATGATGCCAAAGTTACAACCAGTTGTTTAATATGTGCTGTTTTATTGTGAAATTCGGCATAATAAAACAATACCACAGGATATTACTAAGTCTGACTGGTACTGAACAACGGCTTTCATTTCAATGTCCTCATGAAAGGATTTCCTCCACAGACTCCAAAGGAAGAACCACATTGTATAGCATAATAGACAGTACCGCAGGAAAGTACTGCTCAAGAGCTTTCATTTGAACGGTCACACTTTAGGATTTTATCCTCAGACTCAAAAGTTAGAATCACCTTGTACAGCATAATAAACAGTACCACAGGAAAGTACTGCTCAATAGCTTTCATTTGAACGGTCACACTTCAGGATCCACAGACTCAAAAGGTAGAACCACATTGTTAAAGCATAATAAACAGTACAACAGGATTTCATCTACAGAGTCAATAGTTACAACTTACAGCAATAGACTGTATTACACGAAAGTATACTGCTTGCCGATAGTTTTCATTTGAGTGGAAATTTCACTTGATTTCATTTCATTCAAAGAAAGGTCCGTATTTAGTAATCGTTTAGTACAGCATAAAAAGCAGTGCTCTAGGAAAGTAGGCAGTTTTCATTCGGATGCCAAGGGACACACTCAGATAAACTGAAATTTTATCCACGGCCTTTATGTCGGAAAAGCATCAAATAATTGAAGTTTTAGACTCTGTAATATTGGTAAAGGGTTAGCTTGATTTATAAGCATACAGCCTACTTCCAATTTCGGGAAATTTTTCATCGCGTGAATTATTTGCCTCCGGCTCAGTTGTTCATAAAAAAACTGACTACTCGCTTATGTATTTTAAAACAGAAAGATTAAACAAACTCGCGAAAATTAAACCCGTGAAATCTTCTTTTAAAAACCACGAAACTCGTACACTAAGTAAAGTATCTTTGAGGAGAACGTTTTCGTTTATTTATTTTTTTTCAACATAATAGCGAAAATATAACGTTTCGGATGGGAATTCTACGAATATATTCTTGGAGTTGGAGTTGTTGGAGTTGTGAAAATTCATCGATACTGCTCGGGAAAGAGCGGCCTGAAATTAGCAGTAAGACCATGATAAAGTGACATATCTTGTCAGATGGCGAAGATAGGAAGTTTGTGCTCCCCTGCATACGAACATCTGTGAAATTTCCAGACTTTCTTAATCATTATTCCCATTCACTTGTCTTTAATGTTAGTTTTGAGGCGATCCAAACATACTCAGTATTGCGCGTGTGGCGTACCGATGTGGTAAAGAGCAGAGTCGGTAGATTTCCCCCCAGCTAACCAACATCAAAAGGTGGAAAAAACCCGTGAAAAGCTCGATTTAGTAGTGTTTGTGTTGTTGGAACGTTACTATGGATTTAAGCCGCCATGTTTTTCCTACCCGTAGTGGAAAGAAGTTTCGTTTTTTTCTTATCCAATTAAAATTCAATTTTAAATCTAACGTTTGAAGGCAAAAGATGTCGCAACGGTGTCACTCTAAAATGTGTGGACGCTCTGGAGGCATTTGGGTGGAAGCCCGGGGGGGGGGGTACTCCCATATATGAGCTATATAGGCATGTGCCGCTGTGAAGGGTATGGTTTTCAAGCAGTTTAGTATGGGATAGGGTATAGTAATCAGAGGTTTTTGGTCTAGAATAGGGTATCATTTTCCGCGAAACTGACCAGTTACGTGGAGAATTTAGTCTAGACAAGGTTTTACTGGCAAATGGCATTTATAAATCGGTACGGCGGGCCGTTTACGGCATTTTTACTGACCCCTGGCATCTTAGACTATGATTGTGAACGAGTTTCTGTAAAATAGCGAGTCTGGAATAGGTCTGGGATAGAGTAGGGTTTTTCGGTGTTTAGTCTAGAATAGGGTTGCAAAATTCAGCTAAAATGGTCTAGTATAGGTTAAGGGTCTCAGAGTCCCAGCGGCACATCCCCACCCAAAAATTTACCGAGTACCCCCCCGGGGGAGGAAGACTGTTTTATCTGCTAACGATACCCGCTGTTCGTCGTGTTGTACCTTACTCTGAAGACCGTATATATAATTTGATTTTCTCATGAATTTGTATAAATTGAAGTCTTGTATGTAGCTTTAGCCATGATATCAGTACGCCGGTTCGAAGTGACACGTGCGGTTTCTGTGGCTCCGTTCCATTACACGATAGATTTCAGTTTTTTTTTTTTTGTAATTTGTGTTGTGATTTGAATTCGGCTTTGTTTATACTTCGCTACTCCCACGGCCCTATCCTTTATTATTATTCATTGTAGTCACTATCTGTCTTCTCATTGGCTAAGAGCCTACAGTTAATTCTGGAAATCAGCTCACCCTACGTATTATTCACTTATCTGCCCGCAGATTAGTGAATAATCTGTATGGCGCGCGCGCAATGCATGATTTCCAAGAGCAATGTCAAGTTCACGGGTGGTGAGTGGCAGCTTTGCACACAGCCAAGTAAAAACATGGCTCGTCGATTCGCTTCTTCAACCGAGCAAGAAATTGAGAAATTGCTGGACGAGTGAAGACTCGGAAAACACAAAAAGATCGACAAATGTTGCGAAGGAACTGTTCGGCACGAATACCTTAAGGTGGGGGACATTGGGGGCTCTGAACACCGCAAAAAAAAAAAAATTACCGAACACCGCAAGAAAAGTCGACGAAACACCGTCACCGAAATATATATTTTTGTCAAGTTACGTATAAATGAAATAGGCTTAGGATTGGCGACCGGCAGCGTATTGAAGATTAACTAGACAGTATTGGACTGCTTTTTGTCACAAATTAAACATAATGGTACGTGCTTTTCATAAATAAGTATGGAATAAATGACATATAGAGGCTAAATTTAGATCTAACAACTAGAAGTAATCACAGATTAAAGTGCGTCTCCTTAAAGGCCCCCTTTACCCAAAATGCTGTGCGCGCCGTGATCACTTTCTGTGCTGAATTTCGTGTAACACGAAATTCACACTTGAATGCGTGCAACCAATCAGATCACGCGTATGAACAATGGAGCATTTCAAAACAAAAACAAACGATTGCAACGTCTTTTGGGTGAAGGTGGGCCTTTAAGTACCTCGTTGTGACATGGCATTCGCGTTTCAGGCATGTTTCCGGTTCTTTCTTAATTTAGGGCCGGCTTGTAGTTGTGGCACGTTGTACGTTGTCGAACGAGCTGTCAGAGCATTAGGCAGCAAAAAAAGTGCGCAGCTCAAAACACGCGCTAAGCATGCGGGATACTATTGTGACGTTTCAAGATGACGCAGATTTGGTACCGACACTTTTCTCGATTCGTTCCACCTAGACGACGCGCTAAGCATGCTGGATACTATTGTGACGTTTCAAGATGGCGCAGATTTGGTACCGACACCTTTCTCGATTCGTTCCGCCTAGCCGACAAGATTAGGAAGCGTCTCCTTCGTCGACGCAACAAGGGTCAAACAGGAAACGGCAACACCGCAGATAATTTCGTTCCACCGAACACCGCAGACTTTAAAGCGCAAACATCGCACACCGTAGGGTTTGAGATCACCGCAACACCCCTATTCACCGCAACACCGCATAAAAAAATGAGCAACACCGCAACACCGCAAATCCCCAGCCCGATGACTTTCGTCCAATAGGAACAATATCGCCGTAAATAAAATGTGGCATTCTGAGAAACAACGCTTAATAAATTGACTTAGCAAGCTTTAGCAATTCGAGCGGTGCTGAACAGGAGTTTGTGTCGCGAGTTATCAATGCCTTGTGGATTAATTTTTTGGTGCGGCTCATTTCCTCTTTGCCTTGTTGCAGGGAACATCTCTGTCATGGTTTCAGGTTGTATTTAGCAGAATTTTGAGATACAAACTGCAGAGTTTGACAACCGAACAAAAATGAAATTGAATAAAACAAATAAAATTGAATATTAAAAACAGTTTTACTGAGCCGTTTTACCGTGTTGAAATAAAGTTAATTGATTGATTGATTGATTGAATGCCAAACGGTTTACATTCAATTTAGGAATAAAAGTCCTTCATGTCACTCAGAAATGTCACTTTGAACTTCAAAACTGCTAAAACTTCTCCGTTTTTGGTCGTTTTTCTCTCCCACAGTCGTAAAATCAAAACCATGATGGTAATATTAATCACACCGGGCCAAACCCAAACAACGTTAATTCGCTGTTTTCTGCATTATGACCCCCCCCCCCCCTCCTCCAATATAAGCTCACCCGGTTATAGGCCCAGGTCTACGAAAGATCCAGCGCACTCTTCATTGGTTTGTCATTGTGGTTTTGCCGCAGTACTGGCCGCAGTATTACAGTTTTTGAACAGGGCCATCAAAACATTATTCCGGCATTTTACGGTATTTTGCCTGTTTTATTTATAATTTCGCAGTCATCTATTTTTAGTAAGATCATTGGGGGGTTCCACCACAAGAATTAGGAAACATCAATGTAGGTTCCATGTTAAAGAGCAACATTCAACAAATGACAGCAAAAACGTAAGAAACTGGAGAAATTATAACTCCAGAATATTGACCGCCCAAATTGTCTGTAATTTATGAAATCCTAAAATTTGATCTTTTAAAGACTTTCAGGTGCTCTTATTTGTTTTGTTTTGTTTATTTTTTTCAATATTTTTCTGATAATACATTCCTCAGTATTCTTTCAATTTTGTCTTTTGTCACTTAGGGGAGTCAAAATGTCAAATTTATATCTTTTTCTCTCTTTTCTGCTGACTATTTTATTAGTTTATACCAACCTCGAGCCTGCGGGAAAACTCTCCTGTCATGGGAGAGCTGCAAACTTGAACTTCGTAGGCCATTTCCGAGCGTTGAAGAACCTTGTCAAATTTGTCAGATATCGGGCTTAAATTTAATGAAAAGACTGTCAGTTTATCCGCCCCGTGTTTATCTTAAATTTAGCGCAACGGGATTTCAAATTACTGCACTTTAAAACTCCTTACATTTAACAGAAACAACTGTCAAATTTTTTGTCTCAGTGATTTTTACCGAAAGCATCAGTTATGATAAGGCAATTTTCAAACCCAAATGAAGTGAATGTCTGATTTGTTGCGTTTAATAAACAAAGGATATTTATGTGCGTGTTGTATGGCATACATTGCGTGTCATTTTGTGCTTGATTAGCAGAAAAAAAGAAAACTTGTCGAAACCGGAGACAGCATATCTGTAAAGTGATTCCCTATTGTTTGAATATTGAATTTGGCTTCAGCAGGAAACCCAAATCTAGCAATTAATCGAGTATCACCTTCGCTAAAAATGGGATCGTCAATGGAAATTTAAAACGCGCGATTGATTTTAATGACTTTTATACCAAACTTAGATTTTTGTTAATACCTCGGCGCTTATATTTTCTTACAATTGTCAATCGGTTGTATCGAAGCGCAAAACTAGCTGACGTAACTGAAAGTTTAACCTACGGCTCAGCGGGCATCATCCTCGTCTTCTTTAAACCTACATTAACTTTTGGTGACAGATTACTGGCCTATGCCATGCCAGTTAATGATTCAAGGAATATGTCACAAAAGTTTCGGATTATCAGCAACGCCGTTACAGCGGGAAGGAAGTTGAATGATTTGACGAAGAATCAAAGAAACGTGGAGTTCTTTATGGAACCGGGTGGTTCTACTCATATTTTTACTCTTACGGATGAGGAAAAGGTAGGGGAAGTTTATTCATGTTTAAGTTTTATATGTATGTATATCTGTGTGTGTCAAGACAATTCTACCGCGACTTTTTCTCAAGGATTAACGATGATCAATAACACTTTGGCAAAGAACCGGCCTTCGAAGCTTAAACCGTATCGAAACACTAAAAGCGCATTATAAAACTTTACTGCAAATTCAGTAGAAAGCATGCAGGGGCGCTTAGTTCCTACAATTTCCCCATCAAAATGGTGTAAACTATTAACAAATTGATCGGTCCGAACACGAACATCCAGTTCTGACAATTTCTATATGCCGTAATATTTACGAATCAGAGGTGCAAATGGGTGCAAATGGTAAGCGCTCAGGCTATTTAATCCTCTTTTGCTTTGCTAATTATATCTTGTTTCTGTTTTGTTTGTTTTCTTACATTTTTTTTAGTTTGAAAACACTGATTGTTTTCTAGCACAACGTTGAGGTTATCGATCATATATATTATTGGATTGCGTTACTCTTGCGCACGTTAGAACTTCTGTTTCGTACGTACGGTGGGTATATAATCCATGGGAGAATGCCATGGATGCACCGTATTATGTATTCTGTACTATCCATGGCATTCTCCCATGGAGTATATACCGTACGGTGATATGTTTAGGGTGGTGTCCCTGGGGAGTATCTGAATGCAGCGCGGTGAAGGCGCGGTGGTCGATATGAGTTAGTTCCAGGGGGGAGTAGCAAGGTTCTAGTCGCCTTAACTACGGAAAACGGAGATAAGCGCCGGCGCGATGAGCCACATGGTTTGACTCGACTACATTATACAGTGCGCGCGGCCGGGGACAAGGGAAACAGGGGAAGGATAGGAGAACGGGACCCGGGGAGATGGTGGGAAGTGGGAGAAATCAGTACAACAAACGTGCGCAATGTCGCGTCAAGAGCAAAGTAGAAAGTCGAGATAAGAACTGTGGTTAGAATATTTGTATTGGTGTCACCAAGGAACTGAACTCACTACTGATAAGCTAAAAAAAATCCCATCTTTGTTTGAGCTAGTTTGCATTTGACGAACGAACGGGGCTCTAGAGGTCCTACGGTGTGAATACGAGACTTGCGTTGCGTGCCAGTTTGGAGAGCTAGCCCGATAGTTTGCAGCGTAAATTCAGGATTGTCAAGCTACAAATCCAGCAGTTGTCAGGAATCAGATAGAATTTAAACTTGGGACCTTCGGATCCCTGATTAATCGCCAACGCCGCCACCGTAAAAAGTGAGAGATTAGTTAAATTGTTTACTGAGCTTTATTAATGTTTGCGGTTGCCAAGGTCATAGCCTTGTCACTGTAAAACTATTCAAAACCAGATCACAGTCATCGCTATGAATCTATTCATTTAATTAAATAACACGAACTAAACGGCATTTTTATTTGCCGTTCACAGTGGAACCAACTGTTTTTGCAAGGAGTTTTTTTAGCCATAAAAATACCGCTAACATTGTCTCAGAATTGTCACAACAGACGCGCCATTAAACTTCAATTGCTTTTAAAGTGTTTTTTTTTTGTTCACCCGGTCAAATTAAATTTCGTTTGATCCTAAATGCAAATCGAAATTAAGTGACCTTCTGATCAAATAAATCTTGGCGAAGCAGTTATTTTTAGAACTTGGCGTTTTCTTCGGCCTGCTTTTTGCGAAGGGTGGTCAAAATTTTAACCTTCGCCTCAAGAATGGAACCTTACTCGATATAACGTGGCTCCTGATTTGAGTCTATGGTTGAAGCCCTAAACTGGGAGTTACCGTACCAATGAAAGCAATTGAGCGGTACGTTCCTGTGGTGTTGTTTGTCTTTCAACATCTTTGAAGTGGAAGACAGTTGAAAAAAGTGTAAACGTTTCTCTAACAAGGGTCTTACCAGGTAAAGGATGCTGCTTATTCCGGTTACAAGGCCATGAACAACTTCATGTTTTTGATGAACCTCACGTCCTAGCATTTAACTTTATTCGCTTGACTACTGTAGTGAACTTGGAATTCAACGAATCGATCGGCTTTTATTTCTTCGTATTGTGGAACACTTTCTATTCTTCAATTCGTCATGCCCTCGCCGGCTGCGAATAAGCCCGGATTGAATGAGAAAATGACGGCTAGCCCAGATTCATCGTTAAAAGTTTACCTCTCGACCCGGCGAGGCTCTGCGGTTCCACCGGCAATGACTGAAGATGATTTGACACAGGAAGAAAAGGTACGAGAATTCATAATTTAATACAACTCAGTTGTCTTTTCGGAAGTGACGAAAATAGTTTGATGGTCCTTGTTATTTTTAGACCGGTTTTAGACTGCTAGCAGTTTCCTTTTTTATTTGGCTAAAGAAGTTAGTGGAGTGAAGTGTGTAGTGAGCCCCCTGTATATGTGAAGTGTGAAGTAAGCTCCCTGTATAAAGATGATGATGACGATTATTATTATTATTATTATTATTATTATTATTAAGTTCACGAGAAGACGAACGAATCAAGCGGCGAGTGTCGAAGCTGTGGGCAGCTCGAGCGCTCTCGGATCTGAGGAAAAAAGGTTAACATCACAGGCCTGAAAATCCTGATTATTTCAGTCTTCTTAAATTTTTCTGGTTCATGATCGTTCTTTTGAGCAATAAATAATTCTGTTGCATACTTTTGATGTAACTTACTTTGAATAACTTCATGTTTGGTTTCATACTACTTTTTCCACAATAGAAAATAGTAGATTTTCCAAGTATACACAGCATTCACCCTTTTCTTCCAGAATACAATTTACTTCGTGCCCGGTAAATGTGGTTGTAACTTTGAAATATCTGGATGAAATTTCAAAACGCGGAGATCATAGTCAAACAATACATATTTCAAAATGCTTTATTATGCGCGTTGCAAGGTGGTGCAAACTTTTGAGTCTGTTTACCATCAAATGAATGCTATTGAGCATTACTTTCCTGTCGTTCTGTTATTATATGACCTTTTATGCTGTGCAAGGTGGTTTGGCTAACTTTTGAACCTGTGGATTAAGTCCTCATTTGGCCACTTATATGAAAGCTGGGATTTTAAGAGTGTACTCTTGTAAATGCTGTCATTCATATCGATGTAGAGAGTGTTTCTTACTCTTCAGTCTGTTAGAGAAATCCTTGTTTATTATGCTGTACAAAGTGTTTCCAACTTTTGAGTCTATGGATGAAATCCTACAGTGCGACCATTCAATTGGAAGCTAAAGAGCAATACGTTCCTGTGGCACTGTTTATTATGCTGTACAAGGTGGTTGAAACTTTGCAGTCTGTCAGAGAAATCGTTAAGTGTGACCGACCATTCAAATGAAAGGTATGTTGAGCAGTGCTTTCCTTGTGGTACTGTAATGGTGTACCAGGTGGCTCGTCGCGAGTCTGTGGATGAAAACTATAATGAGCCATTGAAATGAAAGCTATTGAGCGGTAAAGTTATGTAGTATTGCTTATTATGCTGTACAAACAGTCTTTTTTTCTAGTTTTGCGTTCTATATTCAAGACTAAAACAGGGCTAGTTTTGTTTTCACTCTTTCACGTTGGTCGGACTTGGTAAGCTTTCAGACTTGCCACAAAAATGATCAATGTGACGTGAATTTTTTATCGTCTCTGCACTCTCGTTGTAACCTTTTAATAGACATGATCATCTTGATCCTTTCCTTCAAGTTACTAGTTAAAGCAGAATTGATGATTTTGGATATGCGTCAACTTTAATCTGTTAAATAGCTTGTTATTGTGGATTTATGTTAATGGGAGTTTTATTCACGGCATCACTGTTTACTTTAAAAACTTAGCATTAGCTGTGCAAAATGAATGAAATTAGTACCCGGAAAAGGGGGTGAAGGGGAAGCGGGGTAGGGGTTATTCAACAAAGTTTCGTACGGGGAGGCTCAGCCCCGAGATCCAAACCCTTACCTTTTGTAACAGAAAAGTTAACCCTGTCATATACCTTCCATAGAAAGTGGTACCCTTTTCACATACCTACAGAAAATAAAAGCGAAGCAAACTGAAAACAGCTTCAACAAAGAGTGCAAGATTCTATTCATTGCAACCGTGGACGATAGTCGCACCTGTCATAAAGCAATAAAACGAAATCGTGATTTGTGTCAACACTTGAAAGTGTGTCCTTTGATGTGAATTTCGATTCATCGAACGCGCGAATGTGACCATGAATCAACCAATCAACGCGCGCGTTGATTGGTTGATTCATGGTCACATGACATCTAAGAAACAAACTGTTTCCCGCCAATTGTCCTAAGCGGGCAACATTTGCGAAACGGGTAACAATTTTGACGTCAGATGGTAACATTGCACTGTTGCCCGCCAGCGCATCTGATCAGACCGTGACAAAAGGTGGCATGATTATGATGTGAATGATGTTCACCTCGAGTGCTCGGTGCGTTTTTCAAACTGTGTTGTTTTGTGTTGCTATATAAGAAATCACTTAATGACCGATCCCTCGGGAAAAAGTGAATTTTGTTTCCCTCGGGACCAGTACATCATTAAGGTTACAGTGTACCTTCGGGGGTGTCTCCAGTATAACAGCTGTAGCGTCTTAAGGTTACAGTATACCTTCGGGGGTGTCTCTAGTATAACAGCTGTAGCGTCTTAAGGTTACAGTGTACCTTCGGGGGTGTCTCCAGTATAACAGCTGTAGCGTCTTAAGGTTACAGTGTACCTTCGGGGGTGTCTCCAGTATAACAGCTCGAGCGTCTTAAGGTTACAGTGTACCTTCGGGGGTGTCTCCAGTATAACAGCTCGAGCGTCTTAAGGTTACAGTGTACCTTCGGGGGTGTCTCCAGTATAACAGCTCGAGCGTCTTAAGGTTACAGTGTACCTTCGGGGGTGTCTCCAGTATAACAGCTCGAGCGTCTTAAGGTTACAGTGTACCTTCGGGGGTGTCTCCAGTATAACAGCTGTAGCGTCTTAAGGTTACAGTGTACCTTCGGGGGTGTCTCCAGTATAACAGCTCTAGCGTCTTAAGGTTACAGTGTACCTTCGGGGGTGTCTCCAGTATAACAGCTGTAGCGTCTTAAGGTTACAGTGTACCTTCGGGGGTGTCTCCAGTATAACAGCTCTAGCGTCTTAAGGTTACAGTGTACCTTCGGGGGTGTCTCCAGTATAACAGCTCTAGCGTCTTAAGGTTACAGTGTACCTTCGGGGGTGTCTCCAGTATAACAGCTGTAGCGTCTTAAGGTTACAGTGTACCTTCGGGGGTGTCTCCAGTATAACAGCTGTAGCGTCTTAAGGTTACAGTGTACCTTCGGGGGTGTCTCCAGTATAACAGCTGTAGCGTCTTAAGGTTACAGTGTACCTTCGGGGGTGTCTCCAGTATAACAGCTCGAGCGTCTTAAGATTACAGTGTACCTTCGGGGGTGTCTCCAGTATAACAGCTCGAGCGTCTTAAGATTACACTTAATATACCTAAACCCAGATATCAAATTAAAGCTTATAGAGCTGGCTATCTAAATATAGAAACTATTTGGTAATAAAATGAATTGTCGAATTTTTTACGACGTCTAAATTCGAACGTCCGAATTAGCTTCAAAACGCTATAACTCAAAGCGATTATTGTATTTTGCTAATTTGATTTGTTCTCGGGTTTCCGGACACGAAGCGCTAAAAAAACGTGTCGGCGATTCCCATATTCAATTGCAGTGAAAAGTTACAGAATATTTTCGAAAAAATGAGAAAAAAAATTGGAGTGATCGCACGGAAATGGCTCTTGACGAAAAAGTTTTCGGAAATAAGAAATTCGCCGACACATTTTTGTTGATTATATGTTAGTCTAGCTTCTGTCCAAATTTGAGGAAAATCGAACAAATTCCCTTTGAGTTGTAGCTTTTTAAAGTGTCCCCTACAAGCGAAAAATTAACTTTGAGAAAATAGCGCTTAAAAAAACATATCGCTTCATAAACAAACTCCGCCCACAAAAGTTATACCGTCATTTCTCCGTCAATTTTCACTATTTTTCGATAATTTTTTTTTTGGATAAAAGTTCATTCTGTAAACTTTATTTGACGCCAAAAAAAAAATTTCCATAAATTTTCGATCTGAAGGTACACTGTAACCTTAAGTGTTTATTATTATGCTTCCGCTTATGCTTATGCTTATTTCGCTAGTGAAAACTAGGCTTAATATCTGACCAGCGCTTGAACTGCGTTTGGCTTTTTTTCCATACTTGGTACAAACCCAGAAGAAACAGACAAATTTATTTGATTGATGCAGTTAAATCTCCCTGAGGCAGATACCAAAGGAACAAGGTCTCGACATCATATACGTTAAGTTAATATATATATTTTTTGTCTCCGGGACCATTTTTAAGATTTAATATCACTTTTCCTTCTTGACAACCCACATATTCAAACTACATCAATAAATAAAATAGATAAACGAAAGTAGACGTTTGACCATGATGGACAATTATTTGCCTTCTAGTTCTCCCAAAATACAGCGTTTTCACGTTTTCTTTTCGATCTGACTTTAATTTTCCAGACCCATGAAATATTCAAGACTTCAATCAAACGATACGAGCTTGTCTACATTTTAAATACATATGCACTTAAAACAAGGTCAAAAATATGTATGAACTGCAAAGTTTGGTTATTCAGTGATCTCAGTGATGTCGGGTTTTGAAAATTAAAGGATTTTTTTTTCATTCGTTTTTCTCCTACTAACTGTTTCTATTTTTCATATTTTATCGTTCTTTTTTTGCTGGCAGAGGAGCTTGACCACAGGTTTAGTGCTACAGGTCAGCTTTCACTGTTTTCCTGTTATTTTCATTCATAACTAAATGCCTTTTCACGAATGCTATTAGCGACGATTGTGTTTCCTTAAAGAAGAAAAGCTTCTTTTGACAAATCATTGCTTTGTGCTAGTATAGCTCGGTAAATGAAGTCTTATTGTTTTTGTGTGTTTTCACTCCAGCGAAATTACATCAGATTTTTTCTTTTTCTTTCGTAAGGATTTTTTTTCTGTCAGTTCTCAGTGATAAAATTGGAGGAAAGTGCCAGTTTAAGCTAATTCAGTAATACGAGATTGCTTTCAAGAAACTTCTTTTAATTCGTGGAAAAATTAATGATAATGCTGAGCGTCATAAGGTTGTCGGGCAATTTGTTTTGACGTTTTATAAGCATAAAAACGTATTTGTTTTTTCGCCTGTTATATTAAACCAGGGAAAGGAAGCTACTCACTGAGATTGATCGTGTTCGAATTTGACGAAGTGAAACGAAAGTAAACTTACTTTGCACTTTATAAAAGAAGATTTCAGTTTGAAAATTGAGCGTTTCTGGTCGTAATATGGAGTTACCCGTAACAACGACAAGTCGGTTTCGATCGATAAGTTGCCGCCTGCACGCTGGGTGGATAAGTGATCGGGAATACCTGGACGAAATTTCTTTGTTATGCAATGAAGTAAGTGTCTTATTTGTTTGCCTTATTTGTTATTTGTGCTGTTCAGTGTTTATTTTATGCCCTTTGATATGCTTTATTAAAATAAATATGTTAATATGGGGTGTATAGGGTTTTAACTGACAACTGTTTTTTATTTATTTATTGGATTTGTATCTGTGTGGCAAAAGCCGTTGTGGTTGCTGGTTTTGAATTTGTTTTGTCTTTTTTATTTGATATCTACATGTATGTGATATACATATAGTTTTTTTTAACTCTTGCTTAGTATCCTAAGTTTTGGGTTCGCATTATTAGTTTGTTAAATTAATGAAAGCTTCGTGATGAATTCATAATGAAAGTAGATAATTATTCTTCATTTGTTGTAACGAGAATTTGGTTCAGTTAGATTTGCTACCTAAAAAGGTGATTTTAGTCACTGCTAACATGTAGTTGACGAGCTTTGATGTGCTAATTGAAGGCTTCACTTAGACGTTGAAATCGTTGATAGTCTGAATAGTCTATATGTTGTCTTATAGGGCGGTTTTCATTTGAGTTTCGTAAAACCAAAACCAACGTAATTACTCTTACCAATCACAGCAGTGGTAAACAATCCAATGAACCAATCAGAGCTCGAAGCAAATACATGTAGCCGTCGCCAAGCGCGGGAAAAACGCGTGCAGACAAGCCATTGGTTTTGGTTTTACTTCTGATTGGTCGAGAAAGTGGCGCGAGGTTTTTTAGCCAATCACAAATCGTAGCAATGCAAAACCAAATTGTTTTGGTGGAATATCTGTTCAGAAGGCGCAGTCATCTTGAAAATTCGTAATTATCTAGACTAAAACTGAACTAATGTTTTCTTTAGTAAGATTTCCACTCAAACTTTCATAACATTGGAAAATGAAGCTCCTTTTGTTTTCGGAGGAATAAACTATCGTTTGGGTACGAAATAAGGTCAGCTCGGGATTTTCGGAAAGGAGAAATCAGCTGGTAAATTCGAGGATAAGATTCCTGTCCGTAAAATTTTCTGTCGATTCAGTTAAAGGTGATGTTACACGGGACGATTCGCAACGACGATTTTTAGCGCAACATGGGTGGCACGGACGATTTTCTTCGCAATTTTTGCGTTGCGAAGTTTTTGAGTCAGCTTCAGTCAAAAACTTGCAACGAAAAAACACGAAATTTACTCAAGTTGTTTTGTTTAACATACCTGTCGTTAATTAATTTTGTTGCGCTAAAAATCGTCGTTGCGAATCGTCCCGTGTAACAGCACCTAAAGGGAACCGAAAAGGTGAAATTGTATTAGCTTTCACATAGTTTCCTTTAAAGGTACTAAAATGATATGAAAAACAGTACAATGCCATTCCAAGCTTTTTCCTAAACATGTTTCGTTGGGTTTCCTGTAAAGGCACTAAAATGATATTGAAAAACAGTACAATGCCATTCCAAGCTTTTTCCTAAACATTTTTCGTTGGGTTCCCTGTAAAGGCACTAAAATGATATTGAAAAACAGTACAATGCCATTCCAAGCTTTTTCCTAAACATTTTTCGTTGGGTTCCCTGTAAAGGCAATAAAATTATATTGAAAAACAGTACAATGCCATTCCAAGATCTTTCCTAAACATTTTTCGTTGGGTTCCCTGTAAAGGCACTGTAATGGTATGGAAAACAGTACGACGCCATTCCAAGAGTTTTCTTAAAGATTCCTCATTGGGTGCTCCCTCTGAAACTCAGCAAGGTCTTAAGGCACGTTTTGAAGAAATTAATAGCAAATTTGCCTGAGCTTTTATAAATGCCACTAGGACGCCCAGTTTAAAGACGCCTGTTCACAGGCTACCCAATTTTCCAATATCTGGCTTTAAGAAATTCTTTGAGGAACAGACACAACTGGTGTACCAGCGATAAGCAGTCATGTCCAATACTGTCGCACCGACTGTGCGTGTATATTGGACAACCCTCGCGATAAGGCTCTAATTTCATCCGGTATAAAGGAAAACGCAAAACGAAATAAAAGAAATAAAATCCCAGTCAAGAAATATTCACATAAGTTTGTATTGCAGTGCTTGCATATAAAATAAATGCGTATTGTCAGTACTAAGTGATGTTGCTGGATGCTAAGTGCAGTTAATTAAATGTAGTTTTCTGTATTTTTTTTTTTTTTTCATTTTAGTACGGCGGCTTTTACTCCTTAGAAGTCCTAAAATTAGTTAATTATAAAATAGAAAATTTCGGGTGACTCGTTTTAGAAAATGCGACTATCTGAATATTACAATTCCGTCGGCTCGGGTTATTACAAATTGAGACAACTTGTGATTAAAAATTACGATATGTGTGTTATTACGGACTGGAACACGTACGCGTTATTTCAGTTTGCGAAAGGTATTACAAAACTTGACAACTGATGCTATTACAATTTACGACAATACACGTCAGGAAAAGTCATTACACAAAAGATGAAACGGAATGCGACAATGTGAGCATTTTTACTAAAGCTGAGGTAATTGCGACAACGAGTTATTACAAATGACGGTAGATATGTTATCACCAAATGCAGCAAGCGTTATTGCAATTTACGACAGGTATTACAAAAAACGATCACTGTTATTACAATTTCCTTCAGTTATAACAAAACAATAAATCATCATATCATAAGATAAGACCAGGGGGGGGGGGGGGGGGGGGGGGGGGGGGGGGGGGGGGGGGTGGGGGGGGGGGGGGGGGGGGGGGTACTCAGGTATATTAGTTACGGGGAGGTGCGAATGAGGCCAAATTGTTAGACCCAAAAAAAGTCCTATCAGGCTAAAACCAGACCCAAAAAAAGACCAACGGCCCAGAACGCAACCCAAAAAAAGTCCATTGTTTTCTCTTCATAAAAAAAGTTACAAAAATGCACATCAAGGGAATAAAGTGTAATGCGGTATTTTATCAAATTTACATACATGTACTTCATACGTAACTGATGTAACGTGACCTCTTAAGAATAAATGCTAAAACAGGAAGTCTCCTTGTCATTTGCATGTAGTTTACGTTTGTACATGAAACTGATACAATTGTGTGACATGAAAATGAGAAGCCTGGGCCTCGCTTTTAGTCAACCCCCCCCCCCCCCCCCCCCCCCCCCCCCCCCCCCCCCCCCCCCCCCCCCCCCCCCCCCCCCCAAAAAAAAAAAAGTCCTTACCAAAATCTTTCACCCAAAAAAAGTCACCACTTTTTTCTAACCCAAAAAAAGTCCTCAGATCGCTAATTTCAAACCCAAATAAGGGCTTCGCACCTTCCGGTCACTAATATACCTGAGTACCCCCCCCCCCCCCCCCCCCTGGGGTTAAGACAGTATAGTGGTAACACGAGTGGAAGTTTAAGAACGAGAAAGTGTGTGAAATCATCAGTATAGAGCGGTTTTCAATTGAGTTTTTACAATAACTGAAGTTATTCTCGCATGCTGATTGGTCAAATTTTACCATCAATAAGAGTACAGACACATACAATTTTAATTTATGCAAAATGTCATCCTGACAACTTTTTAGCCAGTGAAATTTCTTTATTGTTATCAGTTAGCCAATGAGAAAGCGAGAAAACTTATTGACAATGATTGCGTCAACTTGAATAAAACTCAGCAATTTGTCATGTTAACCTTGCGTTCACTCTTCATTTCATCAGGTTTTTTTACGATTTTTGCGTTTTTGTTATTGTACAAAACAAATTGACGTCAGTTTTTTTATGCGTCTTTCCTCTTATTGATGATAAAATTCGTCATAACATTGTCAAAGTGCTGTGGATCCACGAGCTGCAGACCCTAACCCTAAAACCAAAGCAATCACGAAAAAACTTTCGATTTAACAAATTGACGTCAGTTTTTTATGCGTCTGTCCTCTTAGAGCAGTTTTCAATTGAGTATCGAAAGTAATTAGCACAATTGCTTTGGTTTTGCATTGCTATGCTTTGTGATTGGCTAAAAAAACTCGCGCCAATTTCTTGACCAATCAGAAGTAAAACCAAAACCAATCGTGACTTGCTCGCACGCGTTTTCCCGCGCTTGGCGCCGGCGACATGTAATTGCCTCGAGCTCTGATTGGTTCATTGGATTGTTTACGACTGCTGTGATTGGTCAGAGTAATTACTTTGGTTTTGGTTTTACGACACTCAAATGAAAACTGCTTTATTGATGATAAAATTCGTCATAACATTGTCAAAGTGCTGTTGATCCACGAGCCGCAATTTGTTAAATCGAAAGTATTTTCGTGATTGCTTTGGTTTTGCATTGCTTCGCTTTGTGATTCGCTATAAAATCTCGCACCACTTTCTCAACCAATCAGAGGTAAAACCAAAACCAATCGTGACTTGCTTGCAAGCGTTTTCCTGTGCTTGGCGCCGGCTGCATGCATTTGCCACAAGTTCTGATTGGTTCATTGCATTATCTGCCTTCGTTTTGATTGGTCAGAGTAATTACTTTGGTTGTGGTTTTACGACACTTGATTGAAAAACCTCTCTATATCATAACGTTGTGTTTGGTCTTGGGCAAATTGAGAGTACATACGAGATATGAAAAGTGAGAAGCCGATGACTTATAAGTTAAGTTCAAACAAGAAAGCACGGAGGAAAGTTTTCTACTTCTTTAATGAAAGATGCGTTTAGTATATATAGAGTACATGCACTCAAGATATGAAACGCGAGAAGCCGATGGCTTATAAGTTAAGTTCAAACAAGAAAGCGTAGAATAAAGTTTTCTACTTCTTTAATGAAAGTTGCGTTTCGTATATATAATGTACATACAAGATATGAAAAGTGAGAAGCCGATGGCTTATAAGTTAAGTTCAAACAAGAAAGCATGGAAGAAAGTTTTCTACTTCTTTAATGAAAGTTGCGTTTAGTATATATGTTTCTATTGAGTTAGGTCAAATGATGGTTTTCAACCAATGACCGCACGCGTATTTTCCTGTTTACTTTGTAGAATAGAAAATAGATTGTTCCCTGAACTTCACCATGCTCTTTGGGTGTCCCACCTAAAAAATCAGTTATGTATGGGGCCAACTCTGTTTCTAGTATTCACCATTTGCATCAGTCAGGCCGCTATTTTAAAAATACCGCTTTCGCGAGCCACAAATCACCAACAAAAACACAGAAAAACAAAGTAAAACAACATGACAGTGATTTTAAGAGTTTTTATTTCATTTTTTTTTTCAGTTTTAAGAGCCCTAAATTTCGCCTTTTGTAAGGCTAGTTTTATAAACCGATACCGCCATTGGAGATGCACAGTACACCACACAAACAGGGGATGGTCAGCCTGTGCTGGTACAAGTGGGTGTGCTGTTTCACGAGACTTCTCAGTATTCTCTTTTTTCGAATTGCCCATAATACACCATGTTTGCCCCCCTAAAATTTGCATAAACTATTGTTTTGAAATGCTCTTGGGAATATGCAGTCCTCCCAAGAGCATTTATAAACAATAGTTTATGCAAAGTTTGGGGGCAAACGTAACAAAGAGTATTATGGGCAATTCGAAAATAGAGAATTTCATCTACGTAAGCAGTTTGTTTTTCTGGCTTTGAGAGCAACTTCAGGGATAAGATGTTCCAGAGAATGCCAAATAAAACGACTTGGAAAATGTTGAAGCCCGACGATCTTTTAACAACCGAGTTATGGCGAATATAATATTTTGAAAATTAGCCGAAAAAAACATTGTATGCGTCCGCCATTTTGGTACACCAACATGGCGGCCAAATTTGCATTTTTAAGAAATTCTTAAAATACAGGTCAATTTTCTTTATAATTGTTCATGTTCAGTCCAAAGATTCAGAAGATCTCCTGTTTGCATCCTCGCTTTGAAAAAGTCTGCAAACTAAGTGAAAAATACTTGTTTTTGTTTCGCACATATGGAGACGCTCAGCCGCACCGCCAAACATTTTAAAATGCTACATCGCCCAGAATGGCGCGACACATCCGGGACTTTCATGCGTGACTCGCGCGAAAATTGATATCTCCAAAGCAATGCAATGTATTGAAATGAAACTTGGCACGATGATTACTATTGCTGTTAGAGCAGTTTTCAATTGAGTTCGAAAAGTAATTACACAATTGCTTTGGTTTTTCTTTGCTACGCTATGTGATTGGCTAAAAAATCTCGCGCCACTTTCTCGACCAATCAGAAGTAAAACCAAAACCAATCGTGACTTGTTCGCACGCGTTTTCCCGCGCTTGGCGCCGCCGACATGTAATTGCTTCGAGCTCTGATTGGTTCATTGGATTGTTTATGACTGTTGTGATTGGTCAGAGTTATTACGTTGGTTTTGGTTTTACCACACTCAATTGAAAACTGCTCTATGAAGAACCTGTTAAAAGAAGGGCCGTGTTGAATAAGCCGTTTAGATTTTAGAATTTGGATGACGTCAGGTGAAGACGAAGAATAGAGGCTTGTTTGTTCTTCGTATGTTTAGTTTATAAGAAAGGGGCCTCGAGTCATGTCGTACGGCTTGTACGAGTCTCACAAGTGGTGAAACTGCATCTCATTAAAGCCACTTGGGTTATAAGTGGATTGATAAGGAAAGGCCTTGTCAACTCATCAGTCGTCCAAGTAACGAGTGTTGGACATGCATGAAAAAACTAAGCTTTTTCTAAGAATTCTTCCTCCCAACACAGCACAGAAGCGAACTATGACATCTATTTATTGATCGGGTGAATTTCAAATTGCAAGACGTAAAATAAACGATACCGTTGAAAAACACAACATATATGCAAATTACCGTAAAGCACTAAAAAGTAGCTTTATATCAGTACATCTAAATATACCACAAAGACACACTTTGCAAGAAAAGCAAATGATTACAACTGAGACATAAGGGATAACATTAACTCAACTCACGACTTTACTTTTGTGATCCGGGATGCCGAAAGCAAACTTCACTTCATAATTTGCCATTTTCCTACCGTTTTTACGATAGACATTTTATAAGTTTTCCTGCGAAACAAAAGGTGTTTTATTATTACATGTATTCAGTTATTATTGTTAGTAGGAGTATTATTCGCCCAAACCAACGTCTAACGTCAGTGCATGGTTCTGTTATGAAAATTCGAGCCAGTTAAAGAAACTATAACTTTTGAGTCTGCAAAGGAAAGTCATCGAGTGTCCGTTCAAACTGAAAGCCACTGAGCGCTGTTTCTAAAGCTGCTGTTTGTTTTTCGTTATTTTACAACATAAAATTTGGGATTTTTTTTTGCGTTTTGATTCCGAAGTTATTAACAATTATTACGCGAGGAAGGTACTTTTAGCGGAATGAATGTTAAATGCAGTTAACTTTAACCGACTTAAAGGGGTTTTTCTCTTCGATTTAATGAATAAATAATTACTGCTTATTGTCGTATTCTTTATTTCACACTCGAGGTTTACCCACCTGTTTTCGTGAAACAGGAACACAATGAAGCCAACAACAAACTTTTATCTCGTTATTTGAACAAATCATGACATCCCCGAACGATAAAAAAAAATGTCAGAAAAGTTTGAGAATTCCTTTCTTATGCAAATAAATCGGAAACTTGCGAAGATTACAAACAAATACATCGGGTTTTTTTTATTTATGCACACAACGACGGACCGAGTCCGCTTCGAAATCATTATAAAACAAAAAAATTAATAAAATAAATATTGAGTGGTATTGAATCCCATCTTTAGTCGTAATTACAATAAGCCTTGTTCGTTTTTCTTGTTTAAGGTTACTTTGCGTGTAATAACTCGATTTTAATTTTTTTGCCTGAGAAAACAAGCATAGAATGCTAAAAGTTATCACTTGCTAATCGTTTCAAACCAAAGGTGCTAATACGCGCATGCGCGTTTCGATACTTCTGAGTCTTAAATCCTCTTTGATGAGACATTTTTTGTTATCATTATCACTGCCGTAATATCAGTAGCCGAAGATGACCTTCCAAAATGATGGCATGCTCGAAGATGTTTTAAAATAATTACCTGGGCGAGAGGGAGTGGTTTTTGATAAACGCAAAAGTGATACTGGGCTAGCTAGCAAGTCTGTGGTGGGAAGTGCTTGAGTTTGTAACTTGCGCGCTTCTGTTGCAATGCTTAATGGTGGTTGGGGACAGGGATCAAACCCTTCCAGCAGAAGGCAGTCTCTTCGACCGCCCAGCCCGGGATCTGAGGGGCCGTCTGCATCATCGCAATCTCGGAGAGGCTCTAAAGTGTTGTTTGATACCAAGACGCCACCGTCTATTCTGAGATGGGAGATTTTAAACCGCGTCTTAGCTCTGTCCGTGAAGGGAGACTGGCCAGCAGTTGATCAGCATCTTATTAGCCTCGGACGAAACAACATGGAAATATCATCGACGGAGATCGAAGTAAAGATGAATACATGTTAAGAATGTAACGAATTAGCATGATACACGCACAATCGCACGCTTGCATAGAAACGAAAAAAGCCGATTTATCATTTCAAATTGAAGACATTTCTTCTTTTTATCATAAACTCAATGTGATTCGCAGTTTAAAATTATCTGATACATTAGCTAGTTGTCGTTTTTTTAAACATAAAAGTTAGGTTGCTATTCTAAAGGTTACATAAAACTTAGAATTTAGGCAGTTTTAATTTGCTTGGATCAGGCCAGATTTCTAGTTTGATAAATATCTATTACGCAAAACCAGAACTAGTTGTCGGAATTTCTAACATTTATGGAAATTTTTTTCAGAACGCTAAATCCGTTTAATTTTGCGCATACAGAAAAGATACGTTGCTATTGTAAACGTTGCAAATAGCTTGGGAAGTTTTAATTTGCTTGTGTCTTGCCCACACTTGTGACAACTGCTATCGCTGATTTGAGCCATCCAGTTGTCGATGTCTCATGATTTATTGGAACATTTTAAGGGACCTTAAATTACCTGGTACTATGATCTTTGCGTCGGAAATGATATTCTTTTGCTCTTAACAACACAATGATCTTAGAGTTCAGGCAGTTTTAATTTTCTCGCGCCCAGCCAGATTCATGATTTAAATGGGATTTTTTTCCTATGCATAAAATAATCGCACTCAATAACTTTCTTCTTTTGAGCGGAAAAGCCGGCTCCTTTAGACAATTCTTCGTTCGTAACTTGTAGGTTTAAAGCTATTGTTTGGTGCGTTTCACGCAATAGAAATAATAACAATAAAAAAAGATTTGATCGTACTGCGCAAAGCCAGCCTAAAAATTATGGCTTTTTTCAAAACGTTCGTTGGTGTTTTACGGTCTTCAGTGGGCGTGCGGTTGTTACAGACAACGCGAATGGCCTTTTAATTTCGTTAACTCGAGGCCTTTTAAAGGGCACTACAGGCCAACTGAATGCAAAGGCATCGGAATAATGAATATTGAATTCATATTGCGAAAAGTTAAGCCCTACTGAGTTGACTGCTGATTGCGCAGTTCTTAATTCGCATTACCATCTGGTGTTGTTAGCGGCCGGTCGATTTTGCGTTTTCTCCATAACATGACCTCTAAAAACTCGAAGGTGCGTTTTCTTTATTGCACCGGTTACGTAAGAACGATTTCAGTTGCACATTTAGTGACCGACCATTTCTCATCTCTCTTTCCTTCTTTTCAACAGGACAACGGTCTGACGCCGTTGATGTTAGCGGCCCGTGACAACAAACACAACATTGTTGAAAAGCTTCTTGAACTAGGAGCCGTGGTAACTGATCGTGACAAGGCAAGTACTTCTGTATATGCTAACTTAACTTCGGTTGCGGGTATACGGCGCACTTTCATGCGAATATCCGGATCCATTTTTTAATTACATACGAACGGCATCAATTTGTCTGGCGTTTTGTCAGCTTTGCCATATCAACGAACTGACTTTTTTCACCCATACCCTAATTATTTAGAGATTTAAGACCGAAAAGTTCGGGAGCTGCTTGTGTTATGAAGTTTGTTTTTCGTGTTTGTTAGTTCAAGACCGAGTAGCATTTCTGAAGTTGGCGAATAATTTTTTAGCTTTTTTACTTGGGTGTTGCGGGATTTTGTTGTTTGACGCAAACGAGAAAAAGAAAATAGCATTCAGTAATCTTGTGTGTTTTTAGTTCAAATTAAAATGATTCTTAGATTTCGGTGATACATTGTTGTAAACAGCAAACCGGAAATTTTGCAATTTGTTGTTAAAAATCGGAGTCTTTTTTTACGAATCATCTGTTCTTCGTGCTTCGAATTTCATAAATGATAATGGATTCTTTTCTTGTTTGCTTCGCTGCCTTTGTTTCGCGATATTCTTGAAGAAAAGAACGCCAAAATTGGATTCCTTGCATCAACACAGCTGACCCTAAGTCAAAGAAATAAGCTTTTTTGAAAAGCTTTCAAGTTAGTATGCAACCGACGCTCTTCATTCCGAAAAATTAAACCAATTTCTTAAAAAAAGAATTTTTTTTTAGTTACTTGACGATTAACACTAAAAGAGTGGTAAACCGCAATTTTAACCCGGTACTTGATTTTAAATGTTAGGTTCAAATATTAAGGTAGCATTAAATTTTAATCTTGTGGCGCATAATTTATCCTTGTATGCCGTTTCCACTGTTAATATTTACATTCTATATATTTGTTTGTGTCGAAGCGAATTTTTCATATGTATCTCCTTATCCTTTTTGTCGTTGGATTTGTCAAAGCTAGATAGTTTCAAGTTTTGGATTTTTCTGGGGAAACTGTGTCCCACGGTGTGATGAATTGTTTACGGCACAGCTGCGTTTCTGAAACTCAATTTGTTTTATCTCTAAGAAACCATCAGCTACCACGCTCATATGAAACTATCAGTCACGTGATTTGCCCATGAAGTCAATTACGACTTCGATGAGCTTTATTTCACTGCGAAATGTTTTAACTTGCAAATGAGTAATTTTTGTAACACTTTTGTAATCACGCTGAAAGCATTAACACTGTTATAAACACCCATTGGTGTATTACATCGCAAAACATTTCATTGATTCAAAATTATCCGCCAAAATACATTTCTAATGATGTTGTTTTGAAATGTTGCCGACATTTTTTGTCTTAAGTCGTATTGGATTAAATACAAATATGAAATATTTTTCGTTTCACTGAACTTTTTTTATTCTCTTTTTTTTACATTTAAATACAATTTTTTCCTTGTGTAAATTTACTTACAATTAAAAACAGATCTAGAAATGTTTTAGCATACTTAATCTATGCATAATATAAAACCTCTGAATGCTACAATGCAGAACCAACTTTCTCAAAACTTTTACGTATTTTTTCCTGGTGCTTTTCAATGTTTACTTTGAGCGGATATATTTATATTAAGATGGAAAATTTTTCTTTGTGCGTGCAGTTTAATTTCGTCACTGCTTGTTGCTTTTACCGTCGAAAAAAACGTCTTTTGATGTACATAAGTGTTACAAACTTGCCATTTAGTCACAATATGTATCTTCATTTTAAATGCGCTTTTGAGTTAGTTTTTGCCGACAAAAAAATCTCCGCCTTTTGAAAAAAATAAATTAAAGATAAATTGTCTGTCGGCTTAATGAAAAATCGAGTCCCTGGCCAATGAATCAGGAAGGAATAACGATTTGTTTACCAAACCTCTTCCATTTTCTGTTTATTAACTAGAATCAAGATTAAGCGAAAAATGTAGTGCAAATAGGATATTTTGCTGTAAACTCAAATTTCGCTTCACTTCAAATATGGGATATTCCAAAGCAAATAAAAATTTTTTATCTGTGAATTCGACATTGTTGGAAATATTTTCTTCCCATATTTAAAATGCTTTAAAATTATATTGTTTGTAAACGTAAACGGATGGGTCCCATGACTTTCCGCTCTGTTTTCAGTTTTATCAAGGTGCTTTATACTAAAATTTTCGGCGAAGAACCCTGCTTACATAGGGCTGGTTATATTTCGTATGTTTTAAAGCCCAGTATTTGTACGGCAAATATATGCTTCAGTAAAAAGTTAATGATTTGCGTAAAAGGTTTCTCTTGACGCACAAAGGTTTCTCTTGACGCACAATACGAATTGTTTTCGGTCGATGGATCAATAAATTTGTAAAAACGAAACTTCATTTCGCGTGTTCACTTGTTATAGTGTACTTAAAATCTTCCTAAAGTCGCTTTAATCTTTGAGAAAATCGATGGGTGATAATTAAATGTAACTGCAAACGGAAGTATTTTTTTTTTGTTGAAGTTATTTGTTCAGGTTGAAAGTCAGAATTATTTATCTTCTACAAAGAAATCTCTTCCGACATTAAAGTTGTCGCAATACACACAAGATAGCAAAATAACTTATTTTCAATTCGAAACGTGTTTGCGTGTACAAACGGACTAGATATTGCTTCATTTCTTCAACTAAAAGGAAAAAATACAGATCAATATAAACCATTCAATTTCTTTTTGGTCGTTCACTCGTCAATCCGCAGTTTTATTTTACATTTGAAATGTTAGCAAATTGCACGCAACTTTATAAGACTTATAACTTTTGTTTGATGTGCATCATTAATCACAAAACAAGCAAGCTTTCTCCTGTATAGAATTAATTTCGTTTCGTCGAGCGAGTTTTGAAACTAATTTCTTCGCGTTTACATTGGAGCAGTCATTTCTATGCAGCGATAAACATTAAATATCTGATTTGATCTATTGAAGGTTTCTTAAATTACATATTCGAGAAGTTTGAATTTGTTTGTTTGTTTGGGCTACTTAAAAATGAAGTGTCTTGGGGATAACTTGATTTTTAATTCCCTCTTGGAGAGTTCCCTTGTAATCCTATCAGTTGACGAGATTTTACGAAAATTAAAACTCTTCTCGCAGTCTTCTTCGCCAGCCAACTCTCCGATGCGCTTTTCATCAGAATAGTTGAGTTAAAACTCCGGCTTTCGTTCGACAGCTATGCGCTTCAGTTGAGTTTGAATTTGCTCAACGCTTATTTCAACCCACAAGATATTAATTTATTCCTCTCCGGTTTGATAGCTAACTCTCATAAGCTATGCGATGATGGCTCCACCTTTCCGCTGAATTTCTTTCCCCGTTAATTTTAATCCCTGTGAAGTTGTAAAATTGTCCAACTTATACTTTTCGAGTCTTGACATCTATGACACTTTCCCGTTTTAATTTTGAACTTGCGTTATCTGGAACAAAATTATATTTGCCTTTGAGCTGAACATGAAAAGATTATCTGATTTTGAAGCCGGAACTCAGACGTGACAGCTGAAAAATATCACGGACAATATTTCTAGAATTCGCGAGAAAGTACAGAGTGGACTCGTTGCATCCCATGTTTGTACGGCGGTCTGGCAACAAGTTTTTTTTTTTTTGGGAAAAGTTGCGTCGCTTGTGGAAGCAGAGAACATTCGTGTGGTCGCCGACTTTTGAAGCATTCACTTGAATGTCGCCGTTGTCTTTACGTTATCTTAACTATCTCAGGGCTCAAATAAGCAGAGAAAACGTTAGTCCAGACAAAAACATGAAAAACTAATTTCCTTATTCACGTTTTCCATAAAATTCAGTGTCTGCTTGTACAGAGACAGGATAATGTCATCTATTGGATAAATTCTTTTCTAATTGTGTATTCCTGTCCAGTGGATAGCGCTATCCACCTTTTGAACAACCGACGCCAGATAAGATAAGTACAAATGAGTACATTCTAGCAAGTGAAGACAGATTTATCTAATGAATAGTCGCTTGCAGACGTTCTATTTTTTTATAAGATTAGTAGTGGGGACGAACGCGTGCGCGGAGCTCACGCGCGTGAAAAAAATTCGTGTGTTGCTCTCGTCCTCAGTCTTTAAACTGAGATAAAATACCTTAAAAAATAGTCTGTTGAAAGACTATCTAATGAAGCTGTACACAACTTGAACTCGTGTCGTATTTTATAACCCGTTGCACTGTTGATTCTCAAGTGTTTTGAGTGCTTTTACACGGAGAAACATAAAATTATGTCTAAAAAGTAGGACTACATTCAGACTGTACATTCAGTAGCCGACACTTGAAACCACGATCGCTAACTGAAATGCAAAGTTATATATTTCACAAATCGTGTAAATCTAACCATGAAAAATGTCGTGCGATTTTGAAACGTCTGATTCAAGTCACGTAATGACCTAATGCGTTAAATGTGTTGACCTTAACAGCCTCTGCATTGCACTGAAGCTCAAACGCGCATGGTTCACCATTTAAATCCTTTCAATAAGAAAAAATTCTTTCCATTATACAATTTAAAACAAGCACTGAACGAAGTGCTATTAATAAAAGAGGTTCAGAAGAATCGGTGATGAAATAAGTAAGATAAGAAATTAAACCCTGAATACTATTTTCAGAAAACAATACAAAATACAATTTTATCAGGTCTAGCTATATGTTAAAACCACTTAAAATAATAAGCTGTACACAGCTTGAACTCGTGGCGTCTTTATTAAACCCAGTGCATTATTTAGTGCTTTAAGTGCTTTTACGGAGGAACGTAAATTATATCTGAAAAGTAAGACCACATTCAGTAGCCGACACTTGAAACCACGATCGCTTCCATCCTTCACCCTACAGAATCTACGACACTTTCACTCTCTTAAGAAATGTTCGACTATTCTTTCACCCAGCAAAATAACACATTCAACAATAATTTAACTAATCAACCTCCCAAATATTTTCTTTTAGAGTGGTCTAAAATGCTCAACATTGAGCGACAGACCTATACGGTAAATAAATATTCAGGTCTGGTTCTTATCTAATGTCTAATCGCAAAAACACTTCAAGAAGTTTCTAGAATTTTCTAGAAGAGGTGTCCATTTGTGACCATGAATCACTGTTCATTTTAATACTCGTTGGCTTTCTACCACGAGTAACTAAGTAACGTGATCACTTACATCGCTATTAAATGACGACATGAGCTTTCTCGAATGCCAATAATTATACCATAAATATCTGTCTGAACGCTAAAGCACACTTAGACTGTGTACGTACGCGGACTTCTAGTGTGAACAGAAAAAAATCTTCCCCAGAAGAATAAGCATTTTAAAACTCGTTGGTGTAACGCCACGAGTAATAAAATTATCCACCACTCTTTGAAAAACCAAAATACATCAAATGCGTTGCAATTACGCACTCATTTACACAACCACGACCGTTTTTTTTTGGAAGAGGACGTTTATGTAATTCACCAAGATGTACATCGCACGTGCAGATCCATGATGTTTATCATTTAGTCTTTTTAGCCACGTTAAGTTTTAATGCTGTTACCGTTGATCGTGGTTTCCCAGCCTAAACAGCGTTTTGTAGTTCCGTTGCACACAAGTCAGAGTAATCTTGCTTTATGATCTCGTAAAATTATATTATCAGTGCTGGAAATAATTACTTGGGCGGAGCGACCAAGTATTAAAATGCAGTTTGGTTGTCCACAAATGTGCAGTATTGCGCAACTCTGGGGATGGCGGGATTGTTCAAACTTTCACCGCGGTCACACGTCCGAGGCGTTTTTCGTTTTATTTGGTGGGATTCATTTAGTATTAAGTGGAAACGTGGGCAAGGATGTATAAAATAATTAGTTTATGTAACTATCTTTTCATCTATCTGGCTCAAAATAACGAGCTTCTTTTCGATCGTTGAAAACTGATCAAAACGCTTCGTGCCTGAGCAAAATTGTGTTGGCCAATGGCGCCGACAGTTCTGCGGTTCATAGTTTTCAAACGCTTAGAACTTTTTTTAGTAAACTTTCAAAACGTTTAGTGAGTTGACAGTGTATTGTCAATATATGAAACTTTTAATAAACAGTGAAAATGACAACCTTAACTTTAAAGTACTTTGGTTAACTTTTGCAAATTTCTCTCGTTTAACCGCGGTGGAGTACACCTGTTGTTTGTTGATGCGAGGCGAACGTCACAAAGTGCGAGTTGTGTTTTCTCTGTTGCATCTAACAGTTTCATATTCAATATGCGTAAAGAAATTACTCAAGAAGACACTGCGAAAGTATTTGACACTCGCGATTAATTCTACGATACCTTCATGACGGAAACCCGCTAAAACATGTTCAAACGAACATGAAGAACATAATTGAGACGAATACATACATAGCGCTTATTTAATAAGAAGTGAACAGTGGACAGCGAAGGAAGAAATATAAGCGTGGTAGGAATCCCAATTAATTTCACTTCTTTCGGTTGTTTGCCTTTCATAAATTTTTATTTCGTGAAGTTGAAGGAACATAACAGCCAACTGAAACTTTGGGTGCAAAAATTCACCGCCGAGAGAAGATGTAAACAATGCACGCGGTGTCTTGCGAGACGTTTCTTGCGAGTTTTGCTTCCGCTAGTGAATGTTTCTCGGGCGAAAATAACCTTAAAGCGATCACTTTTTCATTTAATTTTCTTTTCTGTGTTTCGGATACAGAGGAATAAAAACTGGATATATTTTCGTGTGACTGATTGCGAGATGTTTTATGAAACAGCTGCGTTATGCGTTACTGGAAAGGTTTCAAATTACTTTCACATTATGCAAATTGCAACATTTTTACCTCAACTGCAAAAATATGTTTCAAAGGGCTAAATTTGTTTCTCTCCTCCTAAATTATCACTTCTGTCGTTAACTTTGATTAAAGTTATAAGTTTCATTCAAACTTTATTATAATAACGGCGGGAATACTTCCAGCAAAACGTTCAATTGGAAAAGTTGTTTTGATCTCGGGTCCGGACCAGGCAATTGCGTCATGGCTTCGAAAGGCCACTTTGCGGCTACATTTGCATTCACTTCAAAAGTGTCAGAAACACAGACCAGCTAGTTACAAGATTTAGCTAAAACCAATAACAACCATCGGGAAACTCTGACATACGGCCTTTTTTTCAACGGTAACTACAAAGTAGGCATCGATTTGTATTTTTCAGTATGTACTCGTCTTTTGACACAGTGGACACGCTAAGTGTACCGTGTCTTCTTGTTTTGACGGTTAACGCGATTCTTTGTTTGACTGCTCACACTATCCGAATACTCCCTATTATCAAACCGTGAAATAACGTGCATGCAGATTCCCAAGACAATTATTCTCCAATATTCCTAATACAACGACGCCCAAGTATACGCTTCCACAGCGTCTTGTTTTTCTTACTTAGAAGGACATGTGTCCTATGAAGCTCCCTTTTGTTCGGACATTTTACAAAATTGGTCGGACATTACCATTTTGGATTTTTCCTGAGACACAATCCGTAAGCATACACGACGTGCTATAAGAAAGTTTGCAATGCATTGTAGGGTGATTTCAAATGACACGGCCTTTTCTGGATGGTCTCTAATCGAGAGATCCTTTTACAGCAAAATAAATGGTACAAACAGCGTAAATTCTTACTTTCAAGGCAAAAGCTAAGTAATTTTTTTGCTCGGGCACCATGTCCGAGCATAATTTAAAATTGGTCGGACATTTTCGGATTTTGGTCGGACAATGTCCGATGACCGACTGTTATTTCCAGCACTGATTATTCAGTATACTTCAACCGCAATGGCAGACTAACCATAGCCTGCGAGTACAGCCGCCTCACATCTTTGCTGGCCGCCAGGAACGTTTCGTGCAGGAACGTTCCATGCTATGTATTCGCATGGTTAGCCTAACTTTTTTCAAGTTCACACATTTTCGTTTTCAAAACGGGCTAGAAGAGACCATGATTTGTTACTCTTTCAAGAAATGGTTGGTTTTTCTCTCTTGATATTTTAGTGTTATCTGGTAAAAAGGTCAGTGCATATAAACTCTTGTTCTTAGGCCATCGTAACTTGATTAAAAATAAGACACAAACAACGGTGATAAATAAATAGTAAACTAACGCATTTCTATAATAAAGTTGACGTTTCGTATGCAAAGCAACATACATCACTGATGATGCTTTGTTGAAGCGTGACAGATCTTTCTCATAATCTCTAACAATCTTCAACGTTTTCTGGCGATACCGCTCAAAAACTGTATCATATAACTTTATTTTAAAATGCGTTGGTTTACCATGTTTATCACCGCTGTTTGTATTTTATTTTTTTAACCAAGTCAGTACATGTATTGTAACATGGCTTTTACCTTCAATTTTTATACTTTAAGACGTACCCATGAAACCTGAATTTTAAGCTCAAACCCTCCCCTCCTTGTAGCGAAATGTTTGGTACTAACTTTATTTGAATGTATTACGCTCCTTTCCAGGGAGGCCGCTCTGCTCTACATTATGCCGCGTTTTCAGGCTCAGACGGGATCGTTAAACTTCTTCTGTCCAAAAAGGCGGATGCCACTCTTACAGCAGGGGTAAGCTTTATAGATTTTTATTATTCTTGTCTCAACAAACGATTCTCACCTCTCTGATATACTTTCCTGTGGTACTGTTTTGCATGCTGTCGGAACAAGGTGGTCCTAACATTTGAGTCTGTGGATGAAATCTTAAAGGGGCTATGTCGCGAGGTTTCGCCTAATTTTAGTAACTTTAATTTACACTTTTATCTGTCAAAATTCTTTTGTTCGCTGATACGAAACAGGACTCGAAACGGAACCAGTGGTCACGTACACAAGAGCTATTGCTTGTTTTGATTTAAGTCCAACAATTTCATCGCTCTTTTCTCAAGCGAAACAAAATCAGAAAAATGTTAGGTTTGTCTGTGGCGGTAAAGAAGTACAAAGCAAAGACTCTGGTACCATGTTAATATGCTGAAATGTACTATATTTCGCCAACAGACAAAAAGAATCTTCGTCCATGACATTCCATGGTTAACTGATTTCTATCGCTCGTACATATTGAGATATTTAGCCGTACGATTTCAGAATCGGAAAAATATCCGGGCCAAATTCAAGACAAATAGATTATTTACATATGTGAAAAATCTGAGACCATTTGGTGAACACAGCACTGCAGGATTGAATGGATTCGACGATGATGGCGTAAACTTGAAAAACAGCCACCGGACGTTTTTCAAGATTGTAGCTTGCGTGACACCTCGCGACATAGCCCCTTTAAATCTTAAATCTTAAATTTTAGACTGTTGTTGCTGTTTCAAATGACTGTCTTCGAGATTCACTAAGGGCGATTTTCATACAACTACTTAAAGGCTGTTGATTCAGGTTTTAGAATTTTTTATTGGCACAAAAGGTGAATACATAGAATACAAAAATACACAAAACAAGCGGCGAGGAAGAACAAATAACATGTACCAACAGGTGAAACGTAGTTAATGAAGGCAACGGTTGTAGAGTCAGTTATGAAGACATGTAGTGTAGTTCTAACTTTTGAGTCTGTAGACAAAATCCTATGGTGTGACCATTCAAATGAAACCTCTTCAGCAGTCCTTTTGCATGGTACCATTTGTTTTTCAATATTTTACAAAATAAAATTTTGGATTTTCTTGACTTTTGATTTTTGGCACTCTTGGGAGTTAAAGGGTTAAAGGATTGAGTAGTGCAATTTCCAGGACCTTGACCACTGACCAGCCGCTTAACACTTCGTATTTTTATTTACCAACGTTGTCTTATATTCTTATAATGTTGTCCAATTGTTTACCTAGCCGGAAGAGCAACTGCCCCTGCACATGGCCTGTAGCCGCCCCTCTGGCGCACTGGAGATTGTGAAAACGCTACTGAAGTCGTCTGGGAAGGATGCCAAGCTTGCGACCGATAAGGTGAATGGAAGACTGAAAAAAGTCTAGTACCATTGGGTACAGCTATGTAGATTACCAGCGGACACCGGACCCGAGCGTATAACTATTTAAAATGGATTGAAGGAAACCACATATGTAAAGGGGCTTTCATACAGCAAACTCAAGTTTGTAAACTCGATAAAGGGGTTAGTTTTTGAAGAAAATATAATACTGCGTCGGTGGGGGAGTGAAGCATTAACATTTGATTTTATCAACTGTGTTCATAAGGTAAAACGGCCACTGTAAAAAAGATTAAGAAAGCAGACGTTTCGAGCGCTAGCCCTTCGTCAAAGCGAATGGTGGCCAAAGTTTCATGCTTGTAAACTCGGGTTACCGTGTGTAAACGTCATAAAAATGTTGGCAAACTGTTTATTTTTTTCAAACAAGATTAAAGACGAATTACAGTCCGTACTGCGCAACCTCAGCTCGGCGTGAATGTTTGTGAGACTCACAAACAAGGAACGTTTACTAGCGAAAATGAAAATTACGGGACAAACTTACCTTTTCCTTCATTATTAACGTCAGATATCCTTGCCAAACAATAATAATAAGTAAAGGAACCCCAACGTTTTCCCAAACCGACGTTTCAGCTCATAGAGCATAGGCGTAAACGGCCGTAATGGCGGACTGATGGTTTACGTCCATTTACTTCATCTATGCTATTACCGAAGTGTAACATATCAACAAATTCAAAACAAAAATTGAAAACAAACCCCGAGATTGCGCAGTTTGGACTGTAATTCAGCTTTAAAGTGTAAAGGCGCCTTTAGCGAGGTTTTTTTTTTAACGTGTAAACGAAGTTTTGCTTCGGCACCGTTTTTGTACAACCTGTTGTAGTTAAGTGACAATCGCGAACTTAACATCATAACACCTCATAATAACTGTGTTATTTTTAATTCTAGAATGGCTCGATTCCACTGTTCCTTGCGGTCATGGCTGGAAATCAACAAGTTGTAAAAGAACTGCTTAGTTCCCAAGCGGAGCAACAAGTCAAGGTCACGAGAGGGGTGGGTACAAAAGTCACGAGAGGGATGGATTCATATAGTCACTTTGTTATAATTGCATAAATAAATGCATGTATACAGTGAAACCTGTATTAAGCGGACACCCTCGGGACGCTCGCTAGTGTCCGCTTAATAGACGGGTCCGCTGAATACAGGTTCGTTTTACAATAAATATGGAATGAAAAATTAGGGACCCAAGCAGCTGGTGTCCGCTTAATAGAGGGCGTTCGCTTAATATAGGGTCCACTTAATACAAGTTTCACTGTTATCAGACTGAATGGGGGTTCCTTACTCCTGTGCGTCCTGTCTAAACGGGTCTTTCACTTCGCAACCTTTTGTTTCGAAAGTGCGGGTTGCTAAAGCTGTAAAGAGGGGTCTTACACGCGCGATTTCTCTCGAATTTTGTTTTGCAGCGGCATTGAGTTGCAATTGTAATTGGCAATAAACGTTGCGTCCTGTAACGGCACCTTAAACTGTGCGTCCGTGGAGTTGTGGATGCACTATGAGGGTTGAGGTAGCACTCAAGAACTTAGAGTTACATGTCTCTTGAGTTATCTCTTGGTTTCCCGATTTTCCACGTCCATTAATTGCACGTTCGGAATACCCTACGCTTTATCGGAAGCAGGGATGGCGCAGGGATGATAGCACTCGCCTCCACCAATGTGACCCGGGTTCGATTCCCGGAGGCGACGACTTATATGGATTGAGTTTGTGGTGATTCTTGTCCTTGCTCCAAGGGTTTTTCTCCGAGTATTCCGGTTTTCCTCCCTCCATAAAAACCAACATTTTCAAATTCCAATTTGATCCGGAAATAGTGGAAGTAAGAGCCACCTCATGGATTCCGCTGAAATTCCTATTTATTTATTATTTATTTCTTTAATAAGAGTAATGTTTTATTTCATGATATCTTACAGACCAGCGGAGATACCGTGCTACATGCTGCGGTGCGAAAGAAGGACGTCGACATCGCAAAGATTCTTGTAGAATGTGGCTGCCCCGTCGACTTACAAAATGTAAATGCAAAACCCAATCTATACACGTCTTTAAATTTACCAAAAGAAATTTTCTATCATTTTTATCGATGAACATTATGTGCTTCTCTTTTCATAGCGAGGTCTCATACGCAGCCGTTATTTGTGTCGTCACGCAAAACTCCTCCCCCACAAAGGAGCGTTGCGTGACGACACAAATACTAACAATCTACCATCTTTCTTTATTTATCACGTCATGTGACGCAAGACGCGTGTCATATTTAAACGGCCTAGCTAGCCACGAGTTCCTCGTAGCTCAGTGGTTAGAGCATCTGACCGGTATGCGGAAGGTCGTAAATTTGAATCCTGACGGGGACTTAGATTTTTTTCTCTGTCCCACGCTCATGATATGAGGAGCATTACATCCTCAATTTTATGTCGGTTTTTTTGTTTTTCATAACAGGTCGAGGGACAGACAGCTCTCCATATCGCTGCTTACGAAGGAGACGAGACCTTGATAAAGTTTCTTCAAACGGCTAAAGCTGACGCCAATATCGTTGACGCAGTGAGTAGTTGACAAAAGGGGCCGGATTTTCTAATGATTGCCGTACGATAATAAAACATTTTTACCACCTCGGACCTATCATCGCAGTAGAGAAACAATCACAACGGTACCAAAAATCAAAACACACAACCAAAAACAATGAAATCGGCAGCATGCGCGGTAAAACATTCAACCGGTAGCAAGCGCGGGAAAACATTCAAAGCGTGGTACATGATCAACGTACAAAGAAAGTTGTGTCCAATAGCCCGGGGCTAGCATATTTTCCTGTCGGGCTTGGCTTGCCCCAAGTGAAATTGTTTTGGAGGCATTTTAGTTTCTGAAAACTCGTGCTTGTGAATACTTTTTCGGGCTAGTGAAGAAGACCTTCGGACTTGTACATCTTACAGATGTAGTTGCGATTACACAGCACACAGCGAGTGTAACGTGTTTACAGTTGAACTTGGTTTTGAAGTTGGCCTTTGCCGGGCCGCTCTGTTGACAACATTTAAAAAGGAGTCCTGAGTACTACCGCGAGTCCAGATACGTGTGGATGGGCAAATACGATTCGAATACGCTTCGTGTGGCAGCGAATATTTTCTAATCCGCAACAAAAAAGTTGCGGATTCCAAAATATCCGGATACGTGTGGACGGGGGCCTCAGGCAAAAGTTTGAACTACATGTTTCCACAATTGACTCTAGAAGTGAAAGGGTTGACTATGTTTTCTATATATTTTTTATCAGAACGACCGCACGCCACTTCATTTGGCGGCTCAAAGAGGCTACTCCAACGTTGCCGAGTTCTTAGTGGACAAGCTAAAAGCAAACGTGAATTTGAGAACAAAGGTATAGTATTATTCTTATTTACACGGCTACCGTTTGCTACCTTTGTAGCTGCAAAGTTTCCGCTAATTAAAAAGAGAACATTTCTTGAACTGGTACAGATAAGAGATCCCTTATAAAATGAACCGTCATCTTAAAGACATCTTGCTGTTATGGACAAGAATTGAACCCGTTACCTCCCAATGGTGCCAGAAATCAAAAGTCAAGAAAAATATCAAATTTCATTTTGTAAAATATTGAAAAATAAATGGTATCATGCAAAAGTATTGCCACAAAGGTTTCATTTAAATGGTCACACCATATAGGATTTCGCCGACAGACTCAAAAGCTAGAATAAATGGTACCATGCAAAAGTACTGCTGAAGAGGTTTCATTTGAATGGTCACACCATAGGATTTCGCCGACAGACTCAAAAGTTAGAACAAATAGTAACATGCAAAAGTACTGCTAAAGAGGTTTCATTTGAATGATCACACCATAGGATTTCGTCGACAGACTCAAACGTTAGAACAAATGGTACCATGTAAAAGTACTGCTGAAGAGGTTTCATTTGAATGGTCACACCGTAGGATTTTGCCGACAGACTCAAAAGTTAGAAGTGCACTAATCACGTCTCCATAATTGACTCTGGGAGTGAAAGGGTTGAGTCTCAGTGATACAAAAGAATTACTCAAAAACTATTGCTATTACCGAATCTTTGCTTATCAGAAGAAGAGCGTAAAAGCGAGTGATTTTTTTTCAGCAGATCTTTCTTTTTTTTGGGACTTTAACTATGCCCGTCAGAGAGGAGTGTACTCGTCAGTAGCGAGATATCCACAAGGCGGAAGTTTGCCGTTTATGAATATGCCCTGCTTTGTAAAAAAAAGCATAATTGCTTCTTTAGTTGTTGTGTTTCTTTTTCCTGCAGGATGGCAGTACTCTGATGCACATTGCGTCACAAGCGGGACATCCCGACACAGCACTGGTGTTCCTCAAAAAGGGCGTGCCCCTCCACATGCCCAACAAGGTTAGGAACACGAGTTAGTTTGTGTAACACGATAGAGTTAATCCTTGCATTTATCAACCGTGGGCAAAATAGAAATTCACTAAAATTTCCAATTTTTTAAATTTTGAGCACTGGAAATAATGAACAGTGCCATGGAAAAACAATACTAAAAAACTTTTGAATGGTCTTTACTATAGCATTTCATCCACAGATTTGAAAAGCTAGAACTCTATCTTTTCTTTTTCTTTTTTTTTTTTTTTGGGGGGGGGGGGGGGGGGGGGGGTCTTACAAAGGGATGGACTGACGGGGAGGGGTGGGGACTCTCCTAGAAGTCTTTACTGTAGCACATGTTTATACTTTGCTTGTTTCTAAACAGGACGGTGCAGTTTGTCTCCACGCTGCCGCGAGAAAAGGTCACGTAGGTGTCGTGAAAGCGCTGCTGTCAAAAGGAGCCACAGTGGACACAAAAACGAAAGTGAGGCTCTGGTTTATTGCTTGAAAGTGAGGCTCTAGTCTTTTGCTTGCTCTTTTGAGATGATTGTGTTTATTTCTACATTTTCTCGTGTAAACTCAGGACCATTATACCGCACTACACATAGCTGTCAAGCATTGTAAACCACAAGTTGTGCAGATTTTACTGGGATATGGCGCTAACGTACAGCTGAGAGGCGGCAAGGTGAGACCTTTAACTCTCTCTGTTCTCCTTTCTACTACACATCCCTGCCCCTCCCCCCTCGACGTCTCTCTAAAACGCATCCATTTTTGTTTGTTTTCCTTGCAGGCGGAAGAAACGCCATTGCACATCGCAGCTCGAATCAAAGATGGAGAGAAGGTCGCCGAGATGCTGATTAAGAGCGGAGCGGATGTGAATGCTCCAAGTGATGTAAGAAACTGTGGATTATTCCGTTCACACTAACTAAACCTGTCTAATGAATCCAGTTGTAATTCATTTGTTTTCTGCAGAATGGAGAGACAGCCGTTCACGTAGCAGCACGGTTTGGTAACTTAAAAACACTGAGGCTTCTAATCAACGAGAAAGCAGACACTGCAAGAAGATCCAAGGTAATTTTAAGCGGTTAGTTCTTGGTTGTCGTAGACAAAAAAACTAAAGGAATTACCTCTGACCAATCACAACAAGCAAACATGAATGCAATAAGCCAATCAGAATTAAAAATAACAGGTTTAAAGTCCGAAAAGACACGAAGAGCGGAAAAGAACGGGTAATCATGCAAACGGTGCTAAGCGCGGGTAATTACGCAACCGGTGCAAAGCGCGGGAAATCACTCGACCGGTGCAAAGCGCGGGAAATCACGCGACCGGTTCAAAGCGCGGGAAATCACGCGACCGGTGCAAAGCGCGGGTAATCACGCAACCGGTGCAAAGCGCGGGAAATCACGCGACCGGTGCTAAGCGCTGGAAAACACGCAACTGTTGCTAAGCGCCGGTGAGAAAACGCGCAATAGACAAATCACGAATTCGTTTTGCTGCTGATTGGTTGAAAAACAGACCAAAAAACAACGAGTTTGCTCCGATAAGTTAAAAATTCAAAGCCAAACTTTCCCAAATGAATGGTGAACTATATTTTTTTGGAATCCAAAGAGATGCCGTAAATTTATTAATTCTGTAGATGACATCTTTTGTTGTGTTTGTAGAATGGTGAATCTGCACTGCATCACGCTATCCGGGCCGGACACTATGCAGAACTGGAGGAACTGGTGCGAGTTCTGTTCCGGGTAAAGTCCAAACCTATTGCCAAGCTCGTCATTAATATGCCGACTGACGTGAGTAGTTTGAGTGATTATGGAAATAATTAATACATATATGAAGTGGCTGTGAGATGGAGAGGGAAACAGGGCTTGCGTCGGTCGCATCTACACTTAAACGGAACCTCCAATGTTATAACACATTGATGCAATTAGGGAACTTAAAATCGGACCACGAGTACGAGATTGAGTACGAGTACGACTTTTCAAACCTAGTTCGTGTGCTCTACATAACCATTTATCACACCAATTCTATACAAGAGTTAACTTATCTTCTGGTCAGCAACAGGAAGGACCGACAGCTCTGGGAACTTGACTGGTTTTAAATTCAAAATTCGTACTCGTACTCATTCTCGTACTCGTATTCAAATCTAAAGCTCCCTATTGTTGCAAACAAAAGAACGTCAATTCTTTTAAGAAAAAAAAACAAAAAAAAAACAAAAGCGGCAACTATTTGACGTCATAAAAATTTAAAATGGCGGTGCGCGGAAAGTTTAAAAATGAAAATATGCGATATTCATATACAATTTTCGCACGATTAAATTTTATTTCCATTTTCCAGGAAACTAATCGAAATTTAGACTAGTTCCAACAATTTAACGTCAAATGTTAAAACATTGGAGGTTCCCTTTAATAAAAAATACTAATCACATGATTTAATTTACTGTTGCAGTATGACAGGTTCTTTATCATTGGCATGTATGTAAATCGTTTAAAATTTTCTGTTTGCAACCCCAACTTGATGATCGACATGTAATAACTATTGCGTTCAACATGACATGTTTGGCTTTATAACCTTTCCCTCGCCTCTTTTGAATATTATTATTTTTATTTTATTTTTATTTTTTTTAATATTTTTATTTTTAAGCGCTGATGAAAATAGCAATATTGATATCGGCGCTATATAAGTATTATTATTATTATTATTATTATTATTATTATTATTATTATATTTCAATAAGCTTCTTGGTGGGTAGTGAGGTCCGTCTAACGAATGTTGGTAATTGCAGAGAGGTGAAACTCCGCTCCATTACGCGGCGCAGCTTTCCAAGGCCAAGGTCAAAGAAACCGAGGATATTGACATTGTTAAACTGCTTCTTGAACACGGTGCTGACTGTACAGCGGGTTCACATCAGGTGAGAGGCGCAGTATTTACTTCATTAACGTCCCAACGAAGTCAAACTTTCACTCCCACGACCAAAGCTCGAGTCAAGCAACGTGACTAATTGGATAACGTGACTAATTGGATGCCCATCTCTTACTTCTACAAAAAATCTGTACTGTTACTTATGCACAAAGTATATTATGAAACAATAACCCATTCAATACGTGAACTGTTTTCTAAAAGAGTAACTTCTAGATCTTCTCGTGTTCCTAACCAATTTAACATCATAAGATTTAAATCAGAGACTGGCAGAAACACCCTACAATACAGAGGTCCTGTAATTTGGAATTTTATAAATAGACTAGTTAAAGTACCAGAAAATTTTTATTCTTTTAAACAAATTTTACGTAAACATGTTAAAATTATTGACAATTTCTCATTTGATAAAGGGATAACAGTAGTGACTAAAAAAAGGATGATTTTGTATATTTTTAATTTAATTTCATAACTCTGACTTATTTGTATATACTAGTTTTAATTTTATAAATTATGTAATTCTTACTTTTTAGTATTATATAGTAGGTCTACATATATTTACTAGTTCTAATTTTATAAATGTAATTTTTATAAATGTAATTCTTACTTTTTAGTATAGTAGGTCCACATCAGCCCTTTGGCTGCCTTTTTATCCAACCTACTTATCAAATAAAGTATGTATGTATGTATGTATGCTTTTTACTTTTTGAGTCTGTGAATTAAATCCTGCAGTTAAACCATTAAAATTAAAGTTATTGAGCAGTTCTTTCCTGTGGCACTGTTTATCATGCTGTAATTTTAAGTCTGAATGTGACTATTCAAATGAAAGCTATTGAGCAGTACTTTCCTGTGGTGCTGTTTATTACGTTGTGCAAGGTGGTTCTACCTTTTGAGTCTGTAGATGAAATCGTAAAGTGTCACCATGCAATTGAAAGCTATTGAGCAGTACTTTCCTGTGGTACTGTTTATTATTCTGTACAAGGTGGTTCTAACTTTTGAGTCTGTGGATGAAATCCTAAAGTGTGACCATTCGAATGAAAGCTATTGAGCAGTACTTTCCTGTGGTACTGTTTATTATGCTGTACAAGGTGGTTCTAACTTTTTAGTCTGTGGATGAAACCCCAAAGTGTGACCGTTAAAATGAAAGCTATTGAGCAGAACTTTCCAATGGCGTTCTTTGTTTTTCAATATTTGACAAAATAAAATTTTTCATTGCTCTTGTATTGATTTTTCATCGGTCTTGGGAGTGAAATGGTTCAATTAAATTTTCCAGCGCTCAAATGATTATTTGTAAAATTCTCGCTGTTACATTTAAGATTTGATTGAGTATGAGTGAGCCATTTCGTAAATCAATCCCATTTCTTGTTTTGTACTGTAGTCCATGGAAACGCCAATCCACGAATGCGCACGTTCAGGAAACAACGACATCTTGATCGCTTTACTAGAGTCCATTCCACCATCCAAGCTTCAGCTCACGGTCAATAAACGATCGTCGGTAAGCAGCAACACTGTTTCTTCCTAACTTCTAGGTCCCCATTCTTTTTCAGTTTTTATTTTTCCATTTGCCCGATAATTAGTTTCATTTGTTCTCCTACTTTTCATATATACTGTACTCCCAGTCATACAGTCCTTGTAGGCACCTATAACAGATATTTCTCTCGGTCCTAAAGAGACCAAAATTAATATAAACTCTTCCATTATAATACAGGACATTCAGTAAACTTTGTCTACTAAAGGCTGGTTTTCACTAGCGCATAAGCATAAGCACAAGCCAACATACGCAGACTCAGTAACGTGTTGATCATTAGTGCCTATTGTTCTGTTTTGTTCAAACAATTGGAACTAATGATCAACATGTTACTGAGTCTGCGTATGTTGGCTTGTGCTTATGCTTATGCGCTAGTGAAAACCAGCCTTAAAGCCGGAGACTTAGAGAGTTTAGTTACAGACGAACAAGTGAAATTTGGCCAGAACCAGTCATTAATTGATGTCCGTCACAGAGAGGTATCCGCATTACAGGGGTGTCCATCTTAGAGAGATTACTGTATCCTTATTACGGACAATTCACTTGGTTCGAGAGAGACCAAAATCCTAATTAAATATGCCTCTACTAATACTATGTAATTCTTATTATCGATAAAACGGATACTTGGCACTGTCCGTTTGGTATACCTTCTAATTAGCTTCGACTGTATATGATATGTGTATAAAACAAAAACGTTTCCTTGATTTCAGAGTGGTTCATCGCCGCTGCTAGTTGCATCACACAAAGGGAACGTGGAAGTCGTCCGCACGTTACTCAAGTACCACGCCAGGGTAGATGTGTTTGACGAGGTAAAAAACATTGAATCTTAAATGGTAGCTGACTTCAAAATTAAACTGAAAAAAAACTTCCCAATTCTGGTTTTTAAAATTATTGATAAAACGACAAACCACAGAAAAGTTCTCCTCAGTAGCTTTCATTTGAATGTTACACTTCATTCACAGACTCAAAGGTTAGACCATCCTGTACAGTATAATAAGCACTACAACAGGAAAGTACTGATTCATAGCTTGTATTTGAGTGGTCATACTTCAAGATTTCTGGTAACTAGTGCTGAATGTTTTTTACAGCAAGACTTTTTAAAAGGTCTTCGTAACTCGTGTTCTCCTTGTTTTTCTTGTCACCAGTCTGGCCGTGCCGGTCTACACGTGTGCGCCGAACGCGGCCATCTTGAAGTTGCTCAAGAGCTGCTTGAGCATAAAGCTTATGTGAACGCTAAAAGCAAGGTAAACCTACATTGCATGTTTACAAGTCAATACTCTTCGTGACGTTATGGCTAAGTCAAATCCCCGGAATTAAATCGCTCCCCATATTTACTGTAAACTTGACCTATTTTAAACGGTCACCTCTATTAAGCGGTCAGTTGGCTATTCCCCGAGGGTGACCGCTTAATAGAGGTTTGACTGTATTACACTTTAGAAACTCGAACATAATAACACCGAAATAACATCTTGAGCAACAGACACACGCACCCATTGGGTGCCTTATATTTTCTTAAAACTTCACAACAGCTTTCCAGAGGTTCGCATGGCCTGAGCGCCTGAGACACGAGACATGATTAATAGTATTTAAGTGAAGAACTCTGCAGTGCGCGCACCATGCAATGAACCTAACATAAGAACATTGTATTTGTTTTATACACCATTAGGTTTTATTCAAGGCTGATTATTTTACGAAACTGACAGGAACGGCGTCACTTGTTAGTCGAATTATTTTTGTTTGTTTATACAATTGAAAATAATCTCATAAACTAGAAATGGTTTGTTTGCAATAAAGAGACTACCCCTACACTGAAAAACAGCCGTAATAAAATAGGATACGTGATACCACATACAGTTTTGGTCAAAAGTATGGGACATTTAACCTTATTCCCCCAGAATTGTCTTTGTCGTTACCTCCCCCTCCCCACCCCTAATACAATGTCTCAACCTTTTTTCTTTTTGTTGTTGTTGTTGTTGTTGTTGTTGTTTGGAGGGGGGAGGGCGGGGGCAGGAACTGAAACGATAGTTTCTCTCTTCGAAAGACTTTCTCATTTGGTAGTACTATAGTTCCTTAAGTGTCCCAAGTTCTTTTGTCTAGCATTGTAGATAGTGTTGGCGCTATCAATGGTCTGTAATCTGTTTGTTTTCAGGTTGGGCTCACTCCTCTTCATCTGGCGGCAGAAAGCGGACACAAAGAACTAGTTGGACTTCTTGTCGCCAAATACAAAGCTAGTGTGGACGCCTTGACTCTGGTAAGAGCTGTAGATACCTCAGGTCACATTTCTCTGTTCTGTCGCTCACTTTATTAGAGTAGTCTCGTGATTGCTTTGGTTTTGCAGTCCTATGCTTTGTGATTGGCTGAAAAATTTCGCGCAACTTTCTCAACCAATCAGAAGTAAATCCAAAACCAATCATGACTTGTTCGCACGCGTTTTCCCGCGCTTAGCGCCGACTGCATGTATTTGCTTCGAGTTCTGATTGGTTCATTTGATTGTCTGGGTCTGTTTTGATTGGTTAGAGTAATTACTTTGGTTTTGGTTTAACGACACTCAGGTGAAAATCTCTCTATTCCCTTAGCATTAAATCAAACATTTATTTGCTGTAACAGGTGAACTTTAGGAAATGATTCTCTTTGCAGTTTTTTAGCCAAAGACTTGACTATTTTTTTCCCGACAAATGTTTTAACTTATGCGTTTATGGCAAAGTTAGCCTGGATGCAGGCTAACGTCACAAATTATTTTAACAGGAAAAGAAGACAGCACTGCATTTGGCTGCAGAAAAGGGCCGCTTACAGGTCTGTGAACATCTGTTGGAACTGAGAGCCGACATCAGCGCTCTGGACAATGTAAGTTCATTTAAGACTTGGTTCTTGCTAAGCGTGCGTCTACAATTTATGGGTAAACGCGGGAAGTTTGAATGGATGAAAGCGGGAAGTTTGAATGGATGAACGCGGAAAGTTTGAATGGATGAACGTGGGAAGTTTGAATGGATGAACGAGGAAAGTTTAAATGGATGAACGCGGGAAGTTTGAATGGATGAACGCGGGAAGTTTGAATGGATGAACGCGGGAAGAATGAGAGAGAAGCGAATGAGTGGCTTGAGGCAACAGAACATTGACCGAAGATTTTCGGAGGTCACGACAATTTTCCGATGGAGATCTAAAAATGTTTCGTGTTTAATCGGGGTAAAGTTGTTAGAGATTGGTTTGAACCGGTTAGACCTTTATGTGGCTCGGATGACCACGTAGACATGGCGGTCCCGTCTCCAGTAAGGGATGTAAAAACAGAGTCCTTAATTAATACTTTCGTGCTAAATACATTGACACTAAATAAAGAGATCTTTTTTATCTCCCCATGTTAAGTTATCGACAACTTTATGATGTGTTGAGATAGATTTTTTCAGTTTGGGCATTGTTTGTATTCACTAAAATTTATATCATTATTATAATAAATGTATTTCGTAGTAATTTTTTTTTTATAATACGCCATGTTGCGTGGGAACAAAAAACTGCGGCTCAATTAATTATCGAAGAGTTTATCTCCCCGTGTTAAGTTATAGACAACTTTATGATGTGTTTTATAGATAGATATTTTCAGTTTGGGCATTTTTTGTAATTCACTAAAATTTATATTATTACTATTATTATTATTATTATTATTATTATAAATGTATTTCGTAGTTCTTTTTATAATACGCCATGTCGTTTGGGAACAAAAAACTGCGGTTCAGTTAATTATCGAAGAGGTTCTTGATTTCCTGCAGGGGTATTTCTGATTGTTTTATCTGATTGTTTTATCGCTCACTCTTGTTCACAGAAAGGTCAAACACCGCTTCATTACGCTGCCCAAAATGATCATTCAAAAGTGGTTACCCTGTTCCTGAACCATAAACCCGGTATCATGATGCAACAGAACGCGGTAAGAAACAGCTCACTCGTGCCACAGGTATCCCAGTTCAGTCGATCGTTCGCTGAGGGACACTTCTCATAGTCATATTTGAGCGGTTTTTAATTGAATAACGAAAGTAATTTTGCAATTGCTTTAGTTTTGTATAGCACGTTTTGTGATTGGCTAAAATAATCTCGCACCACTTTCTCAACCAATCGTGACTTGCTCGCCGGCACGCGTTTTCCCGCGCTTGGCGCCGGCTACATGTATTTGCTTTAAGTTCTGATTGGTTCGTTGGAATGACTGCCTCGGTTGTGATTGGCCAGAGTAATTACTTTGGGTTTGTTTTTACGATACTCAACAAAAAGCTGACATTTCTCTTAAGCGGATAGCTGAATGTAGCCTCGAGGTGTTCACTAAATGGGCATTTGACATAATTCATAAATCGGCTTTGACAACACTTATTATATTATCGACTTTCATTCTGACTATGCGACCAAATTTTTCCAGCTCAGTTAAAACTTATTCCCTCCTAGATCTCGTTTATAGATCGTAGGGGTTTTGATTTCGTTATGCTGAAGAAGTTGAACCCACCAGAGGAAGGGAGATTTTGCGCTATTTTATCTCGTTGTTGTTTGTTTCATTAAATTTTTTAGATAGAAATAAAGTGGATCTGATTGAATAATTTAGTATTACACAACAGCTTACTTTAGTATGTGCTCACATCAACAAGGCTCACTAATTTCCTTCAATCATTGTATATTTTGTTGTAATACAGGAAGGCAGTACTTGTGTACATATCGCAGCCATGAAAGGAAGTGTATCGGTGATGAAAGAGCTTCTGAAGTTTAATCCTTCAGGAATCACAACGGCAAGAAACAAGGTAAACTTGAGGACTTATCATCTGCCATGTAACATTGACTCTCACTCTTCACAGCGCTCTAAGTCACAGCTATATAGAAAATAAATAAATAAAATCATAAATCTAACTATAGCACGTTACATAAAAGTGCTATTCGTTAGCCTTTATTTGAATGATCACACTTAACGATTTCACGCAAAAGTTAAGGTGGCTCCGTTGTAATTTCGGTTGTAATTTGTGAGAGAAGCCTTCCTAATGATTGCTAAAACCTAGTGCCAAGCCGATTGCCATCGAAATCCTGCTCAAATCTCCAAAATTGTATTTTCCCAGTTTTATCATATTATTGCTGAATAATAGCTGTAAGTTTCCCCAAAGGTGTGTAGCCATCGCGTCGAGCCGAAACAGTTTTTTTGATCCAAAGTTTGTCATAGACGAGTGCGCTCAAAATTACAACGGAGCCACCTTTGTGACAACCGTTTTGCCACAACTTTTATAGGATAGGAAAATGTTGGTCATAAACTTAAGCGAAAATTAGTGTGAAGGCATCAGTACCCCAAGAGATTAATCCCATTTCTGCCAAAAGCCTATCCTCCTTCATTTCTTTTGATGCGAGTTGAGTTGTGACTTGCACCCTACAAACCTTTGAATGATAGGTGTCATACGTGCACTTCGTTTTTATTGGTTTGGAATAAAAGAGCCGGCAGTCGTGCACTCGTGCTCAGAGTGAAAGGGTTAGCAATGTTTTAGGAAAATGCCCGGCAACAGTACTCTTGTCAATTCTCTCTTATTTTCCACACAGCGTAAATTCGCAACGCCCTTGTTACTTGCCGCCAGCGGTGGTCACAAAGTTGTCGTGGAAGTGTTGATAGCACATGGAGCCTCAGCAAGTGACGAGGACGCGGTAAGTACCAGAAAGAGTAAATTGTTCGCTTACCCTAGCCTCTTTCCTTAGCGTCAACGCGCTCACCGAGCAGAGAGAGCTCTGATAGAGCTCGATTGGTGACGTCACATTCTTACGCGCTAAGGACGACTGGGAACGAAGCTGCGCTTACCCAACAAAAATAAACATGCTTATGGGAAATGAACGTTACAGGAAAACGCAAGAAAGGTTTCATTAACCAGTGAATACTCGTGTATGTCAATGAAATAAATATTAAATTTGCTGAACGGTTTTTGTTTTCTTTCTTACACAGGACGGCATGACTGTTCTTCATTTAGCAGCTAAGTTCGGTCACGTGGACGTGTTAGAGGTTTTGCGCGGGAAAGTTCCTTGGAGCATGGCAGGTGTCAAGGTAAGAGAGGTTGTTTTCCATCTTCCCTGTTTAAATTTATTCAAGAGCTTGGTGGGTGAGGTGAGATCATGAACGGGCCGATGGCGGCTGCTATATGCGCCTTTATAATGCTGACCTCCGAAGTCACCTCTCGGACAAATTGTAAAGCGCAGTTGAACATATGAAGACAGTTTAAATTTGAGTGAAGAAAGCAATTTCGCAATTGCTTTGGTTTTGCATTGCTACGCTTCGTGACTGGCTAAAAAACTCTAGCGCCGCTTTCCCAGCCATTCAGAAGTAAAACCAAAACCAATCGTGACTTACTCGAATGGGTTTTCCCGCGCTTGGCACCGGCTACATGTATTTGCTTCGAGTTCTGATTGGTTCAATGGAAGAACTTCCTCTTTTGTGATTGGCGAGAGCAATTACTTTGGTTGTGGTTGTACGAGGCTCAACTAAAAACCGCTTTATATCACGAAATTTGCGTTATCTAAATACATAACCATTTCTTTGTTGTTTGGCAGACCGGTCTGTCCGCACTTCACGTGGCTGCCCAGTATGGTCAGATCGAAGTAGTCAGGGAAATGCTGCTCAAAGTTTCCGGAACGATAAAAAGCGAGTCTCCTGCTATGGTGGACAATGAGCATGGACCGCGCTCAGACGTAAGTCGACTGACCAGTCACTGTCATTAGTGTAAAAAATATTGAGGAACAAACAGTAACACAGGAAAGTACTTTCATTTGAATGGTCACACTGTACGACGCAAAAGTGAGAACCACCTTGTACAGCACAATAAACAGTACCAAAACAAAGTACTACTCAATAACTTTCATTTGATTGGTCACACTTAAGGGTTTCATCCACAGACTCAAAAGTTACAATTACCTTGTACAGCATAATAAACAGTACCACAGGAAAGTACTGCTCAGTAACTTTCATTTGAATGGTCACACTTTAGGATTTCATCCACAGACTCAAAATTTAGAACCACCTTGTACAGTATAAAAACAGCACCACAGGAAAGTACTGCTCAATAGCTTTCATTTGATGGTCACACTTCAGGATTTCATACACAGACTCAAAAGTTAGAACCACCTTGTACAGTATAATAAACAGTACCACAGGAAAGTACTGCTCAGTAGCTTTCAATGAATGGTCACACTTAAGGCTTTCTTTCACAGACTCAAAAGATAAAACCACGCAACTTAAGAATGGGTGACAAAATTATGACGACATTATTATGTCGTTAACCAAAGATACACCAGGTTTTCAAGATGTCGTGTCCAACAACAGTCTTTTTAAGATAGTCGACTGATCTCACCTGAACTATCAGATTCAATAAAATTTAAAATATATACTCCCATATATACTCACCTTTACCGTTCGACGCCCATTTGGCCTTTTCCCACCACCTCCTGAGAGCCTGAAACAGGTTACATTTGAGTGAACAAAATATGAAGCAGTAAACTCCATTAAGACGGACACCCCTGTGAGGCGGACACCTCTAAGACGAACATCAATTATTGGCTGCTTCTGGCCAAATTTCACTTGTTCGTCTGTAACTATACTCTTTATACGGCGGACACCTCTCTAAGACGGACATCAATCATTGGCTGGTTCTGGCCAAATTTCACTTGTTCATCTGTAACTAATCTCTCTATAAGGCGGACACCTCCCTCAGGCGGACATCAATTATTGGCTGGGTCTGGCGAAATTTCACATGTTCGTCTGTAACTAAACTCTCCATAAGGCGGACACCTCTCTAAGGCGGACAACTAAAGCTGGTCCCGAAGGTGTTCGGCTTAAACAGAGTGCACTGTGTATTCTGTTTCTAATCGTTGTGCTATTTGCGCTTTCAGTATTCCTTCACTCCACTGCATCTAGCCGCCCAATCTGGTCACGTGGGTGTTGTACGATTACTGCTGAACTCCCCAGGAGTGCGTGTGGACTCAGCAACAGCGGTGCAGGTAAAGGATGAGCACGTCATGCAATTTACTTGACGTATCCATTGAGTTTGAACTTTCAAGACTACCGTATTTACTCGAAAATGCGCCGAGGCGCTTATTTAATTTTTTGACTATTTGATGCGGCGCTTGTTCAATGATGGCGTTTATTAAATATTATCTTTCATTAAAGTTAGCTTGTCCTTTTACAATCATTCATTTTATTTGCTCTTTTTGGGTCACACCAGCTCTGTTCCCGTTGGCCCGTAGCATACAGCTTTTTCTTAAAATCATGTCGCCGAGTATTTTGTCCGTAATTTTATTAGCGATCACCCTCGATCGCTGCTAATCATGTGGAAACCAACCTTTAACTGCGAGAACTCTTTCTCCAATGTAGGGTTCCATTCCTCTTCATTTGGCGGCGGAGAATGGTCATTCGGAGGTTGTTAGTATTCTTTTGAGTAAGTCAACACTGCAGTTGCATGTCAAGGATAAAATAGGTAGAACAGCCATGCATCTGTCCGCGGCGAATGGACACCGGGAACTTATCTCACAGCTGATAGGACAAGGAGCAGACATCAACGCACCTGATGAGGTATGTAAACAAACTGTTTCTTCTCTTTTTATCTCGTGAATACGCGAGGCGTTGAGCGAGTTTTAGCAGACGGGGAAAAATATGCAAATTTTCACTCAGTCCATCGAATGTAGACATTGAGCGCGATATGTAATGGTAACCTGCCTTCCACGTTGGAGGGAGGGGAGGGTGGGGAGTTGACGCAGAGGAGGCGGATCGGTGAAGCAAAACGCATAGGAGAGGGGTGGGTCCGAAGGTTATTTTGTATTCACGAGTTGGCTCACGGGAGGGAGGGGAGGGTGGGGAGTTGACGCAGGGGGTGGCGGATCGGTGGAGCAAAACGCCTAGGAGAGGGGAGGGTCCGAAGGTTATTTTGCATCCACGAGTTGGCTCATAAGAGGGAGGGGAGGGTGGGGAGTTGGACTCGGAGAGTGGGGGTAGAGTAAATCACCTAGGGGAGCGGAGGGTCCGAAGGTTATTTTGTATTCACGAGTTGGCTCATGGGAGCCTTTGATTTCCTTTTTGTGGCCAAATTAACATTGGCCTTTTAAAAATACCGTTGGTTGCGGCTAAGTGTGAACACACCACGTGAAAATGTGTCCTGGCCTAATAATTAAAAATTTAAAGTTTGACCGTACTTTACGCGAACTTTCGCGCTCGTAGTTACGATGGTGAATGACGCTGATTATGCCAAGGTTCTCTTTGCTTCTTAAAGTCAATCTTTGGCTCGTTTAATGTGAGAATTCCTTGGTTTTGTTTTAGAATGGCTACGCACCAATGCACATGGCGGCCGAGGCTGGTCACGTGGAAGTCGTGAAACTGCTGGTTGAATCTGGAGCATCACCGCGGGCGGAATCTCTTGTGAGTGTCGTTTAGGTGAACTTTTCGATAGACAAACATGAAGTGCAGTTCGTAGTGAGGGTGCCGCGGGTTTAGAGTTTTAAACCATTCTATAAACTGCTTGCTGCTAGAAGAAACTCGTTACGCAAATGCATTCGGCGGCGCAAGTTACGTTTTGAACAAAGTTGCATTTTCGTCGTTAGTGCACTTAATAATTGGTTTATTTTTTATTGGACATGCACTGTCAGGTTCTGTCAAGGTTTCAACTGTTGTTTTTTGTTGTGTTTTATAGGAGGGCAAGTTCCCAATTTGTTACGCGGCTATGCAAGGTCACCTGGCAGTTGTGAAATATTTACTGCAACAGGAACTCAATACCGAGCGTTTGTTAACCGATAGGAAGGTAACGTTTTATTCTGCATTATCGCATGCACAGCCCCTGTATTTATTTACCGTGTAAGCCTACCCCTCAACTTTGAGAATTAATGGCTGGGTCAGCAGTTAGTATAAATAACAATAACTAAGCAATAGTTTTATGTTCAAGACAACTAATCTGGCGTTTAAAGGAGACGGGAGAACAACAATCAATAAAGACCAAGGGCGGTAGATTGTTCCACTGAGTTACTTATTGTCCTTGGATAAAAAAGAAAGACGTTCTGAGGCTGTAGATGTTTGTAGCGGTATGAAGCTTTCAGGATGTGTCTGTCTTGTCTTCCGATGTACTGAACGCAGGCGATCTTTTGGATCTACACAGATCAGTCCCCGCGTGATCTTGTATAATGTGGTTAGTCGGATGTCAGCACGGCGCTGTTCGAGAGATCTCCAGCCCAGTTCGCTCATCATTTCGGTGACACTAGATGTATACAAGCAATCGCGTAGTCTGATTTGTTCCCTGCAACTAGGCTATCGCCAACCTCGCCCCCAGAATAACAGGGTTAAAATGTGTTTATTTTAAGGTACTAGTTTTCTAGTGAAATTTTAATAGTCTTTCGTAGTGTTGCGCGCTGTAGTTAACGCACTGATCATTGAGGTTATTTGTTGTCCTTTTTTCGTAGTTTTTGTTTGACCTGATGGTTTGCTCCAATTTGAATGAAAGCGAGTCTGTATTGGACTTCATTCTCCAATGCCCCGCCCCAATCTACGCTGCAGCCAAGCTCTCCAAACACTATCGCAACGAGTCCACGCGGGAAAAGGAACGCGCGCGTGATCTGTTGGCAGCGGGCGTCGTCTGCGAGAACATAGCATCCGAGTTGCTGTCTCTCGCATGCGCAGATAGCGCTGAGAAACTGCTGACAGCTATTGACGACCGCGATGTACCGTTTCTGGATTACCTTATCGAGTGTGAACAGAAGACCTGCGTGTCACACCCGTCTGTTCAGGTTTATCTCGGGGATGTGTGGCGTGGCGATTTCCAGTGGGATGACTGGAAATATTTCTTGCTGTTTACACTGTGTTTGATATGCCCTCCATTATGGGCGTTTCTTTGCCTTCCATGGAACGATCGCTATCATAAGATACCCATTATCAAGTTCATCTGTCATCTTATCTCGCATTTTTACCTCATTGCGTTGTTTAGCTTAACAGTCGTGGTCCCTTGGGAGGAGCTGACTGGTACCACACTCCTCCCTAGGTGGTACGAGTGGCTATTATTGATCTGGTTATCAGGATTATTATTATCACAGCTCACGGATCCGCATGACCGTGCGGGACTGGGCTGGATCCCGATCATTGTGCTATTTTTAAGCACGATTGGCATTCTGCTGCATTTTGTAGCCTTCGGTTTCCAAGGCGACAGTCGAATCGACGTTATCTACGCTCGGAACCAGTTCTTTGCGACATCCATGATGCTTTGCTTCGCACAACTCCTGGATTTTCTCTCGTTTCATCATTTGTTTGGTCCCTGGGGGGTGATCATCCGGGACCTGATGTACGACCTTGTGCGTTTCCTTGTCATTCTGTCAATCTTCATGGTGGGTTTTACCGCCCACCTGGCAGCCGTGTATCGTCCAAAGAAACAAACCGGAACAGGAAATAGACTACAGCCTACCCCGGTGGATTTCTTTCACTGTTTTGAGCTGCTGTTTTTCAGCTTATTTGGATTGACTGAAGTTAGAAGTCTGGAAACCAATGACAACGCGACGTTTATTCTGGCCAAAGCTACGTTCGGGATCTATAACGTGATAACAATTATCGTTCTCATTAATCTGCTCATTGCTATGATGAGTGATACTTATCAGCGCATTCAAATGCAGTCCGACATCGAGTGGAAATTTGGCCGCGCCAAGCTGATTCGTAACATGAAGCGTTCCACCACCACCCCCTCTCCCCTGAATCTCGTTACGAAATTCTTCACTTACTTGCGCTTAATGTACAAGTTGAAGCTCAAATGTTGCCGAGCGGGAATCATCGATATTATTCGGACCAACGAACAGCTTCCGGAGAGTACGTCCATGAATCCTTTGTACGACACTTCGAACTCCTGGCTTCCGAACGGAGGCCTACATCATCACCGTAATAGCAGCTTGAGAAGTACTCGAATCGAGGACGTCATCGACTGGAAGATCCTCGTTAAAAAGTTTTTGGTTCTAAGAACGAACAGCAGCGAAGTTGCAGTGCATACTCAAGCCACTCGTGAGAAGACCCTTTCGCCCAGGGCTTCGCACGTGAACTTACGATCGAGGACTGAGACACTAGGACCAGGCCGGCCAGGTACTTCAATGGGTTCCACCATGTCCCTTCACAAAGTTTTCTCGGCCACAGTGAAGAGGATTGACGTTGTGTCGAACATAAGAGATGCGAGCGAAGTTTGAATTGACGAATGTTCAAGCTGATAATACCGTATGGAGATTTTTGGTACAAGTTTGTCTAACAAGTGCATTTTCTTGCCGAGCTTGACACCGGCACGTAATGGCTGTCGTTGGCATTGCTGATGGCCGCAAATTTGTAATAAACGGTACTAAGCGCGGGAAAACATGCCACTAGTGCGAAGCGCGGGAAAACAGGACTCTAGTGCCAAGAGCGGGAAAACATGACACTAGTGCCAAGCACAGAAAATAACATGCCACAAGTGCTTAGCGCGGGAAAACGAGCATAAACCAAGTTATAATTGGTTTTGGCGGTTTTGTTTCTGCCATGTTGACTAGTTGGTTGAAAAATCGGCATCTTTGCCGATTGGTTGGAGCGCATTGTCTGTTTTATTTAGCTCATAACAAAGTTATGCAAACCTGCCTTCCTTCCCTCCCAAAAAATAACTGAAAAGACGTAGGCTCTACCAAAGCAAACTTGCGTTGGGTAGACAAGCGGTGAAAAACGTTATTTTGTGTGGATTTAGGCTCTATTAAATTCAAAAAAGGTGAAAATGCTTGTCAAAAAGTAGACTTGCCTGACCGGGAACTCAAACAAAACGGACTTCAAGAAAGTTTAGCCGAAGAGTGGCCAAACGGAGTTGCAAGACGATGCCAGGACCTTTGATGACCATTGATGACCAACAGTGAATTTGTTTGTCGTTAAATAATTATAAATTATAACAGTCCTTAGAAAAGACGATATAACTAAAAAGCAAGATTTTCACTTCTGTGATATAAGAATAACCTGTAAAACTTGACGCATTTTCGAAGCATTGTTTTTGATAGATTAATTTTAACATTGAAAAGACCGTTATTTATTATCGTGGATGAAAATCCACCAACATCGAAGCAAAAAATCATTGCTAATGTTATTTATAATTTAATGACTAAAATTAAATATTTCGTCAAGCATTGAGATATAAAATCTCTAAGTTTGACTTTTCAAGTGAAAACGTTTGAGAAGTACTCCTGTGGTACTGTTTGTTATTCTGTACGTGATGGTTCTGTCCTTAGCAGTAATAGGTTTCGTGTTTCGTTAGAGCGATTTTCAGTTAAGTGTCCTAAAACCAAAACCAAAGTCTTTATTCTTGCCAATTACAGCAGACGCAGACAATCCAATGAACCAATCAAAAATCGAAGCAAAGACATGTAGACGGCATGCATCCCAAGCGCGGGAAAACACGTGCGAACAAGTCACGATTGCATGGTTATGGTTTTCCGTCTGATTGGTTGAGAAAGTGGCGCGAGACTTTTTAGCCAATCACAAAGCGAAGTAATGCAAAACCAAAGAAATCGCGAACTTACTTTCGATACTCAATTGAAACCGCCCTACCTCGGAGATTACGTATGACGTAATTTGTAGTGGGAAGCGGTAACGTGATGTGTTCACATTTTTCTGGGTGAGTTGTGTTCATTTCAATAAAATTATCGCCTGTGTATTTGGTTGTACATTTTTGTCTTCCTTTAGTCACCACTTTCGCTTTAAGAGCGAGCTTGATTTTTAGAAATTCTTTATACGCAAATGGTTTATTTTCCGCCTCGAAAAAAGTTATACTATTTATTTTAGACTGAGTGCAAGTTGATTTTATAAGCGTGGAACATTTTTTGACGTTTGTTTATTTTGTCAATGCAGATCACAAATAAAAGTAGAACTTTGAAGTACAATAATTGAAGTACTATAATTACCATAATTAATTATTATTTTATTTTTTCACTCATTTCTTTCAACATAATTTATCATAATTTATGCTTGTTTGCTGGTCGATTTCCATTCCGCTGATCGTTATACATCAGTATCTTCATCAGACGACGTTACACTAGCTGCAAAACAAAATTAAATAGTTTTATTCAATTATCAATAGCTGTTTGTCTTTTTCCGTTTGTCCATTCCTTTATAACTTTGAACTCTTTTTGCTCGACCAAATAGATGTTGGTGATAGAGAAAGTGCAAACAATAGCATTGAAAAGACTCTGCTAAATTAAAAAGTATTGAAGTTATCTGGTAATATTCACTTGAAAAAAGTGACACATTGTCCCTAAGTACGTTCCAGATTTGTGTGCGTTACTTAATTTGCTACATTATTCTTGCCACTTTTGTGGTTTATTTAGGTAGGGCAAGGAGATGGTAATCTTCCTTTTTTTTTGAAATTTCGCGCTGCATATTATCAACAAGAGGCTCCAAGTAACTCATGCGTATGCCTAGGAAAGTCGTATAGTATATTTTACACAAGGTAAAAAGATGTCCGACATGGAGAAGAGTTACTCCTTTCATTCAGTCATCGTTCCTGCAAACTACATTGTTACTATTGAATGTTTTATAAACAAGAACTCTACAAGTAGTGAAACCGGGCTTGAAGGGTCTGGATTTTCATCTGGTGTGTTACTGTTAACTAGCTAACTAAGATAATAAATCGAGCCTTGAATGCTATTTTCGGAATATTACAGAAGTTGTTAGCGGTAGATGTTATCGTGATGTTTCTCCGAATTTCACATTGTGTTCAGTTTGTTTGTCAAAAATTGAAATTTTTGCAGCTTGTGTCGCTAAAAACTGATTATGGTTGAAGTTCGAAAAGGCACTTGAATTGATATCTTCCTCTTCAGGTGTTCTATAATCTGTTTACTGAATCATTTCGCGTTTTTGAGCCAATAACATCACAATCCCCATGACATAGCTTTTATACCTGTTTTACAGTTTACAAAAACGGCCGGCGACTAGTGTATGGTCCTTTAAAACTGCGAAGGGCCGTGACCTCCATTGCATGCATGATCGAACAAAAGGAGAACTTCTAAATTCAAAATAAAACTTCACACTTTCGGTTAAATGGTTCCTTACTCACGGCACATCATAAGTTGTACTCCATTTTGAGCCAGCCTTCCTCGGCGATAAATCAACTCGTATTTTCAAACGCGTATGGTTGACCTTTTTAATCCTTTCCTACTGGCATTGTACAATTTAATACAAGCAGTGACGACTGCTATTAAAAACACAGTTATTGAGAAGAATCGGCGATTAAATTTGATATAAGTCGAGAAGCAGAATTTTGATTCTAGAACTTTCTAGAATCATATCTTAACTTCCTAGGAATATATTTTCTATCTTCAAAATCATCCCTTAAAAACGTCCAAACCATACCTCATGCCGCTCTGGGCATGTAACTAATTGCGATTCTTAGCCGTCAATTCTACGTCAGTATATTGATGGCTAGTTGGAGAAAAATATATTTCATAATGGCCGGAGTAGCGAAGCTCATTCGTTCCCATAGTTCGAAGACCTAGAAATTATGATTTTAAGCTCTTCTTCTAGATTAGAGTTAAAACTATCGCGAAGAACGAGTTTTAAAGTGGAAACAATAATGCTAAAACCTTAAGCAATCCTTTTGCATTAGGACTTACCAGATTTCCATTTATACGGCCAGGTTGGAATCTCTTCATTGAACACTGCAGTTACTGTTTCCGTTCCCTTCGTAACCTTTACCTGATACACAAACAAAAAAATGCTTTTAAGTCACTTTTACTCAGTCGGCGTTTCGGATACAAAAAGCAGGGCAACGTCAATGATACGTATTAGTTTAGTAATTATAATACGAACTATTATTTGTTTTGTAGGGGAACAAAAATCAAAGATTTTTTACTCGCGATTGGTCTAAACACATCACGTGACGCTGCTGAAACTGGGGAATATCCGATGTTATATTCTGAAAGAGAAGACCGTTTCTGCCGCTGCTACTGTTACTGCTTCTGTAAATGTCAGTGTTTCTTCCTCCTAAACTACGTTAATAATTACGAAAATAATAACACAGTACCTCTTGAAGGGTCCATCCACGATCTCCGTTGACATTCCTATCTGGCAATATCTCAACAGTCTTTAAAGCACCCACATCAACATCGAAGAACTCGGATTTAATCACGAGTAGGTTTCTAAAGAGAAAAATCCAATCACCGATCGAAACATCTTTTACAAAAAACTGAAAATGTGTCGTAGTTTTTTGAAAATTAAAATTTCAGTTAGAATAATTATCTTCTCAGCAACTAATTGAAAAAATGAATTCCCTTCTCAGCATATATATCCACTTGGTGTTTCCTTCCTTGATAAAGTTTCCCTATTAACATGCTATATGCCAGACCCCGGTTGTTCGAAAGGTGGATAGCGCTATCCAGCGGATAAACGTGTACAGAACCAATTGCGTTATCCCCGGGATAGAGATTTATCCGCTGAATAGCGCTATTCACCTTTTGATCTACCGGGGCCTGGTTGTTACTTTTATATACATTCTCATGTGGCATTTACACAAACCTTGACAAGTCTATTAAACGCGCGCGACCTACGGTCTCAGCTAAAATCTGTAAGCCGAGAATTACAGATATTTTGCCAATTGCCACACTGTACTGGGCGACGGAATACATAGAGGTTATTCAGTAAAAAGTTTTGTAATACGACTGAGTATTTTTACGAGTCCGTTTTTATTCTTCGGCGAGAAAAAATGAAAACTGACGAGTACTTTTCTCTGAATAAATTGTTTAGTATACGACATTCATCTTTTCTCCATTCCTTAAGTTTTTGAAAGTGTCTTTCTAGCACGCGGTTAAAAATGTATAATAACGTTTCATATTTGCACTAGTTTTGGCGCGTATTTGCACTCTAAAATGCTGTGTCGAATAATAAGTATAGGAAATCGTATGAACAAAAGTGCATAAGTTTTGAAAGTTCTAGTGAAAAATTGCACGAGTCGCTTCGGTGAATAACAATCTTTTGACAGGTAAACCAAGCGTGAAATCTAAAAAATTGATCACATCTCATTTAAAAAAGTTTGAGTTTGAACTTCCAAGCTTTGAAAGTAAGCGCAAAAGGATCGCATCAGTCATGGCAACTTTCGTATTGCACTTTACAGGGGCGTAGCTATCTGTACGCACATACGCACGTGCGTACTTGAAAAAGTAGAAAAAATAAGTAAAAAATGAATAAAAGAGTACGACCTAGTTCAGAAAATTTATGTGAAGATTTGGTGATTGTGCGTGCCTCTGAAAATGTCCTGGCTACGCCCATGCTTTATAACCTAGATTTGCACTCTATTATGCATTCGTCATTGAGCAATCAGAAACATATCATACCCTTGTGTTTCTTCTGTTGGCGCGGTCATGAGTTGATCTCTAGTTTTTTGTCCTCCTTGTCCTATAATCCTAACAGTCAGTTTGAACTCTCTGTTCACGTAATTGTCCGGGGTGTAAACTTTGACTGTGTACTTAACTGTTGAAAGAAACGAAACTATTATAACCGTGGTTTGCAATCAAACAAGGTAACGGTTCAAATTTCCCCTAATCTAGGGTTAAAATGTTACTTGCGGTTTAATGCAAGTTAATGCTAATGCTAATCTAAGATTGTTAAAAAGAGAAGAAACAAAAACGTTTCCCCTCGGGGGGAGAGGTGGGGCTGGGAAAGTCGAATCATAGTTTGATCACATCAAGCTTGTAAAGTCGTGCCATTTTTAATCGGTATATACTTCATGGTAACACACCATATAGGGATCCTATCATATAGGGATCCCAAAAAGTCATTTTAAAATGGTTAGCTTTTATTTACTGTTATGGGTAGTGATATCCATAACAGTAAATAAAAGCTAACCATTTTAAAATGAGTTTTTAGCCCTAAATAAGTGCCGGATTCTTTGATGTGCATAAATTAAAACCCACCATGAAGTATATCCGATGACAAAAGAAGCAGTCTGACACGTTTTACTCAAGTGAAATTATGAGAGCTAATTAAATTACATATTTTAAAATTCCAATGAGTACCCCCCTCCCCCCTTCCCGAATTTTCTTGCGATGTTACATTTAACAAATTTACACCGGTTTTCCGTGGTGTGGACTCTTATTTACCACGATTTACGTCATCACATGGTCAAAATTTGTTGCTGACTCACTCGGCTGCGCCTCGTGAGTCCACAACATTTTGACCATGTGATGACGTAAATCGTGGTAAATAAGAGTCCACACCACGGAAAACCGGTGTAAATTTGTTTTTTACAACAATATTTAGAAAAAAATACCAGGAAAAATAATCGAAGTCTTGTTACAAAACGTGACAGCAAAGAAAGAGCAAGCGTTGTCTATAACTTTCTCGCAGTCTGATTGGTGTTTTTCAAGCGCGCGTGATGTTAGCGTCAGCACCGTTGTCTGGACTCTCATTTACCACTCACGTCGACCAATCAGATTGCGTGTTTAGCGGCAATTGTGGTAAAAAATCATTTCGTAGATAAGCATTTATGCTTACAAAAATATCGCACCTAGCATAATCATACTAAAGTTCTGTAAATCTGCTATGATACGTAACTAAATTAGTGTGCAAATAATAACATTGATTCATGGAAACTAATCTTCTAACCGGTTGGCCATGAGAACTTTATCAAATTTTCCGCTCAGAAATCTTCGCACTTTATCTGTTTTTACTTTGAACCAACTTTGTGCAGGTTTCATAAAATGAACTAATTCTTTAGATAGTAATGGTAAGATAGATGACATAATGACAAAATATAATTCTTACTTTGGCGGGCTACTGTGGATTTCACGCGAAGAGCTAAAAGGTCTGCGATTTCTTTAGGCGTAGAAGCAGAAAAATCGACGTCTAGAGCATCGTCTGGTTCAGAGACGATGCCTTTTAGCTCTTGTATTCGTTGTGTGTTTTGAGTGTTGGGAATAAGGGCACCAAAGATTTTGATGTTGTTATTGACTCTCAACAGCTTTGCTGTTTTTTCAAGCCTGAAGGTGTCCATAACATCCCCACTCCCATGCTCCGCTCTCCCATCTGAGAATATTACTAGAATCTTGAAATTTGTTGACGATTTCGGAAAAGAAGAAAGAAAACAATGATTAACGTTGTGTGGCAATTTACACACTTCCATTTAACATAACCAGAGAGACGAAATTAATTATGTTCCAGTACAAGATAATCCATAACATACTACCTCTTGGCAGTACGATGAAAGCACAGTAACCGATTTAGTTGAAACGTTGTCTCGTATGTTAAACCGTGTTCACACTAAACCTTACTTATATTCAACTGAAGTATAATTAACAACTATTCACCGAAGTGGAGGTGGGTAGTGGTGGATATTTACCAAGCCGCGAAGCGGCGAGGTAAATATCCACCACTACCCACCTACACTGAGGTGAATAGTTGTTTTAGTATATACTGAAACAGTGAGATAATATAACGAAAATGATGCTTTTTAACTCATTTATTCCTGTCAACGGTTACAATTTTCGCGCGCAAATTGCTGGGAGGTGAATAGCACTTGCTATTCCGAGTTTCAGTAGCCAATCAGAGCGCGCCAACAATGCTATCCACTGTTTCAGTGTATACTAATTCAGGCTATTATACTCCATTCAATTTTATTCAATTATGTTTCGGTTCACATCTGCGAAATACAAATAAACTAGGCAGGTTAACCTCGCAATCCGAAATTGAAAACAAAATGGCGCACTATCGCGTAGCTGCCATAATTATCACCTCCATGCTTGATTTTCAATCGATAAGAAAGGCAAGGAAAGCTGCCGAGACTAGAAGACAAAATCCGCCGTCGCAATTTTTTTGCTTTAGATTGTTAACTTTAACACGGCACTGTTGTGCACTTCTTGAGTACCCTCCATCGGCCATTTCTTGGCATATTTTGTCCCATACGAGTTTTTTGTTGTGCATAGTATTTAACTCGTTTTGCACCGCCTCTTCGCTCCAAAATGCGATTAGAAGTTTTGTCTCCCCATGCCACGAACGTGTCCGCCATTTTGTTGAATCACGCACTGTAATTACTTCAAACAACCCCCTTGAGGTTGTTTGAAGTAATTATAATCCAATTATAATCAAGGACTGTAATTAGTTGATGCGAACCCATTCCAAATTTAATTCGATTATAATTCGATCATAGAGCAGTTTTCAATTGAGTGTCGAAAGTAATTACACAATTGCTTTGGTTTTGCATTGCTACGCTTTGTGATTGGCTAAAACATCTCGCGCCACTTTCTCTACCAATCAGAAGTAAAACCAAAACCAATCGTGACTTGCTCGTACGCGTATTCCCGCGATTGGTGCCGGCTGCATGTATTTGCATCGAGTTCTGATTGATTCATCGGATGTCTGTGAGTTCTGTGATTGGTCAGAGTGATTACTTTGGGTTTGGTTTTACGACACTCAATTGAAAACTGCTCTAATTTTCTTTGTTCAAACTTAATGAATTATTCAGATCAGCTTTAAAACTCGGCATCTGAAGAGATAAATACGTATTTTAAACTACTACATTCTCCTCGGCAAAAGACACATCTTTACACGCAGTTTGGACAAAAAAAGAAAATTATAACTCTTTAGCAAAACTTACCTTTGCTGTGTCTTCGGATTTTCTATCGTCACGACGTGCGTCAAACTGCTTTAAGATCATTTTACTTAGGGCACGTTTTAAGAGGTTTTTTCGTCCGCGGCGTCCATGACGGTATTTTTTGTTCATGTAACTGATTGTCTCCGCTGCGTTGCCGAAACAACTCATTCGCCGCGACGTAGCGTACGTTGCCAGTGCAAAGTTGTAGTCAGTGTCGTCACTGCCTAGAAGAGTAAGAAGTCTTCGCACTACCTTTTTTATCTTTTTAAATGTTGCTTTGGAAATACCCTGACTGTCTTGAATCAGAACAACCACATCCGCCTTGGGCTGGCCTGCCGTTGGTGCTAGAAGTCAACAATTAGAGCAATTAAAACATTATCTTTATTTTATTTTTGTGCATGTAGAGGGGGTTCGTTAGGTCTGACTGTTCATCAACCATGTTTGTGTTGAACCATGTTTTCATTTCATTTGCAACTGATGTCTCCTCGACAACTGGCAATTAAGATCGATCTACAACTGTAATATCTGGCATGGTTTATCATTGATGTTGATTAAACTTTCCACCCAGTTGTACAGTACAACAAACGTCTACTAAGAAAGAGTAAAACACATTTTGCACCTACAAAGGGAAAGTTGTCATTTCAAGTATCACCGAAAAAGAAGTTTCGTGACAAAAGGTACCTGTGATAGCACATTGTTTTGTATTCCATCCAATCTTATTCGCGTTGAAGTCATTTTTGTAGTACCCCATACACCGGACCATCTCCATGTCGCAGAGACATACGGAATACCTACACTTCTTCTCCTCGACATTATTTGTACGATATCCACTCACTGGAGCTACAATAACAAGTATAAGTACATCCCATTAAAAAGTTTCGCCGGTTGAGTAGGTTTTGAGTTCAGTACATCACTGATCGTCATGCGTTGTTTTACGGAACAATCATGAGAAAAAAGGTTAACCCTTTCACTCCCAGAGTCAGTTATGGAGACATGAAGTGTAGTTCTAACTTTTGAGTCTGTTGATGAAATCCTATGGTGTGACCATTCATATGAAACCTCTTCAGCAGTTCTTTTGCATGGTACCATTTGTTCTAACTTTTGAGTCTGTTGATGAAATCCTATGGTGTGACCATTCATATGAAACCTCTTCAGCAGTACTTTTGCATGGTACCATTTGTTCTAACTTTTGAGTCTGTGGATGAAATCCTATGGTGTGACCATTCAAATGAAACCTCTTCAGCAGTACTTTTGCATGGTACCATTTGTTCTAACTTTTGAGTCTGTGGATGAAATCCTATGGTGTGACCATTCAAATAAAACCTCTTCTAATCAGTAGTACTTCTGCATGGAACCATTTGTTTTTCAGTATTTTACAAAATGAAATTTAGGATGTTTCTTGAATTTTGATTTTTGACACTCTGGGAGTTAAAGGGTTACGAGCCTAGCTAGGGATATATTTCGTTAAAACATAACCGCGTTGCTGCAAGCTTGACTGCTAGATGTACTATTGATTTACAATTCGACCACATTTTCCAATGGTCTGCACTCTTATAGACCATAAACAATGTTTAAAATTCTTGGAAAAATTTGTTAGATTTGTTTTTGACAATAACACCGAAAATGTTTCGGCCAATTACAAGGAAAATCAGTGTGAAATCGAGCGCGTGCGACAGCTCGCGATTGTATTAAGATCACTTTTTTCTCCCCATGAAGACGACCAGTTCGTCGCAAATTTCGCCCCAAAAATAAAGGGTGTCAGTAAAACGCGGGGTCGGGGCCGGGGTCGGGGTGGGATTAGGTCTAGGATTAGGTATTAGGTCTAGGATTATTGACTGAGTGGGAGCGCCGGACGGGAAAATATTTGGCTAGAGGTCATGGCGTACGGACCGAAAGCAGCGAGGTCCGTGCGCCATGACCGAGAGCCAAATATTTTACCGTCCGGTCCGACCTAACTCAGTCAATAAGTATTTTATAATATGACTAGAAAATACAAGAATAGTCGTGCAGTGCGAGGTCGCTTGAACTCGAGCGGGGCCGGACGGCTTTTTCCGGACCGGCTCACGTCAACCCGTCCGGCCACGCTCACGTCACCTTGCGATTCTATTTTCTGTAGGATTGCGTCAGCGGGGCCGTACGGTCATATTATAAAATCCTATACCTAATCCTAGCCCTATGCCTAATCCCATACCTAATCCTAGACCCAATCCCACCCCGACCCCGGCCCCGACCCCGCGTTTTACTGACACCCAAAAATAAAACTACCAAAACATCTAAGGGTAACATAATAAATGCATTGTGTGAAACGAGACCGTCTGGACAATTGAATGCATGACGTAATACACTGGGGAATTTAAATACAGCAATCATCTTTTAACACGTAATACACTGAGGAATTACAAATTTCACAAATGATGGAACGAGTGAAAATTTGCATATCTATTTCCGTATACTATATCTCGCTCAACACTTCGCGTATTCACGAGATGAAAAAGGTTAGACCGATCATAGGGAACCATGCGCTTACATGTATTTGTAAACTGAATATCCTTATTTGTAAACTGAAAATGGAATTAAAATAGCATGTTAACATCTACCATATTAATTCCATTCACAGTTTACAAATAAGCGTATTCAGTTAACAAATATAATAAGGTTGTGGTTCCGTCCCTACGGCTGAATCAAAAGGTCTCAACAAATTGCACACAATGCATATTTATGTCTTACGGTATTTCAAAAGACTCCCGGTCCGCCATCCACTCAGTATAATCAAAGGCTCCTTGTGAGCCAAGTCGTGAATATGAAACAACCATCGGACCTTTTCCTACCCTACACAAGGTGGGTCCTCTTAGATTGTACATGTTATGACTACTTCCCTTATGTTGCAGATCCACGTTCCAATATCTTTTACCAAAAATCACAGGTAGCCCAAGCTAATGTCACAGTAACCGTTACGAGCGAAATTATAAGGATTTGTATGAGAAAAAACGGTCTCGATTCTAGGAGCTAAAAATACGAACAAGATTTCAATAAAAATTGCCTACCTTAATTCGCTTGTGTGTTTCCTTGTCTCCTGTGTGGTTTTTGGGTCGATTTAAAGCGTTTCCAGTGAGTTTAAGTTCCATTGCTTTCTCTCTATATATAAAGGATATATAGAGAGAAAGCAATGGAACTTAAACTCACTGGAAACGCTTTAAATCGACCCAAAAACCACACAGGAGACAAGTAAACACACAAGCGAATTAAGGTAGGCAATTTTTATTGAAATCTTGTTCGTATTTTTTAGCTCCGAGAATGGACCGTTTTTTTCTCATACAAATCCTTATAATTTCTCTCGTAACGGTTACTGTGACACACATAGCTTGGGCTACCTGTGAAAACTGACCTCTAAAACCTTAATGTGTAGTTGAGGGAGTCCTGGGTTATTCTCCAGAGCGTATAGCAAACACGTGGCAGGTAAAATCGACTGTGATTTTTATCAACAATGCTTTAAAGATGAATTACAGTCCGTACTGTGCAATCTCAGCTCGACAATGTTTGTCAGCCTCACACGAAGGAATGTGTTTACTGCGAAAATAAAAATTACGGGACAAACTTACCTTTTCCTTCATTATGAATGTCAGATATCCTTGCCAAACAAAAATATTAAGTAAAAGAGCCCCAACGTTTTCCCAAACCGACGTTTCATGTCATCGAACATTCGTAAACACAACGACCGTAATGGCGGACTTGGTTTACTCTCATTTACACCATGTATGCTATTACCGAAGTGTAACATATCAACAATTTAATATAAATTTAATATAAAGTTTACGATGAGCGAGTGACTTTTCTCTAGTAACCGCGATAAGTCGTATCCACGACTTAAAAAGGGCGTTTCATATTCACGAGTTAGCTTATGAAGTAGTCTTTTGATTATCGACCATAGCTCTCTGCTCTCTTACTCTCTTACAGTTGTGAAGCTGTTGAAGACCCGGCTATTTTTAGCACCCTTAGAAATTAAAGTGGCGGGGTAAAATTTCAATGTTAAAATATTTTTTTAAATTTATTTTTATTTTAATTCAATATTTTAACAGGAACATCTAATCTAAAATAGTACGCTATCCTTAGTTTCAACTAAGATAATTCTGCTTAAAATGTACTTACTACATGTGTTGGTAGTTTTGTCATACTTAAACTTTTTCTTCGTGTTATCTAAATTACCACCACACTTGTCTATGTCTTGGAGGTCTTTCTCACAAAAATCGTGGACTTTGCAACAGCTAAAGAAAATAGCAAAAATAAATAATGAACTAAATAAGAAAAACCGGAGGGAACGGTAAAAACAGGGGAAAAGAAAAAGAAAAAAATTAAGAGAAAAGAAGCTAAAAACTGTTAAATAGAAAATGAACAGAATGAAATGAGAAGAGGAGAACGATGAGAAATTGACGAAATGGGAGGATGGAGAGAAAAAGAAGATGTGAAAATGGTGAGTGAAGTGAAACATGGAAGAAGCGGAAGCGAGAAAGGAAAAGAAAAGGTAAGGGGAAAAAAATAAAGGAGGTATATGAAGGGAAGAAATTAAAAACGGAAAGGAGTAGAAGGAATAATTTAGTTTAAAAGACGACTAGCAGCGGCGTATTTTTGACGAAATTCGAGTTGTATGGAAAGAAACGCCCAAAGAAATGGCCTAAAAACGCCTCATAATACATATAAATTACGTTATCTTAATTTCACGATTAATGTACAGCTATATACGTGTGGGTTCTCTGTCAATGTCGGTTGCAAGCTGTGACGATTAAGCTAATTAATTCCTATTTGGCTTTTTTCATTTTTCATTTTTCTATGACAACGTTATTGAAATTAGGTGTATCTTCTCATTTGAAATTAAAACTAAGGAGTAAACGAACAAATCAGAAGGAAAAGAAATGAAGTAGGGGAATTTCGAATCCGATGGCATTGTATGAAATCTTAAATGTATGCGTCAGTTTTCACAATTGACTAGCTTAGGAAGCGTTTTAATTTGGGGGGAGAATCCGAAATTGGATTTGTGATATCAGATCATATGGATTCTTAATGACCAAAATAAAAGAGAAAAATCCTAAAACGGATCATTTGACTGGTCACTTGTGTTTTTTCTCTGCTTCAAAAAATAATTTTCAAAATTTTTGCAATAAAATCTTACCTAAAATGATCATGATATGAAATCATGAAAGAAACAAAACAGCGAACGGAATGAGTACTAAAGTTGCACGAAATTTTGGAATCCATCCCCCCTCCCTCCCCTCCCCCCTCCCAAAAAAAAAAAATAAAACTGTAGATATATAAAAAAGGGTGCCATTTGCTATGGAGGGTATATGAAAGGGTAACCTTTTGCGTCAAAAACGGTAAATTAAAAGGTAAAGGTTTGGACCTCGAAGCGGTGCATTCCGGTACAAAAATTTGTTGAGTACCTCCTTCCCCCACCCCGGGGGAGTATACTTACTAATCAAAGTTGTCCACAATTTTTCCACTTCCACGCTCGCCACACCAGCAACCGTAATTGAAAATACCAAAAACATTAGCTGTACTTAGATCTGTCGCTTTCTTTATTAACTCTCCCAGGAGCTGAGTTCTTGGATCCAAAGATGATAAGAGTTCTTCAAGATCTTGTCTTTTTTCTAAAAAATATATATTATATTTTTAAACTTGTTCAGAGTGTAATTTCAGTTAATTAAACATGGCAGTTCTTTTTACGATATCAACTCTAAGTAATTCAAACATAAAAGGAAGTCATATATTAAAATTCTTACACAACATACATGTAAGTCAAGGACTTATCTTAGCTGAGATATTAAGTCGCTACCTGAGGTCCACATAAACCTAATCTGATAATCAGAGTGGAAATTTAGTTTCAATACGCACTCTAACTTCAAAGATTTTTTAATATTCATAGAGGACCACATGTACAAGAAGAGCGTCTGTTGCAGTGGTAACAAAAACACCAATTAATGTACTTTTGACCTTCGTTAAAAGTTACATAATTTAAGAAGGCATTAACTTTAATAAAAATGTATTTTATGGGAAAAAGATCGAGTAAAGGAGCACCTTCGTATAAGAATCTACATTTTCTTGTGTGCTTTCCTTCATCAGCGAAAACAAAATATTTGCTGGCTCACAAACAATTAATCGCAACTTACCTCCTGTCAGACCAGCTTCGTTTAGTCGATCATACAAGATGGATGAAGCTCGACCTATTCAAAGAAACGTTTTAATATAAAACATTTCAGTGTAATACTTTTGACATTTCGTAAGACAAATACGTAGTAAATGCAGAAACGCATTTCTCTTTGACTAGGTAAGGCATTTTCGTTTATTTTACAAGCAACTGATACGTTGTATTCAGGCTGTGGGGGAGGGTGGGCAACGCTTCTCTTTCAATTTAAATTGTAACTTTTTCCTCAAGATAATTTAGTCAAGTTTTCCTGAAATTTATCCGGAAGGACAGGGATATGTTTAAAGTGCTACTACGACGAAAATTTTTGTTTTTCTTTTCCGCTTTTTTTAACGCAAATGTATCTAATAGGTTTAGACAAATGCGAATTGCTATAAATTAGATTGATATATTCTTACACAGCCCAGAAATAGCTGGCCAAAAATCCACGAAAATCACGTAAAATCCGTCCGCCATTACTCCGTTCATAAATCCGAGCCCACGTTCTACGGTTTGCGATCTGGTACACGTGACTTGATTTGTGACGTCAATGACTCAACGCGGTTCCCTCCGGGTCACAGAAAACAAAGCCAAAAGGCACGTGTTGAGTCATTGACGTCACAAAATCTTTAGGCCAACTCCATCCAACTCTCAGGGTTCGGTCCCGGTCATTTTTTAATTGAGTAATGGCGGCAAGCCGAATTCGAAATGTAAAGTTAAAATAATGGCACTTCCCGTACGAGTTTTGAGTTGAAACTTCGCAAGTTAAGTAACGAGTACTTATATTTTCCAAATATGAAGAGAACAGAAAATGTATATTTTTGATCATAGTGGCACTTTAATTTGTTAACTTTTAAACGCGGGAAAAAACAAATTCCAAATTACTTGTTTAAAAACCTTAACTTTTCTCCATCATGCTTTTGATCGTGTTCAGTTTTAAAAGATGTGTCTAAAATTATTATAAAAATCGCAAATACCAATTTTCAAACCCATCAGAAGCATTGTCCATCCCACAAAAACGGCGAAGACGATATTCATCTTTGTCCTGTGTGAAGAATACATGATACGTGGTAAGTGATGTTACGGTATAACTTGTTCAAATCAAAATAATGGGAAGAAGTGGAGAGGGGTGGAACTTTAAAATTACGGCTTGTGTGATCGTTCTACAATGATTTGCTTTGCCATGGCAAAATTTACGCTGCTTCAGACTACTCCTCCTAAGCCACCTGTCCTAAAGACCGCTTTTCCAAAATTTCAGTCAAATCATTACAGTTGAAACTTCTTGTAGGCGACCGCGACCACGTTCAACGCTGGTGATTCGAATTTTTCTGTCGTTTATAACCTCTAGTAAGCGACCATTCGCCCATATTTCAGTGTCACTACAGACGCAACTAACTGAAGATGCATGCCGTTATTTCATTTGTGGTTTCAAATTCGACAACATAAAGACTATGTGTTTTTCCAGTCTTTGTTCGGCTGTTGTTTGTTGTTCATTTATCGCTTAGCTAGATTTAGCTTCAGCCAAAAAATGAAGTAATATCGCAATTTCTGAACAGATGTCTTGAAATACTAAACGTAAACGAAGATCTTTTTGTCAAAGGGTGTTGCATGTTTCCTTTTGTCCGTCTTAATCTGATTTTTTTACATCAATAATTGGAAAAAACGAGGCACAATTGAAAAAGTTTGTTTTAATTTTTATTAGAAAGAAACATCACAGCAACTTTTGAGTTCACCAAAAGTTCCGAATTTCTCAACGAACTTGGCAACCCGCACGGCCAAAGTAAACTGAAATCCACTGTAAGCGATCAGTTTACGAGTGAATTGTCTTAATTGATGATGACGGGAGACCTAAAAAGTTGTGGCCTCGCCGGGCAATTTAGGATTAACTTAACTTGTATTTCCAAAAGTCTGTAAAAACTTTGGAAATACGAGTGATGTGATTACTTATACTTATCAGGCAGCTCTTGCTTATTTATCACTTTAAGATTAATCGATTATAAAAACAATTTTGCCTTTCGGCAAGTCGGGTGCTATCTTTCCCAATTTACAGGGTAACCTGTTATAAAAAACTATTTTAAAAACCTGTAATAAATTACTATTTTGACTGTCAATGCAGTTTTCACTACATCGGTATCTGTTTCAAAAGAACGAGACAAAACTCGTTTCCTCTATTCGCGTTATATCGTTTTAGTTGATGAAATATTGATATGTTACGTTCAAATAATATAGATATTGTTTTGATTTTCTAGAAAGGTGTTAAATATCCTGAAAAGAATGCAACATAACAAGATGGAATATAAATTATAACATTACTTACGTTAAAAAACAGACAACGTAATCTGTTCTCTGAGTTCCTCCTTTGGTGATGAGTGTCCTTCAGTGGCTCCTGAGTTCCTATAGTTAATGCAGTTTACAAAGTGGTGATAATTATTCGGTGACTGTGACAAAACCACCCGAAGTTTAATGATATGCATGTAAATGAATTGGTTAGGACAATATTCCACCCGCAAACAAAGAAATATTTGTTAGGGACCCGCATTCCGTTTCTATATCAAATGTTTTTTGGTAATCTAAGTTCTAAATGATGGGAACTTTAGCTCGTTTAGCTTCAGAAAGCTTTTGAAATTCTAAAAAATGTGTGACGCCAAATAATTATAAAATAAATTGTTGAAGTAAAATATGAAATCCGAGAAACAGTGTTTCATCACATTTTCAAACACCGACAAAAGAATAAAAAATACAACGCGCACCTGAGTACTTTTGACGAAATTCCAAATAAACTAAAGTTAGAGTTAAAACGCTGTTTTATATACAAATGACAAAAACAAATAAGGCTTCAGGAATTAAGATTGAATTAAGAATTTGCATTAGCTTAACCCAGTTTAGGATTCTATGCACTCGATATTCTCCCACCTTAATGTAAATACGTCCATTTTGCACTGGCGTACAAAAAATAGCACTTGTACGCCTTGCGTGCCTATTTTTTCTTAAAGAGGCAGTATCACGAGGTTCCACGCGCGGCACTGTTCACTATTCTTGCACCGGAATTTTGGACATATCACTGTTAAAAGTGATTTTTTTTCTTTCTTCCGGCTATCAAAACGGATTTTTTTGATTCAACAAATACCTCCACTTCTCGACGGCCTTTTTAAATTTGCGGAATCAAACTTGAAAACGTGGGCCGACGTTTTCAAGTTTCGACCTCGTGATACTGCCCCTTTAAGTAACTGATAATTTCAAGAAATATCAAGAAACAACTTGTCAAATATCAAGAAACAACTTGTCATAATATCAAGAAACAACTTGTCATAACATCAAGAAACAACTTGCTTAAAGCTGTTTTTTTAATATCCTTTCATTTACCAAACTTACTTACTAGCTACCTGCTTAGGTCACGCTGAGTGAAAAAAGTTAAAAAGTTTTTCGTTTTAAGAAACGTTTCCCTTACCAGATTATTCGCTTCATTTGTCTTGCCTAGGCGTGGATTGATTCTTCGGGAAGAATTTCGAGTATGATAGACAATTTTTACGAGCACTGCCGGCAAGCAGAATGGGCTCGCTTATGAGCGGAATTTATCCAAGACTACTCTTGCCCCAGATATATAACGTGAAAAGAAACGCACCCGCTAAAGCATACTGTGCAAAACCCGTAAACAAATATTTCACCAGTAAAAAATGCGCCCAAGAAAAAGCCATGTTCTCATATATCTTTGCCGTTAAAGGTTAGAATACTTGTTTAGTATACTATTTTCAAATCTAAAAATCAGTAAATTGTCAAGCGGTCAAATGGCAGTTCTCTTATAACTTATAAGCAAAATGAGATTTATATACGTTTTCCTATGATTTCAGTCATGTTGTTTCGGGCTAAACAACTAACTTAGTATTATTTATTTCCCGCTCAATCATAAAATGGAGGCCTAGAAAATAATAAATATATGATTGAAAGATTCATAGATAGTTTTAGTATGGCGCCTACGCTGATTTCCCTTTCGTAAACGGTCGAAACCATTTTTAACGGTAGATGCCATCATTAACATTCATTAGTAACCAAACGATTTAAAGAAAAAAGAAAGGCTGATGAACGGTACGGAAACGACTATCTTTGTAAAATATCCAATATTTCGAAAGGCACAACCTTTCTTCTTCAGGGTCTTACATTATTTTATAGCTGATTAGATCCTTTACCACTGGATCCGGTGCTTCTATTTCGTTACGGTGGTCCGTTGCAAATACAGTTACTTGTTGATTAGTAACTAAGCCTTTTGTAATGGTCGATGCCATTTCTGATCTAGTTTATGGCTGGAGTAGGACGAAAGTAGGGTATCATTATTAGATCAAATTGGGCCTAGGTAAATTATTAGATTATTAGACCTAAGCAAGATTCGCGATTAGGTTAGATATAGAGATACAGGGGCGTAGCCAGGACGTTTTCAGAGGTACGCACGATCAATTTTCAAACACTCCCCCTACCTCCTCCCCCCACCTTCAAGTTCCAAATCGTTCTCTTTTTTTTTCCAACTTTTTTAGGTACGCACGTGCGTACGGGTAGCTACGCCCCTGAGATAGAGTCACCGGTTATACATGTATCATTAAAAAAGCACCTTTTATAATCAAACTGTTTTGGGGTTTGCCCTATCAATTTAGTGGTCTAGTGGTAAAGGAGGGGTGCTAGCTTGCAAGAGGTTCCTGGTTTTATTCTAGGTTATTAATTGATTTTCCTTTTTCTTATAGATGGGAAAAAAATTCGACCGTTTACGAAAGGGAAATTTGCGGCGCCTACCCAAGAAACTTAAAATTAAGTATGAAATTAAGGCGACAGAGGCTAATACGAAATAGCGACCACGAACACATTGACACATCAAAAACAGAGTTAACTACAGAGTGCAATACTCGTTTTTTTTATATATATTCGAGTTGGCTTTTTAGGGTATGAAATATTGATCTGTGCAAAGAATAAATAATATTTTGATTTTCCATAGAGATATAAGGAATATACTGAGAATAAGGAATTCAAATTATGGCATTACTTACGCTGAAAAAACGGACAACGTAATTCCTACCTCCTTTCGCATAAATGTTTAGAGTCTCCTGAACTCCTGTAGTTACTGATGCCAGTTCACTGGGAGTGGTAACAATTATCAAGTGAAGGTGAAAAACTACCCGAAGTTTAAATGTTTTAATTAATGATATGCAGATTATTCGCTTCAATAGTTTGTCTCACCTAGGCGTGGATCACATTTTTACGAGCACTGGAGGCAAGCAGAATGGGCTAATTTATAACGGAAGAGTTGGCTTTGATAACTAATTCTGCTCAGATAACGTGATAAGACACAAATTCGCTCAAGCATGCTGTGCAAAACCCGTAAGCAAATATGTCACCAGTAAACAATTTACGAGTCCAAGAAAAGGCCACGTTCTCGTATATCTTTGCCTATAAGGTTAGGATACTTGTTTAGTATATTGTAGTCTTTTCCATCAATCTAAAATTCGAGTAACAACGTCACATCGTCCAAAGTAAGTTAATTCCTTACAAGTATTCGCATGTTTTGATGTCGAATCAGTTATCTACTTTTGTTAAACAAATTTATTCAGCCTGGATCTGTCCTCGGTGTCTATGAAATGCCTTAATACTGTTAACTAGTGAAACCAACTAAACTCGATCGAGGATAAGGACAACTTTCTGGTTAAAACTTCAGAATTAGGATCTACATGCAGACACGGTCTAATTTCTGTTTATTAATTTTATGACTTAAACTTGGTCTTTTTCAGGTTAAAAAGATGATGTCGGTTGTTCTATTCAAGCTCATTGTGATGCTCGTTCTGATTTCGCATCTATCAAAAGGTTGGGACTTGCTCTTTATATTGAAATAAATTTTTTCGGAGATTTTGGTTTAATAAAGGCTCAGTTATTCGCATGAATAAAACTGTTGTAGTTAGGGACGGACCATTATTTTTTTGACGGGGGGGGGGGGGGGGGGGGGGGAGGGGTTGGAAAATTTTGAAATAAATTGTTTGCAGAGGCTATAAACACTGAAATAAATTGTCTGCAAGCCCCCATCAAAAACCTAATGGTCCGTCCCTTAAAGTGTCTATGAAATGTAATTTATTTTTTGATGTATCGAAAGTTTCACCTTTTTAGACCTTGGAATAAAAGGTTTAAAGTGTTAGGGACGATGCGAAACGCTTATTTTCTGGTCTCAAAGTTAGGTTGTTGGCGCTAAAAAGTGGCTCCAATTTGAGCGCGGCCAAAACCAGTGTCATATTACACTGTGACGTAAATAGTTGTACAAACTGCTGCGGGAATACAGAGAACAAGAGAGCTTACAAGAGACGTCGCTAGAGATGGACCAATACTATGTGGCGAGCGGCCTCAAACATACGAGATATTAGAATTCTACGATAATAGAGGGTGTAACAAAGCTTTATTTTGCTCCAGAGGAAAATAGGCCGGCGAAATACACGAAATTTGTTCGCCGACATCGGAAAGAGTACGTCAAGCGATGTTGTTTTCAATGAAAGCGCTTATTGTTAAGATTAATATTATTTTGCAAAAGAAAATAACATTCTGGCCGGTGAGGCCGTTTAATCAAGCATAATTTTCCCAATCCATATCCTGTTTGGAATTCCTTCAAGCCTCGGCTCGACCTCAGCAAGCCGCCTGAAAAACACCACCTCGGATAAGCATAACATATCAGTATAATTTAGAAACTTTTAACTAGCAAGCCGCCAAGACATATCCTTCGCATTGAAAAAAGAACTTTAAGTAAACGGGCGAATTGCCAAGCCGATAAAATAAGTTCATAACCTCAACGCGCGATCAATGAACTTCAGAGAAGACCGGCCGAGTCGCTAATGCGCTAATATCATGATTGTTTGTACTACAAATATATCGTTCGCGTTCGATAAACGCTAGTCAACGAGGCACTAAAAGGAAATAACAAAAACGCCTCTGCGTTCAATAAGCTTACAACTCAACTGGCGAACCACTGAGACGCTGTGCTACTGAAATGTATACCTTACACGTTCAATAATCTAAATGAAAGTCTGTCTTCTTCATGTTCACTTCCTTCGCTCAAGCAGCACAGTCGGTTCGTCTCGCTACGGCAAAACTACAGTGGACAGGATCATTTCAGTTGATCAAGAGTGATCCGAAACTGATCCTCTTCACCTTCAGAGGACTGTAAAGAAACAAATTAGGCGCTGTCTGACATTTGTACAGCCAAAAACGTTGGCAAAATGACAATCACGTTAAAGGATTCCAAGGGAATTATAGCGTAAACAAACCAATGTCATACTATTTACGTAATTTACGTCATCACGTACGCCCACTCGCCCCAGGCTCTCCAAAAATTGGAGCCACTTTTCAACCGAAGTGACGCATCTTTGAGGGGCTAAAAAACCGATTTTCTTTCATTTCCTCGGGAAATGATTATTGTTTTCGTTCTTTGGACATAATAAACTAATGAAAAACGAAGAAAAAAAATTCATTTCATAGGCACTTTAAGCCAGACAATGCAGGCGGGGGACGTTCATTTGGGGGGGGGGGGGGGGGGGGGAGGGGTTGTTACATTTAATGAGTTCGACTTTATACGATTTCAAGGTCGAGTTTCGAGTTCGTGTTAAAATTTCGAGTTACTCTTTTTACGGCTGTTTTTAGTCTTATAGTGCTCAGGTTACCCCGATTAGCACAAGGTTAACCTGATTGACATACCGGTGAATAGCCTGAGAATATTTAGCTTTCATTTGTATAGGTCAGGTTAACACTATATACTTATGTTTACACTATATATAGTTTAAAAATTATATTCTAAATTCTTATGTTCTAAGTGCGGATTCTTAAAACGTTAGACCATATCGCGCGCGAGAAAAAGAGCATTTCATGGATTTTAAAATCATATATTGCTATTGTTTAGCCGGTTTTACTTGTAATAATTTTAATGCTAATAGAAATTGTCTAGAAATTGGAGCAAAAATGTCCATCTTGATACTCTAACTCGAAATTCTAACTCGAACTCATAAACTCTCGTTTGAGCTAAAATGAATGCTAAAATTAATATTGGTTATTCTGGAAATTCTTATTCTAGAATAGCCCAAATGAACCTATTTTATCTTACGCGAGTAACAAACAAATCAATTAGCCGACACTGGAAAAGACCGGAGTTCGTCTTTTGTCGCTTTGCTTTGCTATGGGTTCTTTTTTTTCTCTGTGTCAAACAAAATTCAATTAACTCCGAATTACTTGTACATATCCAATTCATTTCTTTAAATGAGGTAATTTCAGATTCAAAAGTTAGAACTGAATTGCATGTCTCCATCTTCTCGTATTCACGAGTTAAAAACGATTGATTGATTTTAGTAAAGTTCTAATATGACTTTGTCGTTAAATATTTCAGTTGAGGGAAGTTCTAGCGCCAGCACTGTGAACAACTGCTACACTTTCCACGACGTTGACAGTACATGGGAGGAGGCTGAAAGGGCGTGTAAGGATATGGGAGCTCACCTAGTTACCATGGAAACAACAGAGGAGTGGAACAAGGTGAAGAGCTTAATCAAAGAAAAAGTAAAGAAGAGCGGTAGTTACACGCACTGGTACATTGGATTACGTCACAAAAGTGGAACGTGGAAGTGGGTCAAGCCAGGTTCGGATGACGTCGATGTGGCTTCAGATGACGACCGCTGGCAGCCCCGCGAGCCATCTAACGAGTCCAGGATGAATCCCCATGAAACTTGTGGGGAAATCAATTCCTTCATTCGAAAGGTGTACGGGCACTTTAATGATATTGAATGCAATTCTAAATATGAGGCCGAAAGAAAAACAGAACCACGTGGATACATCTGTGAAAATTTTTGAGGCTTACTTTTGAAACTAAATTAACTGCGAGTAAACGTGATTAATTTAATTGCTTAAAATACTGTAAAAATTAAGTAGGGATGTGTAAGCAAAATAAAACGACTAACTTAAAAAGGAATGTTAGAAGCACTCGACTTGGTGGCTTTATTTCTCCCCTGAGAATTGAAAGGAAACCTACGGTGCTAAAAAAACCGGTAAGGGTTTTCCGTGGATACTGTATTTTGTCCTGCCAAGATTTTGTTTTTGGAAAATAAAGGGACAAATACGCGATAAGTCGGATGAATATAACACCTTGTATTCAGCATAAAATTCTGCTTCTTGTAGCATTTACTGTATTTGTTGTATGTTTCTGATTGCACAGTTTCTTTCAATTAAGCTTAAGGGAACATCAGCCTTTTAGATGAGAGATATTCTGGCTTCACTATTCGACTATGTCAGTTTACATCAGCTGACCCAGATACATTAGCATAGCATTTTCAGAGTAAATTTAACCAGAATTTTGTACAGCGAGTTGTCATGAAACCTTGTGTTGCAGATACTAAAAACTTAAGAGCTCCGAGCCAGCTTTTCCTGATGAAGTAAGGAAAAAAAATTTTGCCGTCGGATGTTATTGGCATTTAAAAAGATCTGCTGATATCTGAAACGTTTTTACTGCCACAAATGTTTAAATAAAATTTTCTTAAAATTCAAACATTCTTCATTTATAATGCTAAAATTAAAACAAAGAAAAACCAGTTAATTCAGTATTTTCTGGCAAACGTGCGACTCAAAAATTTAACCAACGCGCAAATAAATCGGGTTGGGGCCACCTTAAAGCTATGGAGAGGTCAGTGTTCAGGAATGGGTAGCCTGTGTTGTTCTCTTCTTAATAGTTAACTTCAATCCATCCTTGAGGAATACTTTTCTAAGTTTTTGTGTGAAGTTTTAACTTTCTTAATCAATTGTAGGCAGTCCAAATGTAAAATGCTGAATAGAGCCTGAAAGGATTGTAAAGAAATGTCGTTTTCAAAGCACCTTTCTGCAGAGTAACGAAAGAATCTTTTGTTTCTTCATCGAAAATTTTACTGAACTGAAACACTTTCACTAAAAATGATCTGGAAAATAACCAAACCTGAATTAGGAGGAAGATCGACGAAATAAAGGAAAAATTGTTCTTCTGCTCAGTGAACAACATATGCACCTCAATTCTGGCGTTGACCGTTACAAAGTAAACGAGCGTATGGCATAAACATATAAACAAACACTTTGTAATTTCGGGTATCTAGACACAACGCTTAAAATACATGTCACAGTTCTGTTTTCCATTATTTGAATGTCTCTTCAAATTTCAAGAGACCAAACGTTTGAAAAGTAGCACTGCACGACCCCTACGCATTTTAAAAAATATATATAGGTATTTGCAGTTGTCGAGATAAATCAATATTTTATGTTAGCTTATGTTCACAGCTTCTGATCGGTTCTCGTTACTTTACACCCATTCCGCGTTTTATACTCTAGTCTGTGTTTTATACTCAGTCCGTAGTCCGTAGTCTGTAGTCCGTAGTCCGTAGTCTGTAGTCCGTAGTCCGTAGTCCGTAGTCCGTAGTCCGTAGTCCGTAGTCCGTAGTCCGTAGTCCGTAGTCCGTAGTCCGTAGTCCGTAGTCCGTAGTCCGTAGTCCGTAGTCTGTAGTCCGTAGTCTGTAGTCCGTAGTCCGTAGTCCGTAGTCCGTAGTCCGTAGTCTGTAGTCTGTAGTCTGTAGTCTGTAGTCCGTAGTCCGTAGTCCGTAGTCCGTAGTCCGTAGTCTGTAGTCCGTAGTCCGTAGTCTGTAGTCCGTAGTCCGTAGTCCGTAGTCTGTAGTCCGTAGTCCGTAGTCTGTAGTCCGTAGTCTGTAGTCCGTAGTCCGTAGTCCGTAGTCCGTAGTCTGTAGTCCGTAGTCTGTAGTCCGTAGTCCGTAGTCCGTAGTCTGTAGTCTGTAGTCTGTAGTCCGTAGTCTGTAGTCCGTAGTCCGTAGTCCGTAGTCCGTAGTCCGTAGTCCGTAGTCCGTAGTCCGTAGTCCGTAGTCCGTAGTCCGTAGTCCGTAGTCCGTAGTCCGTAGTCCGTGGTCCGCAGTCCATGTCTTTTACTGACCGTCCGTACTAAACCGTACGGAACATCAAAGAACCCACACTCACTGTTTTGACTGAGAAGAGTAGGGTGCGTAGACCCCGGTGTGGGTAGTTCCTTGGCGGGGAGGGGAGTTACGGGACCACATTTATTAGCGCAAGTTGTTGAATCTGGCGAGGCTAATTCTTGGTTTTCACTTTAATAAGTCAGAAGATTTCGATTTCAAAATGTTTATGGAATGTAGAGTGTTTAAGCTATACACATCTGGGCTTTATTTTGAAGCGCAAGAGCATTTCGTTCAAGAGTTATAGGCGAACGAGTATTAGACATGTTTAGTAAAAATGTATGGAGCGGCCATCTTGTTGCCAAAAAGTGAATAAGTGGCAAAGGACTGCGAAAGATAATGCTGCTGGTGTACGTTGGATCTCGAGAAACAAAGATGGAGAGACAAACATGGCAGCCAAAACTTCAAAGTCTTTTAAAATTACGCAAAAATCTCATTACGGATTCACTGTAAGTCACCTTAAATCGGCTTACAAGTATCTATAATGGAAAATAACTTTCAACTGGTTCAATTTTTTTTTATTTCCACCGCTTATCTGAAATAGGGTGACGAATTGCGTGACACATTTAAAACCTAAAACTTTTCTGAAGGATTGTATTAAACACTGGTATCTACATAACATATACACAGGAGGTGTTAGAAACGGCTTTGTGGGATCTACAGTTTAGATTTTTGAATTTTTATGACGTCATGTACAAACCAAGAAAAAAATTCCTTTGCTAGCACTAACGCAAACAATACCGCCATCTTGTTTTCGGCCGCACTTGCGCAGAGACCGTGGAGACTGGGTAACCTTAGATTCATTTCTTATGGTACAGCTAAAAACACGAAGAGGAGAGGAGAAGGAAGGGGGTAAGTCAACCCCCCTCCCCCCTCCCCCCTCCCCCCCCCCCCCCCCCGCTCCCCCTCTCCCCCGACGAGAAATTATGTTACGCCTTAAAGTAAAATTGTCAGGATCAACTTCTGTAGATTTTTTTATTCTTCCCATTTCAATACAGTCAATAAACAAACCAAGCCAAGAATTGGCGTCTCAGTTATATTAACAAGGCAAAGCAGATCAGACGCTTCTTCTTGGTTTAACTGATGTCTAGACTTCAGCTGTACTGTCTGAATCATTAGATCCCCCTCCAAAACCTCCAAGTAAATCAGGATCTATATTAAGAAAGGACAAAAAAGCCTTCATTAGCAGACGAATCTCTGCAGCTTGTGAAAGGCGCCTTTGTAAGCCGCCACCAGCCCGTAACAGTTATTTGTCAATGATTAAACCTCAGGCACTGTACGGACTTGCGCTGAAATACAGTTTGCGCGCGTTTTATCTAAAGCCCGGGTTCTCGGGTTGCGTGTGTGTGTGTGTGTGTGTGTGTGTGTGTGTGTGTGTGTGTGTGTGTGTGTGGGGGGGGGGGGGTGGGGGGGGGGGGGAGGTGGCTCTCCCTTAAAAAATCTGATTTGGAATAGTATCGAACTAAGGGTCTAGGCCGGGTTGTTCAGCATGATTAAACTAACACAGGATTAGCGTGAATTTTAAATCTATCTCTACCCTTTACTGGTTTCGACTTTGTCTTCTCATCTAACTTAAAATTAGCTCCTGAAAACATTTTTAACAGGAGAAATGAAATCATGATGACATCCTCGGTGAAGTTTTTAATCCTATATTAGCGTTAATCGGCTTTCGAACAACGGGATCCAGGTCTATAATAGAGTATCGAAGTTTGGGTCAGGTAAGAAACAGGGTAGCGAAAATCACATGCATAATTTGGTCTGAAATAGGGTAAAAACTTCAAGAAGCGAGCCGCACATACCCATCCACCCACATTTTGGGAAGTACATCCCAATCCCAGGGATTTAACTTAACAACTTAACAACTGGCGAGTCTGTTAACAAAATTGTAAGAATAAGATGTGACCAAACCAGTGGAGGCCATTGGCCTACGCCTAGCACCTTCCTGTGATACCGTTTATTATGCTGTACAAAGTGGTTCTTTTTTTTTGAGTCTGTGCAGGTAATTCTTAGTGTGATCACAATATTTAAATGAAAGCTCTTAAGCAGTATTTTCCTGTAGCGTTGTTTACTTTGCAATGTGGCTCCAACTTTTAAGCCTGTAAATGAAATCCTAAAAAAAGAAGTGTGACTGTTCAAATGAAAGCGATTGAGCAGTACTTTCCTGTGGTACTGTATATTATAAACCATCTGAATGTAATGGGTCACGCGACACATCTTCGCGACACATCTCTATGCCATTCCGATGAGTCCCAACAAGGAGAAAACAGCTGTCCATGGCTGCCACTGCCGGGCGTGATATGGCTGTGCGCATGCGTAAGATATTGCCATACCACGGAGATGTGTCGTGTGACCCATTGCTTTCAGATGGTTTATTCTGTATATTGTGCTGTACAAGGTGGTTCTAACTTTTGAATCTGCTGATAAAATAATAAAGTGTGACCATTCATATGGAATGTCCTTGAGCAATACTTTCCTGTGATACTTTTTTCTATGCTGTACAAGGTGGTTGCAACTTTTGAGTCTGTGGATGAAATACTTATCTGTGACGATTCAAATGAAAGCTATTGAGTAGTATTTTCCTGTGGTACAATGTGGTTCTAACTTTTGAGTCTGCAGTCAAATGAAAGCAGTAGTTTCCTTTGTCGCAGTTTGCTGTACGAGGTGGTTTCAACGTTTAAGTCTGCAGATGAAATTCCAAAGTTTGACTATTTAAATGAAAGTTATTGAGCAATACCTTCCCTTGGAGCAGTGGATGAATTCTTTCTAAGTGTGAACATTCATTTGAAAGCAATTCTGCAATAAGCAGTTCAATAATTTGATAAGGTAGTTCCTCCCAGGGAAACTCTTCTTTCAGGGCTTACAAGTTATTTACTCACCAACTTCCCAGCAGTAAAACTCTACTTTGATCACATCTGCTGCGCTGATATCGGGTAAAACACCGCTGACAGTGCATTGAGCGCCATCGCGATCGCCTGGGCCCTCGACCCGACTGGACTTGCAGTGAGCCTGCGCAGTGCTCTTTGCCGAAGTAATTTCCCGCCAGTGTCCATTGGCAGCATTTCGTTTGCTGACACTCTTGACGGTGAACCATTTTCCAGGATAACTGCACTTCAGTGTCACAGGAAGATTGCCCCTAGCTGAAAATCAGAAAGAAACATTGTGACCAGGTTTAAAACCTTTCACCCCCAAGAGTGTCCAGATTATACATTCAAGAAAAAGAAAACAAATTTCATTTTGTAACACTTTTATTTGGTGAAGTCTTTTAATTTGCCGAAAGGAATTTAAAAAAAACTTTCTATTATAACTATGCGACGCGAATTTATTAGATACCGTGCAACACTAAATTTTTGCGGGAGTTTAAATTTGCGGATGGGCAATTTTTCATGTTTTGCGGGAACTATTTTTTGCGATTGGAAAAGACTGGTTTTTCTTGCTGGGAACTGATTTTTGCGATTTGCAGGAAGTCGTGTTCAATGTTCATTTCCATTTTCGAAATACTCTATAACAGTTGCATCTTGCCCTAGTGTGGGCTTCTAGTGTGGGCTCCTAGCGTGAGCTCCCTGTGGTAACGGTTACATCTTGCCTGGTGTGGGCTCCCTGTAGTAATGGTTAGATCTTACCCTAGTGTGGGCTCTGATTGCTCTGGTAATGGTCTAAAGGGTGATGTCTGTTTATACTTCGACAGTGGAGTAAATTTTTGCGGAGAAATTTTTGCAGGGATTTATTTTTCGGGAACATTTTTTGCGGATACCACCAGAAGGAAAGAGAAAAAAAAGAAGGACCCATAAACACTTGGCGAAGAACTGTAGAAGGAGAGTTGAAGACACCTTTAAAGCATAACTGGGGTACCATCTGGAAGCTAGCCCAGAACAGACAGGAGTGGAAGTCCTTTGTTGCTGCCCTCCGTTGCTTAATACTGGCACACTTAGTTTTCTTTTAATTTGATTGCTTTTCTTTCTTTCTTGTTTTTATGTGTGTGTTTTGTGTAGCTGTGTGTCGTGTGTGTACCTAACCCATAATTAAATCATTTATTAATAACCTAAGTAAGGCTGCCCTATTTTTTTAGCCCTCAATGGTTATTATGGGCAGCCTGTACTCTCTCTATATTTAAAACAGTAGTTTTTATATAATGTAAATCAATGTGGAGTACAAAATAATAAAGTTGTTGTTACGTGCCAGCAGACTTAAGGGCAGTAAGTAAGTAAGTAAGTAAGTAAGTAAGTAAGTAAGTAAGTAAGTAAGTAAGTAAGTACGTAAGTAAGTAAGTAAGTAAGTAAGTAAGTAAGTATTTTTTGCGGATCGTGAACCAAAAACGCGCAAAAATTTAGTGCCACATGATATGAGAATATTCCAAACGTTTGAAACTGAGACAAAATAAGAAAGATTTGTATGGAATCATCAGAGCATAAAAGTGCCAATGTCTCACACCCAAATTGCAATAAGATGCTGATTTTTGGCAAGGCGGCATTTTTCGTCGTGCCTTTCCGAATATCTGATCAAATCCCATAATTTCAAAAATTAAAGTATTTGTGACGTTACACTTTTGGACTCTATGCGAAGTATCTTTAAAAAAGGCTCTATTAACATCCCCTCACTGTCCCTCGGGGATATGTGATATATTCCCCTCTATAGAGGGCCTTTAGAGGGCCACAAGTTTATTAGCTTTGCTATTTAGTGCAACCCTCTTTAAATAAAGACTTTACTTACTTACTTACTTACTTACTTACTTAATCTCGTACCCAGATCAGTCACTCGTACTTGTATGTACTGTACTGACCGTGGGAGAACATCTTTTTACCCTACGTAATAAAATGTTCCGTGATGTTTTTCGAAATCGCAAAAAAAAAAAACACATGTCGCCAAGAACTACATTTGCTGCAAATTGATTGTCTTTTCTTAAATTACCTGTGAAGTGAAGTGAAAACTGAGGAAATTGTTTCTTTTTCTTAGTATAATCTTTCTAGCATCGATAGAATACACTCTCGCAGATTAAGGGGTTTGTACAGGACGAATTCAGCATTTAGTACCAGCTAAAGCATAATATTTTGTTCAGCCAACACCGTGTAGACTTCAGCGTCCGTATTCTTGGGTAAACACACGTTTCGATGTCTTGCTTAGTATAGGGTTGCAAAATCAACTGAACATGGTCTGGTATAGGGTAAGGGTTTCAGAGTCCCAGCATCACACCTCCCGGCCCTAAAACATACAGTGTACCCCCCCCCCCCCCCCCCCCCCCCCCCCCCCCCTCCCCCCGCCCAGGTCCAAATAAAAAATGCTCTGATGGTTGTTCCTGTAATGCCAGTAAATAGTCCCAGAAAAAAAATCTATTTACTTACCTTCACAGTGAGGATCTTTGTGTGTAAAGAGACAACGGCCAGCACCTGGATTAGAACCAAACGTTAATTTTATAATTACAGTGAGAAGGAAAAAATCAGTGCGTTCCAGCGCTCACCCTCGAATAAGCGCTCCCTTGAAAAAAAAAAATCAAAACAAATAACCTTTATTTACTCTCGGCAGTGCTTCTAGCACAAGTGCTAGTGAGGTCGAGCATTCAAATTAAACATCACATGTTAAAAATCCCAACTAGCAACAGGCAGACCAGTTGGCTATTTTACAAGCGTGGGCGAGGAGTTAAACTCCGGTCTATCGTGAAACAACTCCAGCTAGTGATCAGAGCGGGACTTGAACCCGCGACAACACAAGTGAAAACAAAGGCATTAGAAATACTGCATGAGGCTTACTGCTAAGAACAAGAAATTGTCAAAATTCAAGCTAGTCATATTGATGTTGAAATGCCAAAAACACGAAAATTAAACTGAAAAAAAACAGTCGCGTTTTGGGCGGTAGTTCGAGGAAATACGGTATTTTCATATGCCGTCCAGAGCCTGGTTGCGTATAACAACCGTAAAAAGTGGAGGTTATATGCAACCGATCCCTCCTTGTCAGTAGATTGTGTTTCTTACTACAGTCAAACTTCTATTAGGCGGTCACCCATGGGGAAAAGCCAACTGACCGCTTAATGGGGGTTGACCGCTTAAAAGAGGTGTTGTAACATTTAGCAATTCCATGTCACATGGAGAAAATTGAACTAGAATGTGAAATTGCTCACATAACGTATATTTTATTTCAACAGTAATACAAAATGTGAAGTTTCGCCAACATATTCTGACATATAACAAAAAAAGTCAGTTATGGTCAGTTGTTTGTGACTTGGGTCCGCGTAGCTTAAAATCGTGAAGCAAGTCACTCACTTTGCAATTGTTTAGTGCAAATGAGAGTTCCTGACCATTAAATATGGTGACCGTTTAATAGAGGTGAAATACAATCAAATTAGCCAATTGGGAAGTCTAAACGGCGTCCGCTTCCGCTTAATACAGGTGACCTCTTTAAAAAGGTCAAGTTTACAGTAAATATGGGGAGCGATTTCCGAAGATTTGTTGAGTGACCGCTTAATAGAGGGCCGCTTTATAGAGGTTTGACTATATCTCGTTTTCCAGCCTTCAGCAGGGCCTTCAGCCTGCATTAAAAATGGCGGGGCGACGTACAAACCCCTGGACAAGGCTGCCTATGTATGTGTTGCATGGATCAAGGTTTTATTCTGTCTCTACTGCGTGGTTTCAATGGCTTTTTATTAAGTCCGTATCAGTGTTTTCTGAGCTTTATTATTTTTCAAATAGGTTTGTATCTTTCAATAGGCTTCTCCTCCCAGATGACAAAGCAATTTGACACGTTTTATCCAAGTGAAATTATAAGAGCTTATACTAGTAGTAATCATAGATTATAGTGCGTCTCCTTATCCCGTGGCACTTATATTATAGATTGTTTACTGAATAGAAAGAGAAAGCTCCCTATGAAATAAAATATAATTCTTACTTTGGCAGGTTACTTTGGTCAATCTTTTCACTCGATCAGCTAGAGAGTCTGCGATTCCGCTGGCGTCAAAGTTAGAAGCAGAAAAATCGGCGTCCAGAGCATCGTCTGGTTCAGAGACGATGCCTTTTAGCTCTTGTATTCGCTGTGTATTTTGAGCGTTGGGAATAAGGGCACCAAAGATTTTGATGTTGTTATTGACTCTCAACAGCTTTGCTGTTTTTTCAAGCCTGAAGGTGTCCATAACATCCCCACTCTCCTGCTCCGCTCTCCCATCTGAGAATATTACTAGAATCTTGAAATTTGTTGACAATTTCAGAAAAGAAAAAGAAATTAAGAAAACAATGATTAACGTTGCGTAACAATTTACACACTTCCATTTAACATAACTAGAGAGACGAAATTATTCCAGTATTAGCCAGTACAGTAGGCTACATGTGATGAAAGCACTGTAACAAGTTAGTTGAAACGCTGTCTCATATGTTAGTCAATTGCAAGGTCATTTTAAAAGGATTTTTGGGTCAAAGCTAGCTGTTTAGTTGGTGGAATCATCAGAGTGGTGACTGCTATACAGTAGATGATTTAACATATCAAACACAAGGACGATTGTTTCATCAGGGTTTCCAAGGGTGACTTGGGTGACAAAACTCTTTCGATTCATCAAACACTCTTTCGAGTCATCAAACACTCTTTCGAGTCATCAAATACTCTTTCGAGTCATCAAACACTCTTTCGGGCGTTTGATATAACTTTTTAAACTGATCATTAAATACACGGAGAACGCCAAGCGGGTTTCCAAATCGCCGTCACTGATGTGAAGCACATTTAAGTGCCGTTTATATGAAGTCGTTTTTCATAATTTGCTGGGTCACGTGAACTTTGAACTAGAACTTGTCGCTTTTCTTCGGACCACGAGGTTCTGTTTTCTTGAAAGAGGTTAATACTTGAAACCAGTCACGCATTGCTACGCTTTGTGATTGGCTAAAAAATCTCGCGCCACTTTCTCGACCAAACAGAAGTAAAACCAAAACCAATCGTGACTTGCTCGCACGCGTTTTCCCGCGCTTGGCGCCGACGACCTGTAATTGCTTCGAGCTTTGATTGGTTCATTGGATTGTTTACGACTTCTGTGATTGGTCAGAGTAATTACTTTGGTTTTGGTTTTACGACACTCAAATGAAAACTGCTCTATTAATGAGTTTGAGCACAAAGCATACTGTACGGTTACAATCCTGGAGACAAAAAAACGTATTTTCAACTACTGCATTCTCCTCGGCAAAAGACATATATTTATACGCGGTTTGGACAAAAACAGAAATAGCCTTAAAGGGACACTGTCACGGATTCGCATGCGTGGACCAGGCTCACTTCAAATATCCTTTAAACATGCTTTTCCATCCCGATATTTTTCAAATATCCTTTTCCGTCCCGAGTTTATTCGTTTTCCAACGTGGCTGCCACCACTAGTCGACGCCATTTTGAAATTGACAATTCAACTTGAAAAATTTAGGCTAAACTTTTTAAGTTTGTATTCGAGAAACTGACGCATGCGCCCTCGTGACAGTGTCCCCTTAAGTAAAACTTACTTTTGCTGTGTCTCCATCACGACGTTGCTCAAACTGCTTTAAGATCATTCTACTTAGCGTACGATTGAAGAAGTTTTTGCGTCCGCGTCGTTCATCGTCGTCTGCATGACCGTATTCCCTGTCCATGTAACTGATTGTCTCCGCTGCGTTGCCGAAACAACTCATTCGCCGCGACGTAGCGTACGTTGCCAGTGCAAAGTTGTAGTCAGTGTCGTCACTGTCTAGAAGAGTAAGAAGTCTTCGCACTACGGTTTTTATTCTATTAACTGTTTTTTGGGAAATACCCTGACTGTCTTGAATCAGAACAACCACATCCGCCTTGGGCTTGTAATCAGAACATCCGCCTGTAATTGGTGGTACAAGTCAACATTTAGAAGAGAAATAAAAGACGTTATCTCATTTTGGTCTTTGTGCATCTTGTGGGGGTTCGTTAGTCCCGGATTTCTGACTGTTCCTCAACCATGTGTTGAACCATATGCTTGAAATATGTTTTTCTTGTTTTTATTTCATTTGCAATGTATCTTTCAACAACTGGCAAGATCAATCAACATCTGTAAATATCCGGCATGGTATATTATTGAAGTTGATTGAACTTTCACTCAGTTGTACAGTTTACCAAAAGTCTGCTAAGAAATAGAAAAACACACACTGTAGCTGTAAAAAAAGTTGGAATTTTAAGCATCACCGAATATTAAGAAGCTAAGTGAAAAAGGTACCTGTGGTGGCACATTTTGCTGTACTCCATCCAATCTTATTCGCGTTGAAGTCATTTTTGTAGTACCCCATACACCGGACCATCTCCATGTCGCAGAGACATACGGAATACCCACACTTCTTCTCCTCCTCGTCATCTGTTGCACGATATTCACTCGCTGGAGCTACAATAACAAGTATAAGTACATCTCATTAAGTAGTATTGCCGGTTGAGTAGGGTTTGAGTTCAGTGCATTTGAGTTCAGTGCGTTTGATATTCACGATATTCACTCGCTGGAGCTATAATAACATTTATAAGTACATCTCGTTAAAAGGTATTACCGGTTGAGTAGGTTTCAGTGCGTTACTGCCGATTGTCATGCGTTATTGGACGAAAAAAAAAAAACAGTGAAATCAAAGGTCCTACGAACCAACTCGTGAATACGAAATAACATCGGACCCTCCCCTCCCCTCTCCTACGCATTTTGCTCTCTTTCCCCGCTTTCTGCGTCCAACTCCCCACCCTACCCCATCCTAATTCAATCTACGGATTGCAAGTATTGATTTTAATAAATGATTCATTCTCCCCTCCAACGCCGTCCCCATTGTTAAGGCAGGTGACAATTGCCTATCGCATTTCTAACGTGCAAAATGCAAAATAAACGTGCAAGCCTTATGCACTGGTCATCGGAATTACCAAAAGCTGTTTACATCTGAAGGAAGGAAGGAAGGAAGGAAGGAAGGAAGGAAGGAGGGAGGGAGGGAGGGAGGGAGGGAGGGAGGGAAGGAAGGAAGGAAGGAAGGAAGGAAGGAAGGAAGGAAGGAAGGAAGGAAGGAAGGAAGGAAGGAAGGAAGGAAGGAAGGAAGGAAGGAAGGAAGGAAGGAGTGAAAATTTGCATAATGTTCCGTCTGCTATAACTCGCTCAACGCTTCGCGCATTCACGAGTTAAAAGGGGGATAAGAGCCCGAGGACATATCTCGTTGCCACATAACCGCGTTGCTACGCTTGGCTCTAAGAGTTTGTTTCCGATTTTTTTCATTACGGCTTGCTGAGATGAATTTTGGTTTCCTCGGACTTTTAAAATTCCACCAGTGAGCTGAAGGCTCTTGTCTGTTTTACTAGGTTCTTTTAAAACGAAAACAATAAGCAGTAAACTTTTTTTCTATTTCGGTTCTTAGAACATTCCATTAATTCCAGCTTCTGCGTTTAATTGCATCACGAAAATCAAGATAATATTTAAGGGCAATTTTCTCGCTCAGTCAATATATCATAATTAACCCAATGTAACTTGAAACCTAGTCTAAAAACACAAAGTTCTTTATTTGGTCACAAAATCTTCAAATGCTTTGCTCAGCATAAGGCATGATGGCGGACGGCCACGACTCTGGTAACTCCGACATTATTGTCGATAATATGACAAGCAGTCAATTATATCCGATTAAAGGTCACTGTCCCGCTGAAATAGCAAAATTTCGCTAAGGTTATTTCCACGTTATATCGCCAATTGCCACCTAATATACAACTTAGTTATTAAAATAAAAAGATTCTATAGAGCAAAACAAAAGGAAGTAGTTTGGATAACGGCCTGCTGAATAGTGTAGTTCTTGATCATGAAATTATTTTGCGTCTGATGTCATACTTTGGTGCTGACCAGGATGTTTTTAGGTGGTTTCAGTCGTATTTAAACAATCGAACCCAAAAATGTCACGTAAATGGCAAACTGTCAACTGCTCGCACCGTTAATTGTGGCGTACCAGTGTACTTAGCCTGTGTACAGACGTCCCTCCCCTCAAAAAAAATTCTCCGATTTTTTTTTAGGGGAGGGGCGTCTGTACACAGGCTACAGTGTACTTGGCCCACTGCTTTTCCTAATGTACATTTTCTATCTGCCTAACTGTCTGTTGGGCGCCGCCTATTCGAGGATGTTTGCCGACGATACCAACATAAGTCTAACTGGTAAAACCTTAACCGAGCTTAAATTAGTAATACTTCCTGAACTCAGTAACCTCAATTGCTGGCTAAAAGCCAACAGGACCCAACAGGTTAAGTTTAAATGTGGCTGGGACTGAAGTAATGATAATAGAGTCAAGACAGAGATTAAATGCTCAATGTGACGAGATTGATATCGAAATAGATAGGGGAATGATCAGGAAAGTTGATCATACTAATTCCTTGGGTCTCATCATCTCTTGGTCTAGGCTTAGATACAAAATTCCCGAAAAATAGGCCAATTTTTTTTCCGGAATTTCTCCGAAAAAGCTCTAAAGTTCTTTAAAAAATTTCAAAAATTCTCGAAAATTCTTAACGACACAACTTGTTTCTCTTTTTGTCGAAGTGTCACCTGGAAGCTGATAATTCTCTGAAATTCTACCAAATTTTACTCATTGTCTAAAATTCCCGAGATTTTCTAAAATTCTTTTCGGTATCTAAAATTCTTTTCGGAATCGAAAATTCTCAAAAAAACAGTTCCGGAATCTTGTATCTAAGCCTATCTTGGTCGAAACACGTTGACTAGACTGCATAACAGTCCGTATTTTTGCGCGAGTCCTCGGCCTCCGAAAAAAGTGCGCGACCGAAAAGATCTGGAGCGAGTGTGGATACGTAGAGTGAGACTGGGGAGAGACGCTAATATTACGGTCGTTTTTTCCCTCGCCTCACGCACCCTGCGGGCGCGTGAGGCTCGCGCGCGGATCGGCGCTTCGCGCCTCTCCACGCGTGTCTCAGCGCTTCGCGCCTCTTGCTTCGAAGCTCGCATGGCTTAAGAGGGAAAAATCGACTGTTTTGCAGTCTACACGTTGACGAAATATCCAGGAAAGTCTCTTCTGTTTGCGATTGGCACCTTAAAACGCACGCGGCCCTTTATTTCTACAAATACTGCAATACAAATCTATAACGCCTTAATATTACCACACTTCTATTATTGTAGTCATAACTGGGACTGTTTGAGTAATCAGTTAAGTGACAAGCTGCAAAAACTACAAAACGCGCAGTCAGAGTGATGACGAAATCGCCGTTTGACACAAGCTCGAGCCTCCTTCTGAATAAACTCAAGTGGGAGAAGCTGTCCGGGGGGGGGGACTCCCATATAAAAATGACGGGGGTGCTCGTCGTACCTTTTAGGGGTCAAAATTTGTACACTGGTACCTCTTAGGGTGCTAAAATTCAAAATGACATCCGTTGGAATTATAGCGGTACCTTTTAGGGTATTAAGCCCAGAATATGACATGTGTTGTTTAAGAATTGGTACCTCTTAGGGGTAAAAATTCATTTGAGCCACGCCCATCAAATAACATTGTGGTACCTCTTAGGGTGCTTTTCGAAAATTTCCGACGAGCACCCCCGTCATTTTTGTATGGGAATCCCCCCCCCCCCCCCCCCCCCCCCCCCCCCCCGGGAGAAGCTGTCGTTTCGTCGTCAAAAAACAGAAAGCTCTGGTAATGTACAAGACAATGCATAAACTTGCCCCTGAATACTTACAACGTCTTTTTACTCTACGCCACGCGGAATATAATTTGAGAAATCAAGAGGGCAAACTTGCTATGCCCAAGCCGCATACTAATTATCTGAAACGAAGTTTTTGTTATAGCGGGGCCTGTTTATGGGACAATTTGCCCCAAGAATTAAAGAAAGCTAGCTCTATTGGTCAGTTTAAACGAAGCATCAAGCAGGTATCTTACTTATCTTGTAAAACAGTTGTAAAGCATTTTTCTTCTTTTCTTTTTAGCTTAACTGATGATCCGTGTGTTTAAATAAAGTTTCTTATTCTTATTCCTAAAAAGCTCATCAAATTGGTTAAACCGCTCCGGTTAACTAAATGGTTGAATAAATGGGCATTTCTGGAATACTGATTTGATCTGACCTGGGTGCAAACCATTTGTAACATATATTTTCCCTTTGTATATTTTTAGCTCTCAGACTTAAAATAAAGATAAAGAAAAATACTTTCCTCAGTTTCAACTAAGAATATTCCGCTTAAAATATACTTACTACATGTGTTGGTAGTGTCGTCGTACTGAAACTTTTTCAGCATATTATAGGGATTACCACCACACTTATCTCTGTCTTCGAGATCTATCTCGCAAAAATCATGGACTTTGCAGCAGCTAAAGAAAATAGCAAAAATAAACAATGAACGTAACAAGAAAGTAGAGGGAAACGGTAACGACAGAAAAAAGAAAAAGAAAAAAGTAAGAGAAGAGAAGCTAAAAAATGTTGAATAGGAGAGATTTTAAAACTACACATCTGGGCCAAATTTTGAAGCGCAAGAGCATTTCGTTCAAGAGTTATAGGTGAACGAGTATCGGTCATTTTCAGTAAGAAATGTATGCAGCGACTATCTTGGAAACATGGAGGCCAAAACTTCAAAGTCTTAATTACACCCAAAATCTTATCACAAAATATTGGATTCGCTATAAGTTCCATTAAGTTGTTTTTGTGAGCTTTTTTACAGTGTAAATGTACTGTGCAGACAGTCGGGTAATACTGTTTTTGAGAATTGCAAAAATTGAAAAATAGTCCGTTCGTCAGTCTTAATTCTTATGCTTCAGACCTTTCACCTTAGTTAAGCTTTTCATCAGCTTTCTGTTCAGAGAGCTCCGCTGTTAGGCTAAGCCTATCTATTTATATTATTTTTTTATGACGTTATGTGCAAACCCCCAATGGTGTTATACCTCGTTCAGTACAAAGAGTTCCGACACATGTAAATGAGGTGGACCAAAGTGGCCCTGTAATCGCTCCAATGCATGTTTAATTTTAAATGTAAAACGCTGACGAATCCAAAGTAAATCAGGAACTTTGTGAGCCCGTAATCTATATTTTCTCAAGTGTAAACATGAACTTAATGTAACAAATCGCCGATCGAGTAAATTATCATTGGGTTTTTAAAACAACACTAACAGTATTCTTTGATGCTGAAACGTAAATGTTATGACAGTAAAGACCCCAGAACACAAAAAGACTTCTTATACTAAATGCAGAAAATCTCATTCTCTCGGCCATTATCATGTCATTTTTCCTTATTATACTAATTTTTTAAAAAGATGCTATAGTTTCTACTAGATTTTTGGGATCGATCTAATTTGATATATGAATGGGGTTGGTTTCTAGAGAAACTGTGGTGCGTCCGAGCGACGAAGGGCTAGCGCTCGAAACGTCAGCTATTTGAATCTTTTCTACGGTGGTCAATTTACCTTATCGACTCAGTCGATAAAACTAAATTCTCTAATTTGATATACCTACGAACCCCATCAGTCATGTACTTCGAATAGTAATTGGACTGAGTCCAATTCGGTCTGTAATCAGACATAAAGTGATTAACAAAATCCTCGGACGACCGCTACACGAGTATAACTACAGACAAAATTGACGCCGACACGAAGTCCGATTATCAATTAATCATTTTACCATTACAATTTCCGAAAACAAATTAGCATGAAAAATAAAAAGAAGAAACTCAAGAGCTTGATACAATTTCATCGCTGAAAACTGGAATTGAAATTTGATCATGTGATTGGTTCATTCAGGAGCCCCATGCTCCTGGTTCATTTGATTGGCTCATGAAACTGTCCGACTACATTGTCCGATTTTATAGAACAAACTGTCCGATTACATTTGAGGATATTGTAATAGGTATGATTGCGTAAAAAATAGGCGCGCGGGTGACCAATCACAATCAAGAATTTTGTTATTGATACGATTAACTTTGTAATAGCTGATTAGAATTAAAGGAAGTAAATTATAAACCTATGAACCAAGGTAATTCTCATAGTACTGGATAGAGAGTGTGACTGATTATTGAATTAGTAACTTGTATCGCTAACCTGTTTGAGCGCGATCTCAGAAACGCTCTGTCGACGTTTCCCATGTGTTGTAAGCCATGCTTTTTTCGGCTCCGTATTAAAGTGTTTCAATTGAGCAGTTTAACAGTTGATTGCCCGTCTATAGAACTCACGATCAACACAGAGAGCAAGCCATAATGCCCGAGGGCGGGGCGGGGGGGGGGGGGGGGGTCCTCCCCATAATGGGCTATACGGGGATGCTCCGCCCGAAAGGGGTACCTTTTTGAGGCTGGAGGTATATGAAAGGGTCGCGATTTCACGAGTTGAAGTATATGAAAGGGTAGGGATTTCACGAAGAATAGGAAACGGTAGCGAAAACACGAGTTGAGGCATAAAAAAGTAGGGAAAACTGCCATTTAAGTATTATAAAAAGGGCCTTTCAAAAATATATCAAACAGACGCACTTAAAGGCTTTATGAAAGGGGTAGCATTTTCAATGAAAGGTATACGAAAGGGGTAGCATTTTCAATGAAAGATATATGAAAGGGGTACCTTTTTTTGTCAAAAACAGTATATGAAAGGGTAAGGGTTTGAATCTCGGGGCGGAGCATCCCCGTACAAAACTTTGTTGAGTACCCCCCACCCCCACCCCCCACCCTCCGGGCCAGAATGATATTAAGGTAGGGAACGGAGGATTATACGTACTAATCAAAGTTGTCCACAATTTTTCCACCTCCACGTCGGCCACACCAGCAACCGTAGTTACGAACACCATAAACATTATCTACACTTAGACCTGTCGCTTTCTTTATTAAGTTTCCCAGGAGAATTTCTCTTGGCGCCAAAGATGGTAAGGATCTTTTCTCTCCTTTTGTATTATAAACAGAAATATATTGTTAAACTTGTTTCGATATGTTGTCTTAGAGTGTTACTTCTTCAGGTAAATAAGGCAGTTCTTTTTACGGTAAACTCTAAGTGTTTCAAACAGAAAGGAAGTGACGCGATATATTAAAGTTGCTGACAAAGCATGTAAGTAGAAGAACATATCTTAGCTGATATATCAAGTAGTGACAGTAGTTACCAGAGGTCCACGTAAGGCTAATTTAATCAGAGTGGAAAATTAGTTTCATTACGCACTCTTTCACGATTTGTCATTATTTATAGAGGATCACATGAAGAGCGTCTGTTACCACGGTAACAAAAACTCCAATTAATGTTTGACCTTCGTTAGGGGTTACATATTTTGAGAAGGCATTAACTTTAATAAAAATGTATTTTATGGGAAAATGATTGCGCAGAGGAGTACCTTCGTAAGAAAAGGGGGTGGCTCGGGAGATTTCTTTGCGTACCTTCCTTCATCAGAGATAACAAAATATTAGCTGGCTAACAATCACAACTTACCTGAAGTCAGACCAGTTTCGTTTAGTCGATCATAAAGGACAGATGAAGCTCGACCTATTCAAAGAAAGTTTAACGTTTTAATCCTGAATCGAATTGAATATTTTGTAACGCTACTGACATTTCTTATAGACGAGTACGTAGGAAATGCAGAAACACATTTTTCTTTGACTAGGTAAAGCATTTTCGCTTATTTTCAAAGCAACTGATAAGTTGTATTCAGACTGGTAGAGGGACGGCGAGCAACGCTCCCCTACCAATTTGAGTTGTAACCTTTAGACAGTTCAATATAATCTAGTCAAGTTTTCCTAAAATTTATCGGGAAAGACAGGGATATTTTTAATTTGTTAACTTTTAATCACGGGGAAAACACGAATTCCAAATTACTTTTTTTAAACCTTAACGTTTCTCCTTCATGCTTTTTGATCGTGTTTAGTTCTATAAGATGGTCTAAGCTATTATAAAAAAATCACAAATACCAAATCTCAAACCCATCAGAAGCATTGTCCATGCCACAAAAACGGAGAAGACAATATTCATCTTTGTCCTGTGTAAAGAATACATGATACGTGGTAAGTGACGTCAAGGTATTAATAACTTGTTGAAATCAAAATATTGGGAAGTAAGTGGGGAGGGGTGGCACTTAATTACCTCTTGTGCGACCGTTCTGCAATGATTTGCTTTCCCATTGCCAAATTTTTGCTGCTTCGCAAACACTTTTTTCTGCAAGATCCTTTAACTCTCGCCATTGATACATACGTCATTGTTACCCAATTAGTCTCTTCGGGCAGTTCTTAAACGCTTCGTCATCATGACTTATTAACAGTCGAGTCTCGATGCGCGACCACCTCTCCTAAGCGACCGCTTTTCCAAAATTTCCAATTTTTTTTCCAGTCAATTAATTATGGTGGAAACCTCTCGTAAACTAGCACCTCTCGTTAGCGACCGCGACCACTTTCAGTGATCTCACGCTGCGCGCTCGTTCGACCCCGGAATGGAATGACCCCGAAATGACCCCGGAATGACCTCGTTCGACCGGAATGGCGCTCCGCTCGATTAATTTACCACTTTAAAACATCCATTTTTGAAAATCGCACAATTTAATCGCTTAATTACAGGATTTTAGTCAGCGAGGTACTATAATTTTATTGACGCAGTAGCCGGTTTGTAAAAAGCGAAACCGGATACGCTTTTACATCTTATTTTGTCAAACGACACGCATTTTAGTTATAGTCAATACTTCTCTATAGTTGAGCGCTCTACGATATCCATTCTACTCAAGCAACAAGAATTCATATATATATAGATAGATAGATAGATAGATAGATAGATAGATAGATAGATAGATAGATAGATAGATAGATAGATAGATTCATAGATAGTTGTACGTAGTATGAACTGTATGATGCGGGAGGCGATGAAGTCTTCAGAAAATTCAGTCTAATCGGAAGTGGATTTTGAATCCAATCGCGGAATAAAGAAATTCGCATTTTTTACGAAGGGAATGTGTATTTGCAAAAACTAGCAACAGTCCATTTAGACAACGTAATTCCTACCTTCTTTTGCGAAATGTTTAGAGACTCCTGAGCTCCTATAGTTACTTATGCCAGTTCACAGGGAGTGGTAACAATTATCAAGTGAATGTGAAAACCCACCCTTATGATGATAAGCAAATCATTCGCTTCAGTAATTTGTTTTACCTAGGCGTGGATCAATTCTGCTGGCAGAATTTCAAACACAACTCTCAAACTCATCAATAATTCATGATGAGAACACAAAGGGAATCACTACCGTGAAGGGGGTTTTAAAATGGTTTCTTAATTTGCATAGATTATTGCGATTGTATTCCTTGTTTTTCTCCGCATTTAACGATCACTTTGAGAAGCTATAATATTAAACACTCGAAACAGTGTTTCATCAGATTTCCAAACACCTTGAAGCGGGTTAAAAAAAACTCGGCTGCACCTCGTTTTTCCAACCCACTTCTCGGTGTTTGGAAATCTGATGAAACAGTTTTTCTCGTATTAAATATATTACTAGACATTTTTTACGAGCACTGGCGGCAAGCAGAATGGGCTAATTTATGACGGAAGAGTTGGCTTTGACAAATTCTGCTCAGATAACGTGATAAGACACAAATCCGGTCAAGCATGTCGTGTAAAGCCCGTTAGCAAATATGTCATCAGTAAACAATTTACGAGCACAAGAAAAGTCCACGTTCTCGTATATCTTTGCCTAAGGTTAGGATACTTGTTTAGTATATTGTGTTCTTTTCCAATCTAAAATTCAAGTAACAACGTCACATCGTCCAAAGTAAGCTAACACCTTACAAAATTCGCATGTTTTGATGTCGAATATTAGCTACTTTTGTTAAACAAATTTATTCAGCCTGGATCTATCCTCGGTGTTAATGAAATGCCTTAATACTGTTAATTTGTGAAACCAAGAGATTATAATTGGACCTGTCCAATTATTTTCTCTTGGAGAAACCTACTAAACTCGAGGATAAGGACAACTTTCTGGTTAAAACATTAGAATTAGGATCTACATGCAGCCACGGTCTAGCCTAATTTCTGTTTATTAATTTCATGACTAACTTGGTCTTTTTCAGATTAAAAAGATGATGTCGGTTGTTCTATTCAGACTCATTATGATGCTCACCTGGTTCTGATTTCGCATCTATCAAAAGGTTGGGATTGGACTTGCTCTTTATACCCGGGGGGTACTCAACAAAATTTTGTACGGGGATGCTCGCCCCGAGGTCCAAACCCTTACCCTTTCATATACCGTTTTTGACAGAAAAGGTACCCCTTTCATATACCTTTCATTGAAAATGGTACCCCTTTCATATACCTTTATTGAAAATGGTACTCCTTTCATATAGCCTTTAAGTGCGTCTGTTCGATATATTTTGAAAGGCGCTTTTTATAATACTTGAATCACAGTTTTCCCTACGTTTTTTATACTTCAACTCGTGTTTTCCCTAACCTTTCCTATACTTCGTGAAATCCCTACCCTTTCATATACTTCAACTCGTGAAATCCCGACCCTTTCATATACCCCCAGCCTAAAAAAGGTACCCCTTTCGGGCGGAGCATCCCCGTATAGCCCATTATAGGGAGTACCCCCCCCCCCCCCCCCCGGTCTTTATGTTAATTTAATTTTTACGAAGACTTTGGTTGAATGAAGGCTCAGTTATTCACATAAATTAAAACTTTTACAGTCAAGCCAAATAATGCAGACAGGACGTTCGTTTGGGGGGAGGGGGGGGGGGGGCTGTCCATTTAATGAGTTCGACTTTATACGATTTCAAGGTCGAGTTTTGAGTTCGTGTTCAAATGTCGACTTACTCTTTTTACAGCTGTTTTTAGTCTGAATAGTGCTCAGGTTACCCCGATTAGCACAAGGTTAACCTGATTGACACACCGGCGAATAGCCTGGGAATATTTAGCTTTCATTTGTAGGTTAGGGAGTAACACTATATATTTATGTTTACACTATATATAGTTTAAAAATTATATTCTAGTTCTTATGTTATAAGTGCGGATTCTTAAAACATTAGACCATATCACGAACGAGAAAAAGAGCATTAATTTTCATGAATTTTCATGAATTTTAATATCATATATTGCTATTTTTAGCCGGTCCTACTTGTAATAATTTTAATGCTAATATAAATGTCTAGAAATTGTCTAGAAATTAGAGCAAAAATGTCCATCTTGAAACTCTTGAAAATCTTGAAACTCTAACTCGAAATTCTTAACTCATAAACTTTCGTTGTGTTATATTGTTAGTGTTTTGCCACCTGAAACAGAACAAATAACATAATGTATTTCAAGTATTCCAGAATAAAACAAACACCAAAATGAATGCTAAAATTGGTTATTCTGGAAATTCGTATTCTACTGAGATAGCCCAAATGAACCTATTTTATGTTACGCGAGTAACAAACAAATCAGCTAGCCGACAGAATATAGACCGAAGTTCGCCTCGCTTTGCCATCGATACTTCACCTATGGGCTCTTTCATTTTCTGTGTCAAACAAAATTCAATTAACGTCGAATTTCTTATACATACCAAATCTATTTCTTTAAATGAGGTTAATTTCAGATTTGCGTATTCAATGCGATGTTTTCAAGTTTCAAACGAAGACAGAACTTAAATTTCGATTGCTTGTGTCACTCTTTCTTTACTCTTTAACTCCCACGAGTACCCAAAAGTTACCACGTAAACGGAGATGATTGACAGACATGGAAGTTACTACCTGACTAAACTACCCAGCGAGGTGGTTTGAAAAAACCTAACTTTAAAAGTATATATTATATAGACAGATGAGAAGTTTCTCGAAGCAAGATTTTATCGCTCGAAGCTCTTCGATTCCTACCATAACACAGGTTCAAGCTCCTCGGCCATTTTCAATGCGAAAACAGTGAAAATCTTTAAGTTTTAAGAATATACACAAGCTAGAATACCAGGGGCCCTGAGAATACTCAGTATTTGCCAGGAGAGAAGAAACTGGGAATGAGGTTGGGTCACCAATAGTGACGTCACAATCCTTACCAATCCTACCACTTGAAGCGCGCGGCCATTTCAGAAACGTTTTCGTGAAGCCTTCGGAAATCTTCGTACTTTTAGGTATGTAACGTCCTAAAAGGCTCAGGAAGGAAAATGTTTGCGTACGTTTGCTATATTATGGTTTCTAATTTAACGTTTAAATGGATAAAGAAAATTTTTTTGGTTTATTTGACCTTTAATCCTTTTTTAAACAACCGCCGCCCTGATGTTTAGCCAATCAATGAACCAATTGCTTTCAGGTGGTTGAAAATTACAAAAAAAAAAAAACAATACACAATGCAAATCACAAATAGAAGAACAATTTCAGCTTTGAAGTACTTTTTATTAATTGATAATTTTTTACTCATTTCTTTCATCATAATATTAATTTCTGCTTGTTTGCTGTTCTATTTCCATTCCGCTGATCGTTATGCCTCACTATCTTGATCAGACACTGCAGCAGACGTTGCTCTTGCTGCAATTCAAATTCGAAATAATTTTATTCAGTTGTCAATAGCTGTTTATCTTCGTCTCTTTGTCCATTCCTGAAGTTATTATTAATCAGTCCAGTTTATATAACTTTGAATAGACTGTTCACAGTCCCCTATTTTTCCGTGTGATCAGTCGAGATTGATCGCAACTTCGAATCGGCAAGTGAAAGCTGGGGAGAGTGCAAAAATCCCGAGGGGACGGGCGTTGGGGGTTGGAGCAGTTTTTGTACTCTCCCCAGTTTTTATCGCACCGTGACATTCAAGATGGCGGCAAAATGAAGGATCGAACTCGACGAACATACGGGAAAATATACTCCATGGAGGTTTTTAATTATATGCACACAAAACTATCCGGCACTTATTTAGGGTTAAAAACTCATTTTAAAATGGTTAGCTTTTATTTACTGTTATGGGTAGTGATATCCATAACAGTAAATAAAAGCTAACCATTTCAAAATGAGTTTTTAACCCTAAATAAGTGCCGGATAGTTTTGTGTGCATATAATTAAAAACCTCCATGGAGTATATACCCTACGAAAATAGGGGACTGAACAGTCTAAACTTTGAACTATTTTGTGTTAGGTATTTACGAAGCTCGACCAAATAGATGGCGGTGGAGAAAATGCAAACAATTGAAAACACTCTGCTAAATTGAAAAAAGTATAGAAGTTATCGAATATAAAGTTCTGTGTAGAAAATATTCACTTGAAAAACGTGACACATTGTCTCTAAGTATGTTCCAGGTTTGAGTTATTCAATTTGCCACATTCTTGTCACTTTTGTTGTTTATTTGGGAAGGGCAAAGAGGTGGTAATCTTCCTTTTCTTTTGAAATTTCGTACCGCATATTATAAACTTAGCCGTCAATTCTACTCGTTATATTGACGGCTAGTTGGGGAAAATATACAGTAAAAACCCACATAAAATAACCTGTGAGTATCTGTGACGGGCTGAAATGGTTCTTGGATGCTGAGAGTAGTGAAAGATCGAAACAATTGTTTCTGATATATTATATCTTCTTAAAACTTGTTTTCGAAGGCCCGTTTAACACAGGCAGCGATTTCAATGCGATTTGGGCGCGATTTGTCGCGCGATGTCGCAGAGGTTTCGAACATGTTCGAAACCTGATGCAACTTGGCGGCGATTTTTGGGAAATCACAACAAATCAAAGCAAATGTCGCACCCGAATCGCACAGGAAATCGCCGCTAGTTTACACTTGCGACAAAAGTTGCATTGAAGAGCGCGACAAAAAATCGCAACAAAAATCGCATGTGTTAACGGGCCTTTGGGTATTGAATTATTCATCCTGACAGTTGTAATAATTACACTAAACTTTGATAAACCAACTTTTTAATAATTACAAATAATAAGATATCCGCGGTTTCTTTTGTGCAGATCTTTACATAACTGTATTGATGTTGCATGGATTTTGTTTTCGTGCTTTACCGTGTGTTTCCAATGGCCCTTAAAGCACACTTGGGTCTGCACCAGTGTTTTCTGAGCTTTAGGTAATGTTTGAATAAGAAACTGCTTTATTTGTCAGGCTGAAGTGGCTCTTATATATATTAGGTACTTAATTGGTCAAATTTCAGCTGTCTGGAGGTTCTCAATCCACACTTTTATTTATGGGGGGATTTACTGTATGTATGCATTGACCTGAGTCGCTAAACGCGTTCAATCTCATGAGAACTTGAGACGAGCGAGGCGGCATAAAACGACTATTTCCAAGCCAGCTTATGGAACTGCAATTATGGATCAAGCGCTTCTTATAGATTAGAGTTAAAACTACTCAGAAGTACGAGTTTTGAACTTTTAATTAGCAATTATTTTGCATTAGGACTTACCAGATTCCCATTCTCCCATCGGCCAGGCGGGAATCTCTTTATTGAACACGGCAGTTACCGTTTCCATTCCCTTCGTAACTTTTACCTGATACACAAACAAAACAAGTTGCTTTTAAGGTGGCTCCCTATAAAGTCCTAAAGTGTAACGTCACAAATACTAAAATTTGTGAAATTATGGGATATGATGAGATATTTGGCAAGAGCATGACGAAAAATGCCCGCTGGCCAAAAATCAGCACCCTATTGCACTTTCATGCTTTGATGATGACTCCATACAAACCCTATTAATTTTGCCTCAAGTCAGTTTCAAACATTTGAAATACAGTCGCACGTGCGTTCGATGACGCGGGTTTAGTTATTTAGCATGTGCTCACGTGAAAATGAATGTTTTCCCGAAAATTTTATGAGGTCAGCAAAGCAAAAATCAGGAAAATTAACCGCAGATTTTCTCGCGTTTCCTTCGTTGAATTTTTCTAAAAGTTCACAAAGTTTGAGATACTTAGTAGTACGCTATATTTCACATACTGTCTAAAGGAAAAAATCTGTCAGAGCAATTTAGTTCAATTTTTAAATATACGAAATTGCGTGATATTGGGGAAACGGTCTGAACGACCCTATGCTTTATTCCTTCCAAAAAGTTGATCTTAACCCTTTACACAAGATAGCAAATTTTTAAAAACATTCACCAAAGGAAACTCGAAGTTTTAAAGAATATAGGTCAATTCTTGCGCAATATTTGCCATTCTTTAGATGCTCTGTTACCATAGCAACGGCCTCTACCAAAAAAGTGCCTGCGGTCACATCTAGGCTACTAACTATAGTTAAGACGGGGATAACTATAGTTTGCTATTTCGTTAATGTGACCGCTTCTCTGTTCGCTCTAACTATAGTTAGAAAATTGACGCCTCGGTGATCCAAAACAATACAGACTAACTATAGTTATACCCAAGCAGGGGTTCATGGGTTAGTCTTAAGTTTACAAACAAACAACCAATCAGAATGTGACAATTCTTTTCGCACGTGCGAGATGAGCATATATAAATATGCAAAATAAAAACCAAGCGTGAAGCGAGGGGGAAACCAAAAACAACAAACAAAAAATTTACATACAACAAGTTAGCAACACGTGTACCCGGCGTCGAGCATCCGTTAAAATTCTCAGCTTATTTCTCATTTTTCTCCGACGGTTTGCCACACGAAAAAAATAAATAAGAAGAAAAACTAGACACACTTTACGTCGGTCAACCATGTTGACATTTCACGGATCAACAGTAAGGGCCGTCACGAACCTCTTTTAATCATGACGTCATCCATAGGCTAATTAGAACTAACTGTACATACATATGCACGTGAAGAAAACAAAATTTAAAAGAAACAGTTCGTTAGGGTAACATCACATGATATACATTGGGAAAACAAAACATACAAGCTAAAGAGGTCTATTGCAAGGACAGACTTTATTTATAGATAGTGTAGGTGCTTTTGTTAATACTCGAGGGAGTCACCTTAAAGTGCACCTAACCCCCAATTTTTTGTGAAATATTTCTTGTTTTTAACGTCGCGTTAGTGAGTTATAAAGATTTGAATTTACAAAATGCTGCAGTCAGACCTCTATGAAGCGGCCACCTATTAAGCGGCCACCCTCCATTAAGCGGCCACTTTCCAAAGTCCCGAATTATTTTTCAGTAAAGTGCTGTATTCGATACCTCTATTCAACGGCCACCTCTATTAAGCGGCCGCGGCCACCTTTTTTGCTGTTGCAAGTTTAGTATTTATTGTTTTTACCTCTATTAAGCGGCCAGCAAATTATATCTTTTCAAGCGAAATGGTGACAGATAATATGAAGGTGATAACTGATAACAACAAAAACTGCAATTTAATCTCCACTATAATGACAAGTCATAAGCCGCAATAAAAAATACTGTACTTATCGACTGCATGCTCTGTGTTAGAGCTATAGAACTTTGCACGGACTTGAAATGCGCAAATACAGGGCACTTAATTTTTTGTTTCAACGATTTTTGCATTTATCTTCACATATGTTCGCTTTTCAACAAGCGTTTTGCTATATAGAGGCAATAAAATGACGTTGACTGCCATTTCTATCCAATTTATATTGTACCTCTATTAAACGGCCAACCTCTATTAAGCGGCTAGTTTTCAAAGTCCCGAGGGTGGCCGCTTAATAGAGGTCCGACTGTAATTAGATGACGTCAAATCAAGACTTTACCATTATTTCTACTTCAATTTAATTATAATACGCAGTTCACAGCTTAAGGATAAAAACTGTTAAAAGTCAATTGATTAGTAAAAAAAATATTACTTGGAGGTGGAAACAAGTAGTTGTATAATAATAGTCTTGATTTGACGTCATCTTATTAACATTTTGTAAATTCAACTATTCAACTTTTCAACGTACATAGAGTTGATTAAGCGAAAAGACAATTTTGGGTTTAGGTGCACTTTAAGTTACTCGGCGTTTGGAATACACAAAACAGGGCAACGTCAATGATACGTTTTAGGGCGCGTTCGACTGACCGTATTCCGGGAAAAAAGAATAAACTAAATGAATAGTCTCTGGGAATAAACCAATTTACGGTTGTCTAATTAGGAACCTGGCCTGGCTGGAGTTGACCTTATTTTGATAGAAACCTTTCTTCTTTTCATATGTTAATCATGTTCTTATGCTAACTAACATGGTTTACATATGAAAAGCAGGAAAGTTTGCATCAAAACAAAGTAAACTACAGTCTCACTTTCACTCGAAGGCCAGGGTGCTAAGCACATAACTGAAAAATGGTCTGTAGGCCTTTATCACGCCCCGCCATTTTGTATAAAAACAAAAGAGGTTTGCCCGCCCAACCTCGGCTAGGGCTTTTCACAAGTTGCTCGGCACCTTTTTGGCAACTTTTCGTATTTCGAGCAACTTTTTTCATTTCGAGCAACTTTTTGCATTCTGAGCAATTTCTAGTTTTCTACCAATTTTGAGAAATCGGAGCGGCTTTTGTTTAGTGCTTAAATTGGCCTTGCTTCCATATTTTACAATGTTTTATTGGACTATTTATGAATTTCCTGTGTAAAAGAGGCCAGATCTTCCCTCCCCCTGGGCAGATGCATGTGCCAGCTGCTCGGTCAGCGGTTTTTGTTAAGAAAATTCAAAATGGCGGAAGAAGATTCACACTCGAGTGACTCAAAAAAAATTAAAATTAAAAAAATTAAAAAAATAATAAAAATAATAATAATTTAATTTTTTTTTATAAAAAAAGCAACTTTCTGGATTTTTGGAGCAACTTTTGAGCAACTTTTGGAGAATTTCGAGCAACTTTTTGACAAAAAAGAGCAACCTCGTTCCCAGGGGCTTCTCGGTTTTCAAAATGGCGGTTTGAGAGGAGAAACCCCTGGGACATAGCGATCTAAAACGACCGCTGATTGGTTTATTGATCCTGATTCTTACATCTATTCTGATTGGTTTACGTTTTTCTAAGAAAAGATGGTGGATCACGGTAGGCTCTTCGAGAAACCAAAACAATGCTATATCGAAGGTCTCCGAGACGTGAAAGTTGAACAGTTTTCCTGAGTAACTATTAACAAAACTGCAGCTGTTCCTGACGATGCGGCTATTTTCCAACAAGCGTAAGATTTAGAGATAATTCGCCGATTTTCAGGCTTTGCGTTTACGGGTGGCGAATGGTAAGCTTAAATAATTTCGAGATATTTTTTTCTGCGAGCCCTACACTTTTAAACTTTCAAAATACGAAGCGGAGAGAAAAGCTATATGGAAAGGCTTTACCAAATAAATCGAGACACCGAGACGTGGAGAACCGCTCAAATAACCCAGACTGCGAAACCCATAATCTTAATTTTTTGAAAGACCATTCGCCACTCACCCCCCGGTACGTGATAATTTATATAATTTTGGAATGACTGGAATGGGGAATGCTGAGCGTAATGTAATTTAATAGCGTCTAGAGTACTGGCTGAACCTAGGTGTAAAAACATGTCTTGTTTTGTACCTATTTCTACTTATAGTTGTCTTGCGCTCTATTGTTTTATACAGTTTGTTTTCTTTGTTTTTCAGTTCATTCATGGTTTCATAAATAAAGCAGAGCCGACCGCCAATTGTTTTCAATTCAGTTACTTATTCACTTGTGACAGCTTGACTGAAGTTAAGCTCAATTTAGTTTTTAAAACATGTCAATAAAAAACAAAACAGATATGCATTCCTCAAAATGCCAAGATTTTAGTATAACCCCCAACATTAATGGGCCATTCCATTTTATATCCGTACCCCCCCCCCCCCCCCCATTGAGGTATGCACTCAACATCCCCCCTAAAGGAAAAAAAGATCAAAGGGCCGACACAACACCCCCCTTAGAAATAGCAGATCTTTCTGTTACCCTCTTGGGAAATTTTTGAAGATCAAAGGATGTCGACGCAAGTACCCCCCCCCCCCCCCCCCCCCCCCCGAGGAGACCCTTATACCTCAATTGGGGGGGGGGGGGGGGGGGTTGTGGATATTAATTTTGCACATGCATGTATGTACTATTGTTTTTATTTAGGCAATCTTTTGTTCTGGCTTTTGTTTCAGTCTTCAGAACTTATTCATAATTTGTGGATTATGAAAATCTTACTCTCAAAATTCCCAACCACATTTTCAGGCCCAAGAACTGTTTTTAAGATTTTGCTTCTATGAAATGGCAATGTAGTTTATAGCTGGCGAATCATCCCAGGCACTCTGGATACCAGACGTTCTCTTACAGCAGGCCTTTTGCTCTGAGGCTCTTCCTTGTGGCAAAAATATGAGTCAAAAGAGGCATGTAATATTATATAGTTTATGAGAGAGATAAGAGGCATCCATGCAGGGTACATCCCAACTTATTTGGACTGATGATCTTAGGGTGTTTTTTTTTTGCTTAGCTTTCAAAATCATTAAAAATTCAATTTTTCTTGACAAACATTCTGCACATAACAGCTTTTCAGGCTCCAAAGTTTTCTGCACTTTTGAGAAACACATGTCAGTAGAATGCTAGTTAACATGTTTTTGCCTCTAGTCAGCTTAAGGTTTAAGAGCCGGTCTGTTTGCCTGAAAACAGTGGAGTAGAATATGTCAAGCATGAAATTAATTTTATTCCTTGTTTGAATGAGTGAATGATATGATTAATATGGCTTTGAACTATCAGGATTTCAGAATGGTAATCATTGCAAGCCATTGGGTTGATACAATAAAAAAAACATTCTAGGATATAATCAGCTGTGAAACATTTGTTCATTCCACAATAAGAAGCTAGTCTTTGAGCTGAGGCTGGGGAGAGGAAAAAGTGAAGTGCACAAGAAATGTTCCCCATGTGCCCCCTTTTCATTTTATATTTCTACATTTCAGTTTTTTACCGAAAAAAAGCCTCTATGAAGGAGGGAGATGTTGATGAATTTTGACAATCATGGCTCAGGTCTAGTGGATTTTTCTGTCTGATCAGGAAATTCTGTCACTTGTCCAACAGAGAAGGAATAGCTCCTGATTTCTTTTTTATTTGGGGGCCATCCTTGTTATAAGTATGACACATTAAGCTTCTTTGTGATGTTTTATTAACATTTTAGTTTTTGACACAACCATGGAGAACAGGGTGCTTTCTGGTCAGGCCTTTCTCTTGCAGTCCAGTCTGGCTTTGTTTAATGTGTCAGGAGCATAAGATTCCCACTGACATGGCCTTAGGGGTTGTAAGGGCTTACAAGCATCCCTGCCACATCAGACAGGGAAGCTTTGATTTAAAACAATCAGGTAATCAAGTGACCAAACCTTTCTACCTGTAAACAATGGCTAGATTTAGGAAGCCCAGTCCAGCTTCTGAAGTTGAGCAAAGCTATATATTATTTTAACTTTAGAAGGGTTTCCTCATCAATTCATTCCTAGGGTTACAATTTGCCAGAGGGGATTTTCTATGCCAGTCACAGTTAGTTGACATGAACCAATATGTATACTTCGTGTGCAATATCCAGGTAGGGATTGACAGGGAAGTGTGTACAAAGTCGGCAGATTTGGAATTAAAGATTTTGGCCGTTAAACGATAATTTTTAAATTGCGGGACGAGTAGCTTTGGCCCATGACTTGTTCATTTGCTGGTTTCAGAATACTGTCACATCCCCTGGTCACCATTTAGGGCAGATGTAGCTGCATTTGGAAATGGAGTAAATGAACTTTAATCTTCAATTTTACAGTTTTATTTGATTTATTTGGTAATAAAATAAACTAATCACACTGCTGTCATTTCCAACATAAATTGTACATGTTTTCCTCAGAAACAATTGTGACAAACACCTCTAACAAATATGGGAAAAATACTTTGACTTGTCTTCACTTTTCTTCTCTTTTTTTTTTTAGAAAATGTTAACTTGGTGGGAGGTAAATTCCCGGAAATGAGTAAATAAAAAGCACTTAATTTAACTTATTTTGCTGTTGTCAGTGTTTTGACTGGATCAGCAAACCATCTCTGATTAAAAGATCATGTAAAAGTGTTTTATTGAGGGGAAGACGGTAAATTACTTTAAAATGCCAACAAAACGGTGATACCCGCGCAAGAGCAACGGCGAAAGCATCGACGGTTAAATCGAAAAAATATAACCACAAAAACTTCATGCTATTTTGTTGCTTGCGGGCGTGATCGTGGGAAAAGAAGCCGAAAATACTATAAAATAAGAAACCAAGTCTTTTAGCTGAGACGGTAAATTTACTCCTTTCCTTTGAAAAATCGGCTTCCTTGAAAAAAAAAAGTTTCGTAATCTGCGGCGTTTCGAATTTTTACCTTCATTGCCTGTGTATCATTTTTCTTGAAACAGCAAAGCAAAGAAAAACTTGACAGGTCGATAAATGGTTCCACAGAAATCCCTCCTTGGCCGCCATTTTGTTTGTTTTCCTCTTGGTTTGCAATCTCGTACCCAGATCTTCTCACTCTTTTCCTTGGCCGCCATTTTGAATACATCTTCACAAATAGTGCAGATTTTGATCACGTGATCTGCTGTGTGCCAGGGTCTTCTCCCGAAGCGCCGCCATATTGAAAACCGAGAAGACCCTGGGAACGAGGTTGCAAAAAAGAGCAACTTTCTGGATTTTTGGAGCAACGTTTGAGCAACTTTTTGAGAAATTTCGAGTAACCTGTGGAAAGCCCTATGCGAGGCTGGGCAGGCAAAAGCAAAGCATTTTGTTCTTCGGGGAGTCAACATGGCCGACGCGTGATAGAGGCCTATTGTTTGTTCAGGCACACTTACCATATAGATCTTGCAAAACACGCTTATAATACGGCAATAGGATATGTTTAGCTTTCCAGTGGCTCCTACTATCACTGCTTTTGCAAATATCAGTGTTTGTACTTCCTAAACTACGTTAATAATATATATTATTAAGGAAATAATAACACAGTACCTCTTTAAGAGTCCACCCATCATCTCCTTGGACTTTCCTATCTGGTGATATCTCAATCCTCCTTATACCGCCCACATCAACATCGAAGAACTCGAATTTAATCACGAGTAGGTTTCTAAAGAGAAAAATACAAACGACGAACCGAAACATGTTTTACGAAAAAATAACCTGAAAGTATGTCGTAGTTTTTCGAAAATTAACTAATTAGAAAAGAATGGTTTCCCTTCCTGGAGGCCAGGCTTGCGTTTCTCGAAAGTCCCGGGAAATTATCAAGGCCGAAAATAGATGTTATGTGCAAAATGTTTATCAACAAATATTCGATTTTTGTTGATTTTGAAAGCTAGACATTAAAATGTCACGTTTACTACACGAGCGAGGCTAGTTTGCGGGCTAAAAACGTCAACGCCCTTTTTTAGAAACTGGATTTAAAATACACCTTTCGGGCCAGAAAAGTTTTTGGAACTTTTGAGAAACGCACGCCAGGAGAGGATATATCAGTCTATTTCCATTTGTTGTTTCCTTCCTTGATAAAGTTTCCCTATAAACAAACTATATACCAGGGTGTTACTTTTATATATGCTGGAACCTCGTTAATTCAGACTTCACTTATTCTGATTCTGATTCTGAAGGTCTGTGGTCGCTCGCACTCACTCCTTCCTCGCTCCATATGATGTCCTTTGTTTAAGGGCTTGTTCTTGATGTCATCTGACCCGGCATTGATTATTTCCACCAATTAGATACGTTCAGTCCCTTCACTTAAAAAAACGCCTAGGAAAAAAAAAACGTCTAACAATCACGCTGATTGGCAAAATATTTCGCGGTCAAATGACGTCAAGGACAAGCCCTCAAACAAAGGACATCAGACGGGGAGAGGAGTGAGTGAGTGTGAGCGAGCGAGCGAGCGAGCAACCTTGGACTGTCCGAGAATCAGGTCAGCCATCAACAATCAATGGGCCACCAAAATCTGGGCGTATTAACGAGGTTGGTCTAATGCATGTCTTAGCTTTTCTTCGGGCTAAAATAAGTGGCCGTGAAAGGTGGCTGCTGACAGTAAGGCCCCCCTAGTCCATCTACATAGGTGGCATCTGACAGTAATTCCCCCACCCCCCTAGTCCATCTACATAGATGGCTTCTGACAGTAAGCCCCCCTAGTCCATCTACATAGGTGGCATCTGACAGTGAGGGACCCCTGGTCCATCTACATAGGTGGCTTCTGACAGTGAGGGACCCCTAGTCCATCTACATAGGTGGCTTCTGACAGTAAGGCCCCCCCTAGTCCATCTGCTTAGGTGGCTGCTAACAGTAAGGGCCCATCTACATAGGTGGCTGCTGACAGTATGACCCCCTAGTCCATCTACATAGATGGCTTCTGACAGTAAGGCCCCCCCTAGTCCGTCTACATAGGTGGCTGCTGACAGTAAGGCCCCCCTAGTCCATCTACATAGATGGCTGCTGACAGTAAGGGCCCCCTCGTCCATCTACATAGATGGCTGCTGACAGTAAGGGCCCCCTCGCCCATCTACATAGGTGGCTGCTGACAGTAATGGCCCCCTCCCCCATCTACATAGATGGCTGCTGATAGAAAGGCCCCGCTCCCCCATCTACATGGGTGACTGCTGACAGTACGACCCCCCCCCCCCCCCCCCCCCCCCACCAGTTCATCTACATAGATGGCTGCTGACAGTAAGGCCCCCCTAGTCCATCTACGTAGATGGCTGACAGTAAGGCCCCCCTAATCCATCTACATAGGTGGCTGCTGACAGTAAGGGCCCCCTCCCCCATCTACATAGGTGGCTGCTGACAGTAAGGGGCCCCACCTCCATCTACATAGGTGGCTGCTGACAGTGAGGGACCCCTTCTCCATCTACAAAGGTGGCAGGCAGGATTAACAGCCCCACCCCCCACTCCAGGCGGTGGCAGGCTGCAAGCGGTGAGGCACCCCCGAAAAGCTGGTCCCTATGTGGGGCAGTTGTTTTGACTCCTTCCATATAGAGATGTGCCTGTATTAACTGGGTGGCCGTGTTCCTGTACATACTAATGTGGCATTTGTACAAAACTCGACAAGTATATTAGACGCGTGCGATCTTCGGTTTCAGGAAAAATCTGTAAGCCAAGAATTACAGATATCTTGCCACACTGTTCTCGGCGGCTGAATACAAGTACATATCATACCCTTCCATTTCTTCTGTTGGATCGGTCATGAGTTGGTCTTTAGTTTGTTGTCCACCTTGTCCTTTGATCCTAACAGTCAGTTTGAACTCTCTATTTACGAATGTGTCCTCGGTGTAAACTTTGACTGTGTACTTAACTGTTGAAAGAAACACAATTATTATGAACGTGGTAGGCAATCAAACATGGTAACGTTTCAAGACTTTTTAGTTAAAATAATTCCACCTACATGCTCGAAGAGGAGTATAAACATTCCCAAATTTATTTATTTTCCCTAATATATCTATGGTTAAAATGTTACATGCAGTTTGATTTTTTATCGCACCTTTTTTAATCATACAAAAGAGAACAGAGTGACTTGCTTGTATGATACGTAACTAAATTAGTATGAAAATTATAATTATATTGTTTCATAGAAACTAATCTAACCAGTTGGTCATGAGAACTTTAGAGTGATCTTACTTAGACCTTGAAACAGTATCTAGCAATCAATCAAAATTAGCCAAAATTAGTAAAAACTAAACAAAAGAAAACAATAGAAGTAAAGTCTAATAGTGCCTACTGGTACCTACTCTGAGTGGAACCTCGATTTAACGAAGCGCCAAGGGACTGGCGAAATTGGTTCGTTATATCGAGGGTTCGTCGTTATATCGAAAACCTCGTTATAACGAATTTGCGAAAAAATCAAAATGTTCGTATATCGAGGTATAGCTAATAATTGTTTTGTCACGGTGTTACGTATTTCCGTGGGTCTGAACAAATAACATTGCACATTAATGCCTGTATGAAGCTACAGTACACTGTACATATAACTACGGCACTGGAAAACTGTACAGGTTATACCATTGCTCTATAGCATACCCTGTTGGTCAGTTCCGCATTCATCTTTTGTCGCGCGTTGACATTTATTCTTTATATCGGGGTAGATTTTACGTTTGGGCTGCCGTTATACCGAGGACTTCGTTATGTAGAGGCTCGTTAAATCGAGGTTCCACTGTAGCTTAGTAACTATTTCACGGTGTAAAGAAAACTCCTCTATCAACATGATCAAAGTTAATTCTGCTCAGAAATCTTCGATCTTTATCTGTTTGTACTTTGGACCAGTTTGTACAGGTTTTATTAAATGAACTAATTCTATAGATAGTTAATAGAAAGATAGAGCTCCCTATGAAATAGAATATAATTGTTACCTTGGCAGGCTACCTTGGTCAATCTTTTCACACGATTAGCTAGAAAGTCTGCGATTCCGTCAAGGTTAGAAGCAGAAAAATCGGCGTCCAGAGCATCGTCTGGTTCAGAGACGATGCCTTTTAGCTCTTGTATTCGTTGTGTATTTTGAGAGTTGGGAATAAGGGCACCAACCATTTCGATGTTGTTATAGAATCTGAACGGCCCTGCTGTTTTTTCGAGCTGAAAAGTGTCAATGACATTCCCAGCCCGCTGATGCTCCGATTTTCCATCATAGAATATGACTAGAATCTTGAGATTTGTTGACGATTTCAAAAAAGAAAAAGAAAGAAAACCATGATTAACGTTGTGTAGCAATTTATAAACTTTTATTTAACCAATAACTGGAGCACCACAGGGGCGGATCCAGGGGGGGGGGGGGGGGGGGGGGGGGGGTAAAATGGGTGAATTTTCACCCCCCTTTTCTGAGACCCTTTTTTTCTTTTTTCTAAAGTATTTCTCAAATAAATGATATTTTATTTCTCTGATATCTCTTTTGAGGTGAATTTCACCCCCCATTTCAAAATCCTGGATCCGCCCCTGCATCGGTTGTATGTTCCAGTACAAGATAATCCATAACATTGTACCTCTTGTCAGTATGGGATGAAAGCACTGTTATTTAGTTGAAACGTTGTCTCATACGTTAGTCAATTGCAAGGTCAAGTTGGTGGAATCACCAGAGTAGTGACTGCTGTACAGTAGATGATCGAAGCATAGATACTAGATGGATACTGATGATGATACTGATGATACTAATGATGATGATGATACTGATGATTACAATCCTACTGAAGATTAAAACCGTATATTCAATTATTTTGGGCAAAAGGCAGATCTTTACACAAAGATGTAAAATAAAAACGCCAATCTTGTTCAGTTTTTCGATTTTGTTAAGAACAAGATCAACGCACGTCATCCACACTACATTCCAAAGCTAAAATTAACAAGTTCTACTGGTTCTGTATAAAAAGCTCTTTGCTGTTTATTATAAGAGATGTCAATAGGATAATCAAATGACAAGTATTTGCAAGTTTGCCTAATAAGTTTGCCTAGTAATCATAAATTAATGATTGAAATTGGTAGATATGAACAAATCACGAGAGATGATAGATTGTGCCATACTTGTGGATCTAATGAAATTGAAGATGAAATTCACTTCCTTTTCCACTGTCCTAAATACTCAATTATTAGGGACGGAATTTACACGAAAATAGGGTACCACCTACCAAATATAAAACAGTTATCTCCTTCAGAAGTTACCAATGAATTAATGAACTTTCGTAATTATTTTGTAAATATTCATTTGGTGAAATTCATTATTTCATGCTTAGATCTCCGCAATAATCAAATTATCAAATCAGACTGATTGTACTTTCCCTTTCTTTATTATATTATTGTAATTTCATTTTGTTATGTTGTAATGCTTTGCAATACTGTAAGGATTTATAGTCATGCAAATAAAGCTACTTGTTGTTGTTAATATGTGTCTGTAATATATTTTCGGTATTTTTAGTGTACTCAATAAAGTTTATTTATGCTCCATGTTATTGCATAAACTTAAGATTCATTTATTACACAATGCAGTGGCTGCGCGAAGTTTGCTGGGAAAAACTGACAAAACATAATATGCCATTTTTTGGCCACAGAAGTGGCCGTTTATTTTTATAACAATTAACTTTTTACTCCGAAAAACATTAAACAATCAAAATAATTCCCAGCAAAGGTGGGGGAGTACCCGCCATTAACAAATATTTGAAAACCCCACTGTCTATACCGCAGGTGGGTGGGTGGGAAATTGCGAACTGTGTGGAGAGCTCGAGTTTTGGAAAAGAGGACAGTAACCCGGCCTCATCTTCTTAAATATTTGTTTCTCTAAGACCCGGATGACCCCCCAACCATATGCTGGGAGAATGGCACTAACCAGCAGCATAATTAACAACTATTCACCGAAGTGGAGGTGGGTAGTGGTGGATATTTATATACTGAAACAATGAGATAATATAACGAAAATGATGCTTTTTAACTCATTTATTCCTGTCAACGATTACAATTTTCGCGCGCAAATTGCTGGGAGGTGAATAGCACTTGCTATTCCGAGTTTCAGTAGCCAATCAGAGCGCGCCAACAATGCTATCCACTGTTTCAGTATATACTAAAATCATTTATTCCCCAGGTGGGGTGAATAAATCTCCTTAAAAAAATAACGTCGTGAATAGCCGATTTCCGTATTTGAAACGTGCTAACGTGCAGTTTGTTTCCTTTTTGCAACAATGCAGCGAAAGGTGGTTGATTTTTAATAACATTATATGGCCCGTATCTTAATTCTAAATCAGACTGAGTGTGCAGTGACAACAATTTTGTAGCTGGCCACGCCGTTTGGACAAAAATGGAAATAGCCATAAGTAAAACTTACCTTTGTCGTGTCTCCATATTTTCTTTTGGTACGACGTTCGTCGAACGCCTTCGCGACCATCACTAGGCCACGTCTGAAGAGGTTTTTCTCACCGAATTGTCCATGAATGTACTCTCTGTCCATGAAACTGATTGTTTCCGTAGCGCTGCCGAAAGAACTCATTTTGCGCGACGTAGCGTAAATTCCCAGTGCAAAGTTGTAGTCAGTGTCGTCACTGTCTAGAAGAGTAAGAAGTCTCCGCACTACGGTTTTTATGCTGTTAACTGTTGTTGTGGAAATTTCCTGACTGTCTTGAATCAGAACAGCCACATCCGCCTTGGGCTGGCCTGTAATTGGTGCGGGTAATGTCAACACTTAGAAGAGAGATTATTATCTCTATTTTGTATTTGTGCATCTAGTGTGAGTTCGTTAGTTCCCGGATTTCTATCTAGAGCCGAAGTATCACGTCTCAATTATCTTGTAATAAACCAAAACTTGATTTCTACAATGACATCAATTCTCGGCCTTGCTACTTTCTTCATTTTCTAACTGTTCATCAACCATGTGTTGAACCATGTTCTTAAAATAAGTTTTTAATGTTTTCATTTCATTTTTAATGTATCTCTCAACAACTGGCAAGATCAATATACACCTGTAATACCCGGCATGGTATATCGAGGGTACCCTATGCATGTACTTCTTTACGAAATTCATTCACATGAAAACAACGTATTTTTTCATGCGTCTCGAATAATTAAAAACGTTCTTTCACGTTCACGCAAAAATTGAGAAAATCTTATTCTCCTCTAATCGCAACGTTGTCTTAGCTTGTTTAGATGAAATAAGTGATGCAATGTAGAAAAACGACGCTCATTTATCAAAACTAAAATACAGCCCGATAACTTAAATAAACTCAAGAAAAGCAAAACGATTAACGAATCATGTTTCATTCAGCACTTCAGTCGGTTCATGGGTCACGTTAAAGCAAAAAATTACATCCACAATCATGTTAAAAGATCTTGAGATTAGGAATCACGAATCATGAATAAATAAAAGCCTCAATTACGTTTCACGGAAAAGAAATTAAATAGCCCTATTCACCGTTTCATTAATGCGGAGAAAGAATGAAATTAAAGAGAATGTGATTATATCGCAGTTATACAGCAACTAAAGGAGTTGAGGTTTCGAATCCCGTCGAGGCCTAAATTTTCAGTTATACAAGCTTTAATTGCAACCCCGGGGCGGGGACTCCCATATAAAAATGACGGGGGTGCTCGTCGTACCTTTTAGGGGTCAAAATTTGTACATTGGTACCTCTTAGGGTGCTAAAATTCAAAATGACCCCCGTTGGAATTATCGCGGTACCTTTTAGGGTATTAAGCCCAGAATATGACATGTGTTGTTTAAGAATTGGTACCTCTTAGGGGTAAAAATTCATTTGAGCCACGCCCATCAAACAACATTCTGGTACCTTTTAGGGTGCTTTTCGAAAATTTCCGACGAGCACCCCCGTCATTTTTATATGGGAGTCCCCCCCAACCCCTTCAGTTGCTGCATAACTCTACATGCTCCCATCTGGCATTAACTGCAGCTCAGTGTTAGTATAAAAGAGCATTTGCACCGGAATCGCAAAGGTCATGGTTTCGAATCCTGTCGAGGCCTGAAAATGTTTTCAGGCTCTAATAATTGCAAGTCCTTATTTACTTATTTTGGCCCTGTTATCCGGTCCAAACTTGACAAATCTGTTAGATCATCTGAATCATTAGACACTTTTAAAAAGCGCATTAAATTGGTTGACTTCACAAACCTGCTGGACAATACTTGTAAAGACTGTTTTTTATGCAATAACTGACAATCGATCTTTTATATTTATATACTTTTTCTACATTATAAATGTACATACATTTTATATTTTATTAACTATTAGATTATTATTGTAGTTACAGTGTAATTAGGTGTCCCCAATTAGTGTACATTGTATGCTAGCGATTTTGACACGTTAATAAAGTTCTTATCTTATCTTCTTATCTTAAGTCATTCAATTGCTGCCAACTGCGATGATCACAATCTATTTCAAATATATATTGTTATTTTTAACAAGTATCACCAAATAAAAAGATCCGTGAAAAAGGGTATACCTGTGATAGCACACTTTGCTGTATCCCATCCAATCTTATTCGCGCGGAATTCATACTTGTAGAACGCCATACAACGAACCATCTCCATGTCGCAAAGACATACGGAATACCTACATTTCTTCTCCTCGACATTGTTTGTACGATATTCACTCACTGGAGCTACAATAACAAGTATAAGTACATCTCATTAAAAAGTATTGCAAGTTGAGTAGGTTTTGAGTTTTACGAAACAATCCAGTGAAAATCAAAGGCTTCTATCACAGGGAGCCCTGCCCCCCCCCCCCCCCCCCCCCCCCAACGCTTTCCCTATGGGTAAAATATTCAACCTCGGAATCACTAGTTCGTTGCATAAATATGGACAGGTTCTAGGTAGACTTAAAAAACATTTTTAGTGTTAAAAGGAATAGTTTATCCGACGTTTCGAGGCTGCTGCCTCTTCATCAGTGAAAATGACTGAAATAACTGCCAGTTTGTCTACATTTACGAAAGCTCGCTACACAGATTTATGTACATTTTATGTGCATCTTTTGATTTATAATTCAAATAGAGCTATAGAATAGGGAGGTAAACGGCAAATTAGGATCAACATTAGGGTAGTTGGGAGGAATAAAAAGCTTGGAGTGATTGATGGTAAGAAAGAAGAGTAAATTATTTCAGTGCATAAGCATTGGGTTATCTAAAATCACAGAACAAAGCAAGGCTGATACTACGCAGAACATTAACGCGACAACGACATGATAGAGCCCAAACTGAAAGTCAAAATGCAACCGCGCAGTTTGGGCTCTTTCATGTCGTTGTCGCGTTAAATATTCTACGTAGTATCAGCCTTGCTTTGTACTGTGATTTTATCTCTATTTTTGGCTGACTAGATCTTCTCCAGATCCCATGTGCACCAGCAGCATTTTCGTTCGCGGTCCTTTGCTTCTTATTTATGATCCACTGTTTAAGGTCTTTAAGAGCTTTTACATTGGGTACTGGACTTTTCATAAGGATTGACTACTGGATGTACTATTAATTAACAAATTGATCACATCTTTGTCGTAGTCTATACTCATATAGACAATAGAAATTAATATCAAAGATTGTTCAAAGTTCATGGAAAAATTTGTTAGATTTGTTTTTTACAAAAAACACCGAACATTTTCCGGCCAATAAGATGGAAAATCAGTGTGAAATCGGGCGAGCGCGTCAGCTCGTAAGATCATTTTTTTTTCCTTGAAGACGACCAGCTCGTCGGAAATTTCGACCCAAATGTCCCCATTGACATCTCAACTCTCGACGATTTCCGTGTTTTTTTTTTTAAAGTCAGTCGCGACAAAGTCTTCCGAAAGTTGCCGTTGCGTTTCAGGTTAGGTAATTTTTGTGATACAGAAGTTGTGAAGCTATTGAAGACCCCTTTTTTAGAACCCTTAGATAGCGGAAGGGTATAATTTCAATGATTTCAATTTCTTGTGGGGTATTTCTGGAATGTCGACTGTTGACCAGGTGGGTGCAAACTATATAATCTTTTTTCAGCTCTCATTTATTTTAAAACTAGTGTGTTGTTATTAATTTATTACTTAGTCTTTAACAGTTTCAACTGAGAACATTCTGCATAAAATATACTTACTACATGTGTTGGTAGTTTCGTTGTACAAGAACCTTTTCTTCATATTATCTAAATTACCACCACACTTGTCATCGTCTTGAAGGTCTTTCTCACAAAAATCATGGACTTTGCAGCAGCTGAAAAAAATAGCACAAATAAACAATGAACGGCGGAAAAAAAGAAAAAAGAGAGAAACGGTAAAGACAGGAGGGGAATGAAGCATGGAAAGGAGTGAAAGGAATAGAACGAATAGAACGAATGCAAGGGAGACAGTGTTTCATCCACATATTTTCAGACACCGAGAATAGAGGAGTTGTTTGGAAACGTAATGAAACACTGCCAGTCTCTGTTGAGTTTTTGAAGGCAATAAATTACAGCTATGGGTTGAATACAACAACGAAACTTTAATCGATCGATTCAAGCTGTACAAAGATCTGGGTTGCACGAGGCACCGCTAATCACGTGACTCGCTGATCACATGATTATTGTCACGCTTGTCACGTCACGTCACATCCCTTTCCCTTACAGAATTAGCAAGAACAACGACAAAACAAAATACATGGTTTCCAAGCGACAGCGGTTACTATAGCAACGCCAGCTTATTGCCCTTTGTTTTAAACAATGTCGTTTTTCTCTAAATCGTGTTAGACACTTCATGATGAAACTTTCAAATTTTGTAAAAAAAAGAGATAATAATTATCCTTTACAGTAAACACATAAAACTTTGGTTTCATTTCATAAGCTTGGTGAAGTATGAAAGCAGTCGAAGCATGTCTTCTCTGCGAAAGTTTGATTTTAAAACATACACCCCATGGCAAAAAAAAGTGAGTCGAGCCTCCTTATGTGTTGTACTGTTTTCAAGGAAAAATACAGTAGTAGTAGTAGTAGTAGTAGTAGTAGTAGTAGTAGTAGTAGTAGTAGTAGTAGTAGTTTGAAAATACCGTTTTCGCGAGTCACAAATCGCGAAAATTAACACACAAAAACAAAGCTAAACAACATGGCAGTGATTTCGAGAGTCTTTTTTTACATTTTCATTACTTTTAAGACCTTGTAAGAGTCCTAAACTTCGCCTTCAGTGAGGCTAATTTTATAAACCGATACGGCCATAACAGTTGCACATTAAATCACAAAAACAGGGAAGTTGGCAAGCCGGTGGCCATGCTATTTTCGATCGTCTATAGAACCCACCCATGTAGTGAACGGAAGATTATATACTTACTAATCAAAGTTGTCCACAATTTTTCCACCACCACGTGAGCCACACCAACAACCGTAGCGTTGAAGACCAGTAACATTAGCTGCACTAAGACCTGTCGCTGTCTGTATTATGTTTCCCACGAGTGTTGTTCTTGCATCCAGAAATCTTTTCTCTCCTTTGTTTACTAAAATATATTATATATATATATATATGTATCTATAGCTCAATTTTTGAAAACGTGGTCAACGTAAATTATACAGCAATTTCACTACAACTAACCCAAACAAGGATTTTTATGACCCCGATCAGCCCGAAAATTACAGAGAAGAGAGAGATAAGGGTAAGGGAGCGAGAGCGAGAGAAAAAAAGACTAGCAACAAAAAAACAAGGCCAAGCACACTCACACACGCTTACTCAGGACGATATCGTTTTCAAAAATCCAGGTAGATATATATTTTAAGTTGTTCCGGTATGTTACTTCTTTTGGTGAAAAGGGGTGTTCTTTGTACGATTCATTTATCAAATCTATATTTATTTAAATTCCTGACACAACATGTAAGTGGAAAAGTGGAAAATTAGTTTCATTACGCACTCTTTCACGATTTATCATTATTATTTTATTAACATGCATTTGATTAATAAATTCATTTCATCTTGCTTTGATTTTCAGAAACCGACCACACTAAATAAAGGGTTGATTGATAAAGGATTGAACACTATAACACTTATGGTCATGCAAATAAGGCTTGTTGTTGTTGTTATAGGAAAGAGGACCACCATGATGAGCGTCTGTTGCCATGGTAACTAAAACACCAGTTAATGTATCTTTGACCTTCGTTAGGGGTTATATATTTTAAGAATGCATTAACTTTAATAAAAATATATTTTATTGGATAAAGATTAAGTAGATGAGCACCTTCGTGAGAAAAGCGTAACTCAGGAGATTTCTTTGTGTACTTTCCTTCATCAGCAAAAACAAAATAGTAGCTGTATCATATAAACTCGATCTTGTTCTTAGGCCATCGTCACTTGATTAAAAATAAAACACAAACAGCGGTGATAAACATATTAAACCAACGCATTTTTATAATAAACTTGACGTTTCGTACACTATAAGCAAAATATTTTTTTAAAAGTAACCATTACAGTGTTTGAAAACTGTTTATATAGTTCAAAATAGGGGTCTGGAACCAAGATTAAGAAAAAAAAAATAGGCCATTTCCGAGTTGCCTTTAGCCTTTCTGTCAAAGCGAGGCTAGGTGCGAAACCTTTCATATGAAAATGAGTTTTCATTCACATGCAAATAAGTTTTATTTGCATGTGAATGAAAACTTATTTTCATATGAAAGGTTTCGCACCTAGCCTCGCTTTGATAGAGGCTAAAGGCAACTCGGAATTGGCCTTTTAAATAGTATGGACTGTCAAAAGTACGGACTGTCAATAGTAGCTGTCAATAGTAGTTGTCAATAGTAGCTGGCTAACAATCACAACTTACCTCCTGTCAGACCAGATGAAGCTTTATCTATTCAAAGAAACGTTTTAATATTAAACATTTTGTAACGCTTTTGACTGAGCTCTTATAGAAATACATTTTTCTTTGACTAGGTAAGGCATTTTCGCTTACTTTAAGGTGGCTCCAAGTTACTGTAGTTTTTTTTTGTGGGCCACACTTCCCTTTTTGAATGCGCTTATACATAATCTTTCTTTAGCTCAATAAATCTGAATTTGATACCAGATGTTAGGCTTGGATGAAAGTTTTGAGCGATGCTCTTTTTATGCTAATCAGCGTTTCCATAGCAACGGTAAACAAATATGGCGTAAAAAAGGTTTTTCCAAAATATCTTTCGATTTTGGGGCTACCCGCGACAAGCGAATAAATGCGCTATAATCTACACAGTGTAGCACACTAAATGGGAAAATTTCAAACAAATTAAACTGTTCGATTTTGAATAATTCGCTAAAACATTTTTAACACGTGTTTTTTCATGTTTGAAATATAAGCGGTCAAAACATTCCATAGGTCTCACAAATTATCATTAAATTACCACCGAAAGTTTCCTCAGAAGTATAACCCAAAACAAACTACTTGGATCCACCTTAAAAGCTATTCTGATAAGTTGTATTCAGACCGGGGGAGAGGGGGAGAGGGGGAGAGGGGGAGAGGGGGAGAGGGGGAGGGAGGGTAACGCTCCCCTACAAATTTGAGTTATAGGTTTTAGACCGTTCAGGATAATATCGGTCAAGTTTTTCTAAACTTTATCGGAAAGACGATTATGTTTTTAATTTGTTAACTCATGGGGCGGGATGCTGCCACAGTAGCTTCGTTTCTTTTATTTGTCCATTACTGATAAGATGGTTGCGCATTAATTTGAAAAGCTAATTTTAACTATTTGTTATTTCTTAGCAAGTTTTATATATTGAAATTTTCTAGGAAGAATACCTTATTACAGTATATAACGTATTGAAAGCAGTAGCTGGATATTCTTCCTGCACGTAACACGCTATTACGGGTTTTGTCTTATACTTTGATTTTGTACATAAAATATTGCGCTTTTCAGTAAAATATTTATGTTTTTCACATTTTCAAATCATTTGGTAAAGAATTCCAAATTTGTGCCCCCAAATCTGTGGCTTCATGATTTGGGTATTTGTCATTTCTTGCCGTTTTATTGGATTTAGGAAACTTATTACATTAATCACTTCTGCCCATAAGAAAGGTGTACAGAGATCCAAAATGCAGATTTATGACGTCATTAAAATTTCGCAATATTGCCAATGCAAGATGGTTATGATAATGATGTCATTATCAACATGCTGACGGGGCATTTTTGGTGTCAGTTGTTTCAGTCGGATCAACTCAAACATGGGCAAAAAATGAAATAAAAGAAATCATGTTACAAGCAATACAACTAACCCCCTACCCCCATCTCTTTAGGTAGCAGGTATCAACTTCAAACCTTACAAATGTGATGCTCAATCCTTAAATATTGGTGCTTTTTGTATTTATAAGAAGCTGAAGAAACATATATGACACGAATAAAATTTCGAAATGATTAACTATATTGTTAAGTTATGACGTAACGAGAACAACGACACTATGGAAACTAATAAGAACTACAACCGTTCTAAAACCCATGTACAAATATAAGTTAAGGATAAATAAAAATATAAAATAAAATAAATAATTAAGTAAGTAAACAAATAAATGCACCCGGCCACGTGCTTCCCATATACCGAGATGTCACAATAAATAGTTTAGAAGGAAAAATGGCTCAGAATGGTATTGTATTCTTAACAATTCTGCATACCAATCTAGAGCCTACTGCGAGATAAACGTACACAAAACTACTATTCATTATCATTATGAAGCATGTTATTTCAAAACACGAAATCCAAATTACTTTTATAAAAACCTTAAGTTTTCTCCTTCATGACTTTTTGATCGTGTTTAGTTTTATAAGATGTGTCTAAACTATTATAAAAATCGCAAATACCAAGGCTCAAATCCATCAGAAGCATTGTCCATCCCACAAAAACGGCGAAGACAATATTCATCTTTGTCCTGTGTAAAGAAGACATGAAACGTGGTGACGTCACGGTATAACTTGTTTAACTAATATAACTTTATAACTTGTAGCTTATTCAATTGTAGCTCATTGTTTGTCATTGTACAGAGTGATTTTACTTAGACCGTGAAACAGTATTTAGCAATTTATCAAGTCAAAATAAGTAAAAACTAAACAAAAGAAAACAATGGAATTAGTGTCTAATAGTGCCTACTAGTGCTTACTAGCTTAGTAACTATTTCACGGTTTAAAGAATGATCACTCTAGGTTATTGTAGCTTATTGCAGCTCACGGTTTAAAGAATGATCACTAGTACTCTAGGTTATTGTAGCTTACTGCAGCTCATTTAAGCTCATTGTAGCTCATTGTAGGTCACTGTAGCTCTTTGTAGCTTATTGTAGGTCATTGTAACGGGCGCCTGATGAAGCAGCTCCCAGAAGATCTAACCCAATTGGATTGATACAATAGAACGAGTCGACAATGAAAACTATTGTTTCAGTGTTTTATCCAACCTCGACAGCTCTTCTGAGCAGCTGCTACACTACCACATTGTAGCTCGTTGTAGTTTATTGTCAGAGGTGTTGATGCTCATTGTAGTTGATCGTTGTAGGTCTTTGTAGCACGTTGTAGGCCATTTTAGGTCTTGAGGGCCATTGTAGCTCATGTAGGTCGTTGTAGCTCATTGCAGCTCATTGTTGCTCATTGTAGCTCATTGTAGGTCATTGTCGCTAATTGTAGGTCATTATAGCTCATTGTAGGTCATTGTAGCTTGTCGCAGCTCATTGTAGATGTTGATGCTCATTGTAGTCGATCGTTGTGGGTTATAGACAAATTCGGCTAACGCATTGTTGTACCCAATTCAAACCTTTTGGGATTAAAACTCTTTGTTCGTCATATTTCATATCAATGAAGCATTGACATGGAAATTATATGGAAATATTGTGAACAAAGAATCTTATTCCCAGAAGGTTTGAATTGGGTACAACAATGCGTTAGCCGAATTTGTCTATAGAGGTTTTGCACCGCAGCCATGTTGCATGGCAGGAACAATGAAAATGTTTTGCATTAGAAAGAACATTCTTTCCCATGGGAAAAAGAATCTATTGTTCCTGCCATGCAACATGGCCGCCGTGCAAAACCTCTATTGTAGGTCATTGTTTGTCGTTGTAGTTGTTATCATTGGCCGTGTTTTCACGAGCGATTTTTCAAGTCGCTGAGCGAGTGACAGTCGGAAATCTCGTGAAAACAGTTGCTTGTCCAACTCGCTTAAAGTTAAGCGAGTCGGCGAATTTCAATAGAATTCTCATTAAATTTAAGCCACCAATCCAGGTAGCTTAAGCGAGTCGGCAATTTATTTCGGACAATCACATTTCGCCAGCGTTCAAACAACCGAAAAGGGCACGTCAGAGGTGATATAATTTGCATTTGCCGCGAATATTTGAATTGGCCAGAAACGCAATGATACGCTATCCATTTCCTCATGATTACAGTTTGAATTTTCCACCGTCGCTGATGCTGGAACAAGCGCGATAGCAATGAGACCAATAAACATAAAAATCATATATTTGCAAGCGTCTCTCTTTCCCGCCATCTTTCTTATTATTCCGCGAATAACAAGGGACAAACATCAAGAAAAATGAATAAAGCTCTGTCCGTGAAAACAAACGCATAAATTATTTAAGCTGCTTAACGCTGTCGGTAAACAAATCACCTCAAAGAATGTTAAGCGAGAAAAACCGCCTCGTGAAAACACAGTCATTGTAGGTCATTGTAGTTCATTTTAGGTCACTTTAAATCATTTTAGATCATTGTAGGTCATTGTAAATCATTGTAGTTGATCGTTGTAGGTCATTGTAGGTCATTTTAGGTCATTATGGTCTAAGATTAGTAATGACCGGCCAGAGAGACTCGCCTAGTCTACCGGTTTTTAGGAATAAAATAAGAAAATTGGACCTATCTTGCTATATGAATAACCATAGCAATTGTTGTAACTTGTGTTGCCAGTAAATCCGTTATTAAACATAAAGGCTGGTTCTCATAAAATCGTCCCGGTCGCTCCGGTCGTCCGAGTCGTTTCAAAAGTTTTTTGCAAACGACTAAAACGATCGGGACGACTCAAGCGATTTGGGTTCTCATACGATCGTCCCGGTCGTCTCGAACGTCAATAGCGCGGTCGTGAAATTATATAAGAACTAGCCTTAAAGGCTGGTTCTCATATAATCGTCCCGGTCGTCCCGGTCGTCCGAGTCGTTTCAAAAAGTGCATGGACGATTGGGACGATTATATGAGAACACTTCTGAGACGACCCGGGACGATCGCAAACGACCCGGACGACTGGGACGATCGCGGTCGCTTGGATAGAACTGTGTTCTATCCGGACGACTGAGACGATCGGGAAAAATCGGAGACGATCATATGAGAACTACTCTCAGGCGACCGGGACGACTGGGGCGATCGAAGCGACCCAAAATGTACCCCAGAATGCAGTATTATTGCCCAAAACATGTTGTCGGACCCGGTTCACGACCGCGCTATTGACGTTTGAGACGACCGGGACGATCATATGAGAACCCAAATCGCTTGAGTCGTCCCGATCGCCTGGGTCGTTTGCAAAAAAAAAATTGAAACGACTCGGACGACCGGAGCGACCGGGACGATTATATGAGAACCAGCCTTAAGTAACCGAATAATTAAAATTAGCATTTTTCTATCTATCTCAAAAAAATTAAGGCATGGGCCGCTAGTTATTTCGCCCAAAAAGTGAGGTGGTGGTCTATCTTCTGAGTATTAAGCTATACAAACGTAAAACTTTGACAGATTAATATGTTTGACAAAGTTGTCATATTGACATCCTTGACGTATGCAAATTAAGTCACGTGACCAGACAGGGCTATTTTTAGCTCAAAATTCTTTTAAGCAAAATGGCACCAGTTTTGCTTATTCTCCGGAAGCTGCCTTTGGGATTATAATGTTTTGCCTATTAGGTACATCATTCCTGCGCCCGGACTTTTTAAGATAATCAAAATAAAAGCCTGAAAAATTTAAATTAATTGTTTGAGGGGACTGGGCACTAGTAAAAAATGTCGTTCATTTTCAAAATTAATAAAATATTTCAAAAGGTCCGGGCACAGATCCTTTGTTGCTTACTTTGGAAACGATTTAAGAGCAGTAAAAATAGATGACTATTGGTATAAACTGGTGCCATTTTTGCTTAAAGATTTTTAAAGACTTTTTGGCCGTAATAAGTCACGTGACCTAATTTGCATAACATTTGTATGTCAAAATGACAATAATTGCAAACTTATTAGCCTTCCAAAGTTTTACGCTGTTACAAATAAAGCCTCAGAAGATAGACCACCCCCTCACTTTTTGGGCGAAATAACTAGCGAGCCATGCCTTAATTTACCCGAGATTTTATTCTATTTTACAATTTTATTACTAGTACATTCGTAGGATAATTTGTACTATAATCAGTTTAGTGTTTAGGAGGATTTTAGCATTTTAGAAGAATTTTATGCTATTATATTTTTAGGATAACTTGTATCATAATTATTTTAGTGTCCCCAATTAGTCCATATGGGCTAAACAAATTGACACTTAAATAAAGTTCTTATACTTACTTACTTACTTACTTACTTACTTACTTACTTATCGTGGGTCATTGTGGGTCTTTGTAGCTCGTCGTGTAGCGTGTAGGTCACTTTGGGTCATTGTAGGTCATTGTAAATCATTGTAGTTGATCGTTGTAGGTCATCGTAGGTCATTTTAGGTCATCATGGGTCATTGTGGGTCTTTGTAGTTCGTTGTAGGTCATTTTGGGTCATTGTAGGTCATTGTAGTTGATCGTTGTAGGTCATTGTAGGTCATTCTTTGTTTTATAGTAACTACGGATTTTAAAGCGGTAACAAACTTCACAACTCAGATAAATAAAATGTAGCTCTTCTGAGTTAGTGATGGTATTATCAGGAATTGCGTTCGCCATATTACTGGTATGCTTATAAATTTATTTGTTCGCTTTTTCGGATTTGTTCTGCGCGGAAATAACCTTTGACTGAACCGATCAGTTTACGGTCTCCAATAGTCTATAACACATCTTAATTGCTAATACTTGAACTGGAGACCTCAAAAGTTGTGCCCTCGACAATTAAGGATTAACTTCTTGTATTTCCAAAGTTTATCAAATGACCTCTTCACTATGCGATTCCGGCCAGTTTGTGAAAACTTTGACTGAACTACTATTGAATGGGGGATATGATTACCTATTCTTATCAGTCAGCTCTTGCCTATTTATCACTTTAAGATAAATCGATTATAATTACAATAATTTTGCTCTTCGACAAGTCGGGTGCCATCTTTCCCAATTTACAGGGTAACGGCTTTTAAAAAATACTATTTTGAAACCTTTAATGTTATAAAGTACTATTTGACCGCGTGAATGGAAAGTGACTCATGATCATTGAAGTTTTCACTGCGTAAAACGGCATAAAGGGACATATGTCCCATCCGAAATATCGTGTTTTCATGATTTTGGCCAGGAGCTTGCTTTACGCTTGCCTTATTATTTTGAAATATGAAGAAAAATCGCCAAAAAAGATGAACGCAGAGAAATATGACCTAAAGAAACAGAATGGCAATTTTGACTTCTTTGACTTCCCTGATAAACTATAATCCACTTCCATCCTTGTAATCCTGCACTTTATCTCCAAACTACTGTTTCAGTTTTGCTTTATATATTATTTTTATACAATTTAGTTGTATATTTGGTGGCATTTGCCGCAATATAACATAGAGGTTAAGAAAGTAAAATTTTGTTCTTTCAGCGCGGGGACACTATGATTGACACATTGTCCCTTAGTTGTATTCACAACAGATTATACTCGCAAATTTAGTTCGTATCTGTTTCAAAAAAGAGTAGAACAATGAAACAAAACTCGGTTTCTCTATTCGATCTGTCTTTTTAGTGGATCAAATATTGATATTTTCAAATAATAAACTCTTGTGAGAGGTGTTACAGAATTGGAATAAAACATAACAAGACAGAGTCAAATTATAACATTGCTTACACTGAAAAAACAGACAACGTAATCTGTTTTCTGAGTTCCTCCTTTGGCAAAGTGCTATTCCGTTACTCCTGAGATCCTATAGTTGCTGATGCCAGTTCCCAGAGTGGTAGCAATTATCATCAGGTGACTGTGACAAATGCCCGTACGTAGTTTAAAATTTTAATGATATGCATGTAAATGAATGGGTTAGGGAAGTAGTTATCCATTGAGAAAGCTGGCTCACTTCTATTTCACGCTAATTTCAAACGTTTCTCATTGCGTAGTCATTCCCTGAGTTACGCAATAGCAACTCGTTCCTCATATCACACAACCTATTCAAGTCAATGGGAAACGTGTCAGATTAGTGTAAAATAGATTTGAACCAGTTCTCACAATAAACTACACAATAACATACGTTCGAAATTAGCGTGAAATGGAAGTGAGCCAGCTTTCTCAATGGATAACTACGACCCCCTCAAATTCAGCATAAAATTCTCTCCCAAAAACTCGGCATAAAATTCTCTCCCAAAAATTCTGGCTCACTTTCTTTCTCAAAAAAAATTCCCCAAATACTTATTGGGGGGAAAAATTTTGGGAAAAGAAAAGAAAATGTCTGATTCCGAAGATGAAGATGAGGAAATAGATGACACTCCTGAACTCGTTCAAGACACTTTCACAACAGCATGGCCTTCTCATAAAAATTTCAGACTGGAACATTTTAAAGATGTCATCCGCAAAAATCAGGGGAAGAACCAAATTCCACTTAAAGATCTTGAATTTTATCAAAAAGAAATTCTCTCCCAAATTCCCCTTCATGAAGTCACAAGAAAAAAAGTCAGGGAGTTTGTTAAAGCTTCCAAATGGAAAAAAGTCAATGGCAACGATAGTAGTTGAATAAACGCGGTTCCCGGTGCATCCTCGGGCCCGTTACTTTTAACGTAAAACTTATCCCCAACTTATGCACAATAGTAGCTCAAAATTTCGATTAGCCTCGTTATGTTCGAAACAACAGAAGTCAACAAAAATATTCCAGAATCTCATTTCTCATTTTCTCCTAAAATCTCCCACATTTTTCGAATCTCATTTACTGTCCTAATTTACCAGAAATATATTGCCATTGATTGAAAAAATGCCATTTCATTTTCTGCTAAATCAATTTTCCAACTATCCCTAAAGTTCACATAATTTGAAAACGTTCCTAATAAGGGGCCCTTCGGCTCCACCGGGAACCGCGTTTATTCAACTACTGTGTCAAAAAAACTGGGAGAATATTTGGTTGACAAAATAGATTTCATTTTCGTTTCCAGAATCTGGAGTGGTTTTTGAAAAAGTTTTTCAAAAACCAGTTATAAAAAGTCTGCGATAAACAAATTCGTTGACCAAACTTGTCAAGCCACATTTTGAATTTTTTATCCAATGGATAAAAAATGAACAAAGAAAAACTTTTCACAATCGAGGGGCAAGATTTCTTTTCTCTGGAGGAAATCAAAATTGCACTGGCTGAAATAAGAAATCATGCAACTTTGATTGATCCCAAATTTTACAAAGCAACAAGTGGGTTGACGGAGGAAGAAATCGCATGGATGCATTGGGCTGAAATTGAAACCAAGATTCAGAAAGCCGTTGACAAGGTAAATGGTTTTCTTCCAGTCAAAACTGAAAAAGACAGACAGTTTGGAGAAATGGATTTGGAAATAAAATGATTTTTTTATCTCCACCAAGAAAATGAATCCCGAAAAAGTTTCCATTCCCGATATCACTCTCCAAGAACCTCAAAAACGAACCTCTGGAAAGATTTCATATTGTCTTCTCCCATGTTCTCTCGATGACAAAAAACTTCAACTGAAACTCCAAACAAAGTTTAAAATCTTTGCTCATGAAGGAGATTCTTTTTCATTGGGAATCAATCTCCCTGAAGAAAACATTCACTTTTTCCGTAAACTGGAAAATCATCTTCGCTCAGCTGCAATGAAAAAACAACCGGAAGTGAAAAAACTTTCTCCATCTTTTGCTAAGTTTCACGCGGAAGATTTCACTCTCTTGAAAGTGGATAAATCTGAACAGGAAAAGATTTTCGCAAAGATTTATCCTTCCAAAATCCCCAAAACAGATTTCTCTTGTCGTTTTTGGGAGTTGGTTGATGGGAAGAAGAAAAAACCCATTCTGAAACAAGAAGAACTCATTGGCATGCCACTTTTTGGGCAAGTTGTCTTTTCCATCAAACATCTTTTCTGCGGAAATGTTAAATCAATCACAGCGATTGTGGATGAAGTTCTTGTGGAGGAAATGGTTCAAACTGCCTCAGCTTTTGATGATTACGAAGATAAAAATGAGGATGAAGATGAAGTTTGATTTGACATCTCAGATGTGAAATCATTTTTCCAAATCGAAATGAAAAGTTGTCAATCAGGAGGTATACAGGTGATTCTGGAGAAAACTTTTTTTGAAATGAAAAACAAAAATAAAAAAAACTTTTTTCATTTCAAATAAAACTTTTCTCCAGAATCACCTGTATACCTCCTGATTGACAACTTTTCATTTCATTTCATTTTTTTATCTCAAAATCTGGGATAAAAAATTCATTTCATTTTCCAAAGTTGTCAATCAGGAGGTATACAGGTGATTCTGGAGAAAACTTTTTTTGAAATGAAAAACAAAAATAAAAAAAAACTTTTTTCATTTCAAATAAAACTTTTCTTTCAAACCACCTGTATATCTCCTGATTGACAACTTTTTATTTCTTTTTTTTGTTTCCATTAAAATGTGGAACCTGATTGATATGGAAACTGGAGAGAAAGTGGCTTCAGTGGATTCTATGTCAGCTCTTTCTCCCTATATGGAATTGACCAGACAATATATCTGTCGTTGTTTGAAAGCAGGAAAAACAACATTCCATCTCAAAGATGGAAGAAATCTGGAAGTAGTGAAAACTGGCATTCCACTAAAACCTATCACTCCACCTAAACCCAAACGCGTGAAAAGATGGGTTCATCTCACTTCTTTCGAATATTATTACGGTGAGTTCTTGAATATCCAACATTCACAAAATCCAGCGATCCCCCTCTCAGATCCTAGATGGGATTGGATCTGGTTCCAGCTCAAAAAGCTGATGAAAAAAGAATTTGGGGATGAGATGGAGATTGACATCCCAGAGGAAACAAAACCAGTTGACATCGTCCCAAAAACGGAACCAGAGAAAGAAGAAAAACCAAAACCACAACCACCCATCCCTCAACCACGAAGACAAAAAATTCCACCTATCCCTCATCCACGAATTCCGCCCATCCCCCAACCACGAAAACTAAAACCACCTATCCCTCAACTACAAGATCAAATTCCTTCTCCTGTAGAGGAGGAAGTTGATTGGGACAATCTCTCATCCAAGGAACGAAAGAAATATATCAAAAGACGAGAAAAGGAAATAGATGAAAATATCGCTAGAATAGAGGAAGAAGAGGATAAAAAACAGGCTATAGAAGAACAACTTTGGGTAAAAAAGCGCCTTGAAATTTGGAAGCGCATATTAGACACCTTCAATGAATTCACTCCATGGGAAGATAGCAGTGTGGATAGACTGGCTGGAGAAAATGACAAACAAGTAATCTTCAACCTAGATTCATTTGACTATGGAGTTGTGAAAAACTATGAGGATTTTGCTCAGTTTTTTCATGAACGTTGTTATGGATCTTTTCCCAGCGAAGAAGATTTCAATTATTATCTCCCAGAAGGACAATGGAGGTTCCGAGCTCGAGGTCAGTTTTGGGAGGAGGGAAATTGGATACGAGTTTTGTTTATCAAGAACTGAGTTTTTCATTTCCCAGAAATGAAAAATCACACAAATCGTTTTTCATATTTTTTCTCAAACTTCTCCAAATCCAATCCCAAATCAATCACAATCCCATCAACTGCTATCATTGCTGGAAGAAATTCATTTCGATCAAATTTTCCACTTCTCAAAGCAAAACGCAGATCAGTCAATGTTTTCTCGTAGGTTGTGAACGCGAACTTTGTCATTTCAATTTTGTTTGCATAATTCTTCATTTCATTTCCCGTTTTCAACATCAGTGCAACACCGGAAATCACTCCCAAAATCACTGGATTCAAAGTCACTCCTCCAGCAATTGCGCCAATCGCAACAAGAGCGGATGAAGTCAAATTCGCAAGCAAATTCATTCGCTTGAAATGTTTGTGAGCTCTTTTCAAACACCAAAATCTTTTATGATAAAATCGATAGAATTGCTTGATTTCCTCCAATTCTTCTGGTAGAATCTTTTTGCTTATGTGGTTGAAGCTGAATATTTTTTGTTTGGTTTTCTTTCCTTTCATTTTCTCTGGAGAAATCATATTTGAATCATGATTGTTGCTTTTGCTTTCCGAATCTCATCAGGTTGAATGAGTGCCAGAAAGAAAGATTTATTCTCTGCAATGTGAACGTTGAAGATGAATTCGAACATTCCAGGAGGCCCAGTGTTGGAAGGAGTTTTGTTTGTTCTAACAATAGTTGTGAGTCGCGTGGCAAGGATCATCTGAAGATTTGCTGACACAACAGGTTTTCCCCCAGAGTCAGTCACGAAAAGAACGACTCTTCTCAGTTGAAAGTCAACTCCCCAATACTCCCAAAAAGTTTCATCTTTATGATTTGAGAAGATGATGCATTCACTGTTTGTTCCTTTTTCCCATCTTGCCAAAACAAAACTCTTTGTAGGACGACGGGGAAAATTCAGCAACTTTTGCCCATTCAAATCCAAGTCTCTCTGCATAACCATCTTTCCTGAGTCAAAGACGAATGGAGAATCATAAACAGAACTTGGGACATCCACGTGGGATCCTGGCATTCCATAAACGATCAAATGAGTTGTTCCCAAAGAAGGAGATGATGCTGTTCCCTGCCATTTCAAATCCAAAAAGACGAATTCAGGGGGAGAAATCTGCCATTTATGCATGTGAATGATTGATCGAGAATAGTTGGAAAACTTCTTCATTGATTGTTGGTTGATATTCACTCCACTGAAACACTCGTCATGGCCTCGGGAAAGAACTCAACAACCAAAGTGAATTCTCCTTGAGGCAGATTTCGCATATTAAATCCCATTCTCCCAGAAAACAGATTTGAAGAATCTTTCCCAATGATCAGCTGAAACGCCTTCTTATTGAAATGATGCGGAGAAGATGGGAAATCCACAACGCCCACAACTTGCAAATCATGCCCATTGAAAGATTCCCCCGCATCACCCATGAGAAAATGAAATGCATCTTTCAGATTTCCAGCGGGAGAAATGGATGTTTCATTCACGAATTTTTTCAACTCATTTTCTGTTTTGGTTCTGCCAACAGCGATCTCTGAATCAACCCAAGATTTTGGCGTTGCATCGTTGTCGTTTATTGGATCCCCCAGATTTATTATGTTTTTTTCCCCATATCGATTGGACCTGCCATTGTTCCTCCAGACTTGGAAAGAACAGTGTCAGCCACAAACTTAATTGATGATTTCACCAAATCAACATGTTGATCGACATATTTTTTGTTGGTTGCTTGATCGATTGCTATTGGATCTTTCACGTTATAAACGAATTGGTTTCCCATATCCAAACTTGTTTCCATTGGGAATGTTTCTTTCCGACTGAGAAAGATATTATTTCCGTCATTATAAGACAACAGATTGTTATAGTGCACGGCAAGATAATCAAAAGTTTGTTGCTTTGAGTTGATCACGTTATAACGATGTTTCAAATCAATGTCTTTCGTTACTTCATGCGTGTGAGCAGGTACAGCTGGGTGATATTTTTTCAGCGTTACCATGTTCACCGCAGAAAGATCATCGTTTTCATCGGTATCCAGATTTGTGATCAACTTTCGATCCATGTCAATTTCACCGGGAAGAATCAGTTTCTTTCCCCTGAGGTCCAGATCTCCAGTCATATGGGAAGAACCATCAACCTCCAAAGAATCTGCTCTCAGTTGAATTAGTTTGGTTTCCACACTGCTTTTCAACGAGTCAACTTGATGTTTTGTAACTGCATCACCATTTCCTGTTCCTTCAGCGACATTAACTAGTTTTCTGTTTGACATGTCATAATCTCCTGTGGATGTCAGTTTAAAACCAACTCCTGGCAAACCATCTTTTCCATCTCGACCTCCATGTGAGGTGCTTGTTGTTTCAGAAAGTAATCCATTTGAGTAGCTCATTTTAAAGTCTTTCATCAAAGTTTTTGGCAATGAATTTCCTCGGCTTATCCACATAGAGGAAAGAAAACGGATCACGCGTGGCTTTCAGATAATCTTCTTTCTTGATGTTGTTTTCCCTGCAGATCGCAGTAATTTCTTTGTTGCTTGGGAATTCAAAAATGCAAAGATGCGAGCAATTCAAGCGGATATCTTTTGGTGTTTGGAAATAACTTTGTGAAAGATAAATCACAGAACAATTCTTGTGCCGGCCTTGGATAAAATAATCAACCAATGGCTTTTGGTTTTTCTCGCAAACAAAATCGTCAAAAACAACCAGTTTTTGATTCTCCCCAGATAATTCCGAAACTGGGATGATTTCATCCTGGGATGCTTCCACGATGTTATATCCAGCTTCTTTGCTGATTGGGTGAAATGTTTTCAGCAGGTGTTGATATTTGGCTTGGTCCAGATTTTTCGCATAGAGGAAGATCTTATCGTAGAAAAGCAATCTCAAAATCATATCCAGGAGAACGTTTGTTTTTCCAGATCCTGAAGGACCACAGATCAACATTCTGAAAGTTCGATCCGGCATAAAAGGTTGCAACTGTCGAAAGTTTGTGATTGGGTCATGGCAATCATAATTTGGAATCTTCATTTTATTTCCCAGAAGACAAATTCAGATGAACATCTTGTTCAACATCATGTTCTTCATCCAAATTCATGTTTGTGGACTTAAAATGAGTTTATTGAAATGGAATGAAATGGCCAAAAGCAAATCTGCTTTGGGGAAAAAAATCAACTTTGTTCACGATGTCATCACCCAGAAAAAGTTGGGTGAAGAAACAAGCCAAACTGGACTGGCAAAAATGTTCCGTCCCATAACAGCAAAACTAGATGATGTTATTGCGTCGAATTTGAGGCAGCCAGCTTTGCCAGTTCGGAGGAGGCAACCAACAACCTCAAAAGTTGATTCAAGCATAGATTATCTTCCGGAAGTCGATCCATTTGAAGAGATGGATGTTGGAGGTTTGTTTGACGATGAGATTGTTCCCCCGCAAGCAGCTAAACAAATCCCAGCAAATCCACCAACATATGAAGAAATAATGGCAGAAGATCCCGATCCCTCACTTCAAGAAGAAGATGATCCTCCTAAATATGAAAAAGTCCTTGAGGAAGAAGCAAATGAGATTTTGGCAAATTTGAATCTTGCTGATTATGATACAGTGGAAGAAGTTCTCAAGGAGAACGTCTCAGCGCAGCGGAAAAACAATTATCTCAACAACATTCTTAAGATTGCGAATCATCGGAAAAATCAACTGAAAGGGTATAAAGCGTCTTGGACTAAAAAGTTTAACAGGGGAGAAATAACTGCAGAGCAGAAGCAAATACAGCATCAAGGAATAGATCGTTCATTCCAAGCAATAAATGACTACTTGAGGCATTACAAAGAAAAAATGGGAACATTTTCAGGTTCTGGGTTGAAAAGAAGAAAAAAAGGTGGAGCCATTCGTTTTTTCTCCAATCCCAAAGAACTTCTCAAGAAACTGGAGGTTATCATTGGCTCCATTCTTGCTGGAAACACAAATCTAGCAATCAGAAACACTGGAGTGGGCATTCTTGATCTTCTCCTGAAAGAGTCAGTTATCAACAAATCCCAGCATGAAAAGCTGTTCAAAAACTATTTCAAAACATAAAATGGAAAGAGAAATCGTCCTGTCATCTTACGCCGTTAAGAATAGACAAAACAAACCTGCAGATTTCACAACAAAATTTAATCGTCCAATTATTCTTGATCCGAATGAACAATATGTTGTTGGGCTGAAACGAATCATCAATATGAGTTTTACGTGGTATAACATCAATCCTCAATATGAAAATCAACTGATCAGGTTTTCCTCTGATGGTGGGAACACATTTTCCGATATTGCTTTTCCTGCTGGAGTTTGGGGGTATTCTGGGGTGAATGATTTCATTCGGGGAGCAACAGTGGTGAAAGTCGCTGGAAAAGAGGATGTTTTTCCAATCAATCTGGCCTTCAGCAATGAAACTTTCAGAGTGACAATCACATTGGCTGAAAATTATCAACTGGATTTCACCCAATCGAATTTCGGGGAGCTTGTGGGTTTTGATAAAAAGATTCTGAAAGAGAAAGTTAATATTGGTCCCAGAGTTCCAAACCTCAGTCAAGATACTGATATGCTGAACATTCATTGTGATTTGACAAATGATTCACTTGTGGATGGGGAAGAGACTGATATCATCTATTCCTTTTCCACATCTGTTCTACAGGCATCATATAGTTTTGAGCGTGAACCCATAAAAATAGCATTCTGCCCTGTGAATAAAAACACGATCAGCTCAATTCGAATCTATATCACAGACGGGAAAAGAAGAATTGTCAACTTGAATGGGGCAGACACAGCATTCTCGTTGATATTAAAAAAAAAGACTATAAAATGAAAGCATATGAATTTTCTCGAGTTTATCACCCCAAACTGGGGAAGTTTGTTTATAAGCACAAAGGAACAGGCATCATTTTTGATTCCATCTTCAAGCCACTGAAAAAGATGGCAGGACCAGCCATGAAAGGAATTCTCAAGAAAGTTGCGAAACCATTTGCGAAAAAAGCTTTGGACGCAGGAATTTCTCACGCTGGGGAAAAAGTGGGTAAAATGGCAGTTGAAAAATCAGGTGATTTGATCATGAAAAAACTGGGAAACATGAAGATTGGAAAACCATCTGCGAAACGAGGACGAAAACCACAATCACTCTCAGCTTCACTCTCAGCTTCACTCCCTGCTTCGCTCTCGGCTTCGCTCTCGGCTTCGCTCCCTGTGAAACAACCACAGAGAGAAAGTGCAACTGACATCCTGAATAGACTGATCAGTGGCCAAGGAATTTAAAATAATCTATCAAAATGGCTTTTCGATCGAATGAATATCTCCAAAGAAATGAATTAGTAAGATTCCAGTTGGACAGTGTAATCAGAGCTCCAGCTAATGGAGAACATCAAGTAAAAAATGGTTATAAATTCACCATCAATGACAGATCAGCGTTTTATGACTGGCATAACGCTTATTTTGAAGTGCAATTTCAACTCCAGAAATTAGCAGATGGTGCTGGATATGCTGCTGCTGATAGGATAACAGTGTTGAATGGCTCACATTCCCTGATAAAACACATGACAATCAGATCTGCAGGGAAGATTGTTTATCAACCTGACAATCTGCATAAAGTTACTTTTGTTAAAAATCTATTGGAATACTCAGATGACTTCAGCAGATCAGTCGCAAAAAACAGTTTCTGGTATTTGGATGTGAATGCGACAACAGCTGCGAATAACACAGGATTTGAAGCGAGGAGAATACAAACTCAGGCAGTTCGAGACAATGGAACTGGAGGTGCTAAAGATGTTAATGCAATTATCCCCCTGAATCGTTTCTCCTTTTTCGAAGAACTGGAAGATAGGATGTTGGTCCCAATGCAGCTGCAATTCGAAATTAATCTTCAACAGGATGATGAATTAATTCATATGGCAAATGGTACAGATCCTGGAAGAGTTGTGGTGAATCGATTTTTGCTTTGGGTGCCGAGATTGACACCAAAAGATTCTCTTTATGACAAATTTATCAGTTCATTCCTGAAAGAATCACAATGGAAATATCTGAGGGAGATATATGATCAATCACCTCCTACACAATCATCAGGATTCTTCCAGATTTCAGCGAGCATTGATAATGTAAAGCATATTTTTGTCTGGTTGAAAAGAGCAGCTCCACCCAATGATGACCCTGCAGAAGATAACCCATATCTCTTTGACACTTTCAAGCTGAATGCAGCAAATGCAAACTCATCCCTGTCAACTTGCAGATTGGAGTATGGAAATGGAGTGTTTTACCCTGAAACTGACTATGACACGGAATCGAAAGTCAGAATCTTCAATGATGTCATGGCTTATGCAATGAGAAAAAATGACTTCAACACTGGTACTCAGTTGAATTTGGCTAACTTTCAATCACTTTATAGCCTCATTTATTTCGACTTGTCTTACCAAGCTGAAAAACCAACAAGAGATCCCAAGCAGTTGATATTTCGATATACGCTGAATGCCAATGCAGCTGCAGCCTTCCATGTGCATGCAGTCGTTCTTTATGAGGAAACAGCTAAGATTGATAAAGTTGGAAATGAGCTGGTCATTGCCTAAAGCGGAGCGAAAACATATGTTATCATTAAAAATGACAACATATCGCCCATATAAAGTAAATTTGTCTGAAGGACAAAAACAAAAACTTGGAAGAGCATTCAGAACAAACATGCCTATCACCCTGAGATTGAAAAACAATCAAACAAGTGGAAGCGATGAGCTGATGCTGACAACCACTCAAATAAATAAAATTTCCAAAGCTGCATCGTTGGGAAAAGGAGTTGAAGTGAAGATAACAAAAGCTCAAATCAGAAAAGTGATGAAACAAGGTGGAAGTCTATTTTCTGCTGTTGTTCCTTTAGTGAAAACATTAGCACCAACCCTGGGAAAAACACTTGGATTGTCAGCATTGGCTGGACTGGCAAGTGAAGGAGCGAGTCAAGTTGTGAAAGCAATCAGCGGAAAAGGAGCGGGTCAAGTGGGTGGATTTCTCATTCCCCAAGCTAAAATTCAGAAACTGATTGACAATAAAAATTTGTTGACAAATAAACAGAAACAAGATATTTTGGTTGCCCTTCAATCAGGGGGGCAAGTAGTTGTGAAACCATCTGCCAAACAATCTGGTGGAGCACTTGGCACCATTCTGGCAAGTATTGGAATCCCATTGGCTCTTGACATGGTGAAAAACCTATTTGGAAAAGGAGCGCCAAGAGTTGGCAGACCAAAAGGAAAAGGTGCCCCCAGAGTTGGACGACCAAAAGGGAGCGGAGCGACCTCTGGAAAAGGTGCCCCTAGACTGGGAACTCCTTGGGCAAGACCTCCTCCATTCATTGGAAGTTGGAGAAACTCTGTTGGAATGGGGAAAAAAAAATCAAAAAAGGGCAAAGGACTTCTGCTGGGATCGAAAAGTCCATTCAACAGCATTCCAAGACGATGAAGGAGAAACTCTTTCGGATGTTTTCTGCTAACAATAATACAATATACTGGGACAAACTGGACAGGTTAGTGGATCAATATAATAACACTTATCATTCAAGCATTAAGATGTCACCCGCAGAGGCGAGCAAACAGAAAAATGAAACAAAGGTTTTTGCTAATCTTTTCGGCGACATGATTTATGCTAAACACAACCCAGCAAAATTCAAAGTCAACGACAAAGTCCGAATTTCAAAATACAAGCGAAAGATATTCGACAAAGGTTTTACCCCGAACTGGACAGAGGAGATATTTGTCGTCGATGAAGTTTTGAACACAAATCCTCCGACGTATAGGTTAGTCGATCTGTTGGGAGAAAAAATAACTGGATCATTTTACGAGGCGGAACTCCAAAGGACAAACCAAAGCGTGTTTCGCATTGAAAAGGTTATTCGCCGCGATCAGAAGAAAAAGAAAGCCTTGGTTAAATGGAAAGGATATCCCGATAAATTCAATTCCTGGGTTCCGCTGAGTGATGTGGAAAAGCTATCTTAGAAAATATGAATGTTTTACATTCATATTTATGAAATAACACTTCTTTCTTTCAATTCCCGGTGGATTTCCCAGAGGAGACAACTTTGTTTTTGAAGATCATTTTTGAGAATCTTGTGTTCCTCTTGGAGGTTGACAAATGATTCAAAGAGGAGTTCTATTGTGTCTTCCTCTTCTTCATTTTGCTCTGCTTCTTCCATCTCCGAATCAGAGACAATAAATTCCTCGTCAAATGTTGTGGGGGTTTCGTCTTCGCTCCTTTCTTCTTCCTCTGAGCATGTGGAACAATCTTCATGATCACTGGCTTCCATTTTCTTTCCATTTGTTTTTTTTGAAGATGGTTTGGATTATTTTTTCCTGTTCTGCCCTTCTTGATGGAAGAATAAGCAGTTTGAAATCATCTTCATTTGGATTGAAACCATTCTTTTTCAACAGGGTGAAAAGAACTTGGTTGAAATTAAGAAACTTTTTTCGCTTGAGATGAAGATCATCATATGTCAGTGAGAAATATTTAAAATCATCAATGAGAAACTTTTCCAGATGCTCATAATCATTTCCATCGTGATTTGTTATGTGATTGAAAATTTCATGATCGTTGCCATTGACTTTTTTCCATTTGGAAGCTTTAACAAACTCCCTGACTTTTTTTCTTGTGACTTCATGAAGGGGAATTTGGGAGAGAATTTCTTTTTGATAAAATTCAAGATCTTTAAGTGGAATTTGGTTCTTCCCCTGATTTTTGCGGATGACATCTTTAAAATGTTCCAGTCTGAAATTTTTATAAGAATACCATGTTGTTGTATATGTTTCATGAATAATTTCAGGAGTGTCATCTATTTCCTCATCTTCATCTTCGGAATCAGACATTTTCTTTTCTTTTCCCAAAATTTTTCCCCCCAATAATTATTTGGGGAATTTTTTTTGAGAAAGAAAGTGAGCCAGAATTTTTGGGAGAGAATTTTATGCCGAGTTTTTGAGAGAGAATTTTATGCTGAATTTGAGGGGGTCGTAGTTATCTATTGAGAAAGCTGGCTCACTTCTATTTCACGCTAATTTCAAACGTTTCTCATTGCGTAGTCATTCCCTGAGTTACGCAATAGCAACTCGTTCCTCATATCACACAACCTATTCAAGTCAATGGGAAACGTGTCAGATTAGTGTAAAATAGATTTGAACCAGTTCTCACAATAAACTACACAATAACATACGTTCGAAATTAGCGTGAAATAGAAGTGAGCCAGCTTTCTCAATAGATAACTACTTAGGGACAATCAAAGGAGGAGAAAATATTTGTTAGGGACCTGCTTAACTTGTTTAGCTAAAGAAAAGGTTTCAAAATGAAAAAAAATGTGTGACACCAAGTATTTGTCAGTTGATGAAGTAATATATGAAATACGAGAGACAGTGTTTCGCCGCATTTTCAAACTCCGACAAAAGAGTTAAAAATAAGACGCACACCGGAGTACTTTTGACGAAATTTTAAATGTAACTAAAAAGTAAACGTCGTCTTAAATACAAATGGCAAAAACGAATAAGACTTCAGGAATTAAGATTGAAATAAGAATTTGTATTAGCTTAAACCTGTTGAGGATTCAATTCACCTTATGAAAACATGTATTCGATATTCTTCCGCCTTAGTAAATAAAAAAAAATAGTAAATACGTCCTGTTTGCCACCCACAAATAATAGCACTTGTACGCTTTGCTTGTCTATGTTTTTCTTAAGAAATCACTGACAATTCTTATTCATTTCAATCAAGAAAACAATAGGGAAATATATTAACCTAAAAAAAAACGACAAAAAAAACAACAACAAGAGAACACGAACTCAGTACCTGCCATGTCAGGTCACGCTTGCCCGATTTAGTGGGAAATCCGCGGAAGTGGAAGTTACAGCTTCTCGTGCAGTTGTGAGTCAGTATGGTGCTTTAAAATACTATTAAGTCCGGAAAACATCGCTTATTTATTTAATTATTTTGAAAGTGACATTGATCCCACTAGATTATGTATGAAAACAGAGAATGTGAAAGTCTCCTACAAAGCCATTCTTGTAGAATCGTGGGCTGCGTTGGAGACTAAGAAGACCTCTAAGAATGTGGTGAATAGACCTAATTCGAAAAAGGTTTCTAAAAAACATAAAACATGGGTCTCCTTGATATCTTGATATTCAGTATGAACAATAACTACACCGGAGTGAGCGCACTATTTTATTATTATTATTATTATTATTATTATTATTATTTTTAGCGCGCCACACGTGGTTTTTCAGAATATCAGTGAGGTTCATGTTTTATGTTTCAATTTTTATAAAGCGTCGACACAACTACAAGGTTGCAGCATTTGTTCGTTTTCTCTCATATACCACAAAGACGTGTGCGAAGAGTTGCCACCTGCCTTTTGAGAAACAAATAATCAATTTTACAATTTCTAACAAAACCGTGTAAGACTGAAAATTAATATTCAGCCGTCTGGAGCTTACATATAGCCTTTCAAAGTTTACTGCACAATTGCAGAGCTGTTGTGGACCATGGAGGAATTCGATGATAACATTTAGAGAAGCTTTGTTGAGTACATGTTCAAATGTAGGAAAAGAAATGGCGACGACCAAACACGGAAACCAAACGAAGCACAAGTACTGATAGTGAAACTTAAGATATGATGATCTTGAAGGCAGTACATTATTGAGAAAACTCAACTTTTTTGACGAAACAAAAGTGTGGATATTAATTGATGACATTATTATTTACTGATCTCTGTTGATTCTATAGCATAATAAAGATATTGTTAATTACAATTAATTAACTCCATGTCTCTTAATCCCACATTCTTGGGCATTTTTTTATGTTCAACAGCTAGAATACGTTTATAGTTTCAGAGATGTCAGCTTTAAACATAAAAGTCTGGTTCCAAACATACTAAACGCTACCATGTTAGGAATTCATCATAATTTATGGGTTGGGTTGAACACGAAAGAGGAAAAACGTTATCTTTGGTAGGCTCCTCCAAAGTCTTGTACCCAACCTTATACTCGTTATTTTGTCTCAATCAAAATGTCTTGGAAGCTCGGAAGTTTGGGGCTTTAACCCTCGGTCGTACAAGGGGGGGGGGGGGGGGGATGGTTGCCACCCCCCTTAAGGTTTTTCTTCCATATTTTAAAGACCATTTAAGATTAGCACATGCCGTTTTCAGTAGCTGTTTATTTATCCTTGTTAAATTGTATGTTATTTTGCAACTCTAGCAAACAATATTTGCAATTTCCGCATTTTCCCAAACATTTTGAATTTTTAGTAAAATCCAAGATGGCGGCTATCTTGGCGGCCATCTTGGATAACGTCACGGACCCCCAGCAGCGCCACAACCCATAATATTTACCTTATCTTGTAGAGCAAATCGCGGGCTATCTATTAGATGTAAAATATTTCCGAAATATTGCTACATCGCAAAAACCCAAGGGGGGGGGGGGGGGGGGGAGGGGGTTGGGCAACTTTTCGTATTTCGAGCAACGTTTGTCATTTTGAGCAACTTTTTGCATTCTGAGCAATTTCTAGTTTTCTACCAATTTTGAGAAATCGGAGCAGCTTTTAGTGCTTAAATTGGCCTTGCTTCCATATCTCACAATGTTTTATTAGACTATTTATGAATTTCCTGTGTAAAAGAGGCCAGATCTTCCCTCCCCCTGCCCCCTTGGGCAGATGCATGAGCCAAGACAGCGAGAATGACCTTGTTGTTGCATATTACAGTAGTGCGGATTCCTCAGAGATCGAAACCAGTGACGAAGACCTGGTACCTTATTGAGAGTGACTCTTTATCATATTTTTAATTTTTTAGATTCTAGTTTCTTTGGTGTATTGTTAGTTTTTTAGTTTCTAAAGTTTCTTAGACTGAATCAGTGTGGTTTTAGAGATAACTTTGTAAAGCGCCTCGAGCAAATAGTGGATGTGTGCGCTATATAAATGAACTATTATTATTATTATTATTATTATTATTATTATTATTATTACAGTTACCTCGCCAAACTCGTTCTGGACGTAATATTGGGACACCATTTTCTCGATACCGTGACTGTTTTTTGTATTAGCTTTGAACTGCGATGTATGAACTAGTAGCCTTTCAGAGGCTCGCAACCATGTACCATTAGTGCCGAGAGCTGATCACCGAACGCATTTGTTTGAAAATAAAACAAAAATAAAAAATAAGATAACCCCTCCTCTTTGTATGCAGATTTCCCCTGACTCCCCCCCTAACCCTTACCCTAACCCTAACCCCCCCTCCCCCCTCCTGACTGTCCTGAATTTGTCGTGCTCCCACCCCCTTCATTCCTGCCAGCCCACCCCCTGACATAAATTATGAATGGTCCCTTGTATTGTTTGTATTGTGATCAGTTACTGTTTGTTTGATCAGTTACTGTTTTCAGCCAAGAGAACTTTGACGGCGTTGAATTCTCCCTCGCTATTTTCTTCGCCAAAGTCGCAGTCTTGTCGTTACAAGCTATAATTGCTGTCTTGACAAAGTCAGTCTGAAAAGTGTTGAACCAAGCACTTTTTCTACGCTCTGTTTTTTTGGGTCGGCGGATGAAATAGCTTCCGTCGGTTCCCGAGTTTTAGACTTCTTCTCCGCATAGGATACAAATTACTTCTCTGGCGATGACCGCGTGCGGAGCGCGTATAATTTGCGAGGTGTCAATCATTTTTTCGCGCCAAACATTACGCGTCTGATTCAGGCCCCGTCCACACGCAGTATCCGGATATTTTTGAATCCGCAACTTTTTTGTTGCGGATTAGAAAATATTCGCGCCCACACTTAGCGTATTCGAATCGTATTTGCCCGTCCACACGTATCCGAACTCGCTCTAGTACTCAAAATCGTTACGGATTCGTAAGCCGAATTCGCCGGATACGTGTGGATGGAAAGCTAATCCGCAACAAAAAAGTTGAGGATCGATAAAAAAATATCCGGATACGTGTGGACGGGGCCTCAAATTGTTGCAAGTGAAACAAGTCGTCCTTCGCGACTTAACTCAACCTCGTTTCCAGTTCTCCAAAAGGAGAAAACTCTGGGAAATTATGAACGACTAAAAAAGCGAAGGTCGACTTGTGGCAAGTCTACCACGACGGCGAAGGCAGCGAGAGCGGCACAAAACAATAGGATTCATGAACGAAAACAATGCCTCTGCACGTGCATTTTACATTTTGGTCCCTGCAAAACAACATCGTCAAATGATCAAATTATAGGTTTTATGGAGAACGTAAACACACGACGGTTTTCCTTTCTCTATTTAAAATTGAAAGTCGTCCCTACGAATTCGACAGGGAGCCAAAAATTGCCGCGTAAGCTAAGATGATTGACAGATCGGGAACGTTAACCTGCACTAAACTACCTAGCGAGTTGGTTTGAAAAAACCTTCAAAACCTAGCCCGGTTAAAAAAATTTTTTGGCACTTAAACATTAACATTTTTAAAGTTTTCCTGTTCTAAATGCAAGTGCCACGCAGCCACCGAACATTTTATGAAAAAAATCTGCCGTGTTCTTTGATTTCCATGGAAACCGCCAACACGGTATAAATTCGGTGAACGCCAAAAATACGCGGCCGCATCAGGAATTTTGTTAAACCAGTTAATTTTAATTAATTAATTGCAAATAACCCGGTTATAAACTACTCTAAATTTTTTTTACAACTCCATGCGCTCGAATACCTTCTTGTTTGTCGCGAGGATTATTTTTCAAACAACGGCATGTCAAAATCGGGGCGCCCTGCCCTGGTCAAATCTCGTGACGCACACCGCGTGCGCCCTGCTATTTTGAACGCGGAGAATGCCCTGGGGACGACTTTGCTTTTTAACCGTAACAGATTTTGGAGGGAGATGTATTCATGCCCTTGAGATTTAAATTTGTTTATACATAAGAGTCTTTTGAGCATTTCCCTGACAGATTGTAAGGTTTTCTCGCCTTCATATCAGTCATGGCTACGTCGACTTCACCGTTTATGTCTGGTATGTTTATGGATGACGGTGTAGATGGCTTGTTTTGTCGACGATACGTTGCTGTTCCCAAATACTTTGATCCTAACCTGGTATTTATCGGTTCGGGCGACGAACCTTTGAAATTATGCCAACGATTAATGGACGCCGTGGTAAATTCACCGAATCTTTTGACTGTACGACCGTCTATAAGTCTTTTGAGTATGATTCCTTCGGTTATGGAGGATCTGCCCGCCACCATGAAAGGATTACAACTTGTGGCCTTCGGCAAAAAATACAACTGGAAAGAAGACGAGCTTGAAGGGGTCTTTTACGTTACGAATTACGACACGTTAAGGTTGAACGGGCTAAAGAAACAAAAAGAAATCGCGGTAGAGGACTTTTTAGAGTGCAGAAACATTCCTAGGAACAAATTGTACGGAGTAATATTTCAGGAAAAAGAACCATTGTGGTTGAGTCCAATTCGCTCAGCTGAGGTGTACAACTTCAAGAAGCGACTAGCTGACGTGTTGAATGTGAAATCGGACAATGTTTTCTGGGTACAGAATCAACAAGGCATTGGGCATCTTATTTCTGTATCAATGAGTCGTATTTATCGATGGCGAGAAGACAAAGAAAGCGAGGTAAGTTTTTTCAAGAACATTCTGTAGTCCATATGCCTATTGAAAAATTTGCATGAAAATTGTGTAAACAAAATACTTCACAATAAATCGAGAAACCCAAATTGACACTCAAGATTGTCAAGTGTGTCGGATCTATTAAATTACAATGAAACTCATTATGTTTTAGCAGGATAATCTAAGATAAAGGCGTAAATTGTCACCAAAGATTATGTATTAATTAGCAACTGCTGTGAACTAAACTGGCTGGGGTGGATGGATATGTTCAGGCCCCGACCACACTAATGCGTTTTCAAAAGTCTCCGTTTTCATCTCGAAGAAAACAAAGCAAAATATTTTCGCCCACACTAGCGTTTTCGCATCGTTTTCACCTGTCCACACTAAAACGTCGAAAACGATGAAAACGACTGGGACCGGGACCGGGGATTGCGCATGTGTTAAAGATGATAGATGCTCTGATTTGGACTGGAACCGATGGCATGTGACGCTCTCAGTACGTCATCGTTTTCAAAAGTCTTCGTTTTCACCTGACCACACTAGAGATTTTACGTCACTGTTTTCAAAAGTCTCCGTTTTCACCTGTCCACACTAGAAACGAAGCATTTTCAAAACGATGCGTTTTCAAAAGTCTCCACTTTTGAAACCGTTTTCAAAAGTCTCCGTTTTCATCAGCGTTTTCGAGCGTTTTAGTGTGGATGAATAGACGAAAACGCATCAAAATGTATGCGTTTTCAAACGCAAAAAAAAAAAATTCGTTTTCAAACGAAAACGCATTAGTGTGGTCGGGGCCTCAGTTCTCAGCTGAAATTTAAGCTTAAATATTCAGAAAATCGTAATTATGTTAATTTTTGTTGTGGAAATAACCAAATTTTGCCCTTTCTTAATGACTTTATTAAGTACTAATAACATTTTCATTATACGTGTTGTTCCTCCTAAAATTTTACTTTTTATCTTGTGAATACCCAAAGCGTTAAACATGGTTAGCATGAGATTCCATCCACAGGGGCATAGCTTGGATTTTTCAAAGGGGGGGGAGGGGTCACACTGTGTCACACACAGGGTACTTACCAGATTGTCATGTCGACATCCACGCTATGTTTTACTAAAATTATCTCAAAAAGGGGGGTGGGGGGGGGGTTACCCCAGGACCCCCCCTAGCTACGCCCCTGATCCACCAACACCACCTCGGACGCCTTATTGAGACTTGTATAATGAAGTAACTGGTTAGCTTTCAGTTGAGGTTAGGGTTAGCAGTTTATATAGTTAAATTTAATATACATGTAGTTAAACAACCTGAGAAGCTAGGTGGTACTCTGGTATGGTAGGCTATGTAAGCCAAAGCCTTGCTGAGGTCACAGGTTCAATCCTGAGTGGGGATTTTAGATTTTCTTTTTTACACTTAAAAATGTACATGTATTGAAAATAAAATTCTAAGTGTCAACATTACATTAATATATAATTCTCAATGAGTATCTGAGGGGGTGTTATTGTAGTGGATGGAATCTAATGCTGACTGTAGAAGCTCGCTTGCTCAATCAGCTGTAAACAACATTGAGCCTGTAATATGTAATGGTCTCCTGCCTTACCCATGGGGGACAGCATTGGAGGGAAGGGAGGTTGATGAGTAAAACAAGGTTGATGAGTAGAACAAAGGGGTTTTAAGGAGGGGGGGGGGGGGGGTCCAATGGAACAAAATGCCTAGGAGAGAGGAGGGTTCGAAGGTGTGCAAAATCTTTAATTTAGAGCTTTTTGTAGTCACAAATTGGCTCATAGGAGCTGTTGTTCATCCAAAACTTTGATTACACTTTTCATAGAAAATAGTTATATTTATGTTAAATGATGCTGGGTCAGGACAAGTGTAAACAATTTAAAAGGAAAATGAGATTCATGTGCCAGGGGTTATTTTATAAACTCAATCATCATTTTTATCAGGGACTAAAACCACTATCAAGCATAGATGGCAAGTTTGCACACAAAAACAAGCAAGCAAGACTTTATACAACCACATGTAAAATTCTTTATTTGTATTTCTTTCTGTCTTAAGGAGAATGAAAAAATTGTGCATGGTAAGGTACAGCCTGAGACAAATGAAGAAAAGCAGAAGCAACTCCTAGAACCTACAACAATGCTTTTTGGTGAACTAGCAGAGAAGAATGGGTAACTATGTGAAATTGTTTTTTTTTTTTAATTTATGTATCATTTACTTTCATAATGCCTTGTGTGATGAAACTTGCATTTCTTGTAACAAAATCAACATGTCGTCAAGGAGATATTAGGGGACTTTAGATCGGACAACGAGTGCGAGATTGAGTACGAGTACGACTTTTAAAACTTAGTTCGCGTACTCTAAATAACCATTTACCACACAAATTTTATACCTAGAGTCTTCTTATCTTCTGGTTTGCAACAGGAAGGACTGACAGCTCTGGGGACGTGACTGGCTTTAAATTCAAAAGTCGTACTCGTCGTCCGATCTAAAGTCCCCTAATAAAACCATAATAGAGGACAACCACAAAATTAATGCAAAAAGCCTAATAATTGACTATAAATCTTAACATGAATATGTACCTGAGAATTTATCCAAGTGCTAAATTTATCAATCATTGTGATATCACTGAATCTTAACTGAGAAACACCCTGTAAACAAACTTGCAGTTCCTTTGCCTCACACTATAAAGGTGCAGTTATTTATAATTCCTAATTTGTAGCATTTTTTTTAGAACTTTAGCATCATCTTTTATATGCTTTTATTAATTTCTTATCATTACAATGTATTTATTTCAGTTATTGTTTACAGGGCCCACATTGATAGAAGTTAAAAAACTAAAGTGGTTTCCTTGTCTTAATTTTTTCAATGAATTATTATTATTAGGAACTTTCTGAAAACAGTTAGTTTAGCTGTAGTGTCATGCAGTACTTAAATGTAAATATATGGAACAGCTTACTCTCCGACTTACGGCAAGCAGATTCACGAAAGTGGACCTTTTTACCTTTGTCACGCAAAATTGCAATTTTCAGTTAAAAAAAAAAACATCTTCACAGAATGATTTATCAATACCAAATTAAGTAAACCTGCAAAGTTTCATAACACTCGGTTGTAATTGGACACCCACATGACCGCATGCCAATTTGTAAAATATAGGCGCGTGGATAACCAATCACAATCGAGAATTTTGTTATTGATACGATAACTTCCTTAATTGTACTCCACTCAGTCCAATTACTTAAACTGGTACTAACAATTTCCTTTTTTATTTGCTTTTCAGGATTGTTCTTGCTGAAGGTGTTTGAGAATTCAAGAGTACAGTCGAACTCGGTTAATTCAAATTCCCTTGGATTTACCCTTATGTTTTCAGTCATTTACTATCAGCTATTTCGAATTCGGCTATTTCGAACTGATCCTTCTTTTCCTAGACCTAAAATCAACCCCGTTATTTCGAACTTGTTAAGAACAGAATACATCAGAGCACAGCTGGAAACTTATTGCCTTTTATTTGAACTTATATTACGTAGTTGGTGACTTGACAATGCTTGATTTACGTGCAGTGTCCTATTACCGCTAAAAAATTCCAGCTGTTGTGGATCAGATATTAGGTATTCAATAACAAAACAACAGAACATTCAAAGATTTTTCTAGCAACAGCATCTGTTGATTTATCTGACATATCATCATCATTATTTAGTATATGCATACTGTATTTCATTAAAAATGATTCATTGTTTTGAACTTTTTTTTCATTTCCCCTGGGACTTTGAAATAGCGGGGTTCGACTGTACTTACATCTGACAGAATGATGTCAACCCATGTTTGGATTTGTTGTAAAGTTTTATTGTTCTGTTCAAAGAACTGCAACAAGGAAGATTATTTTTTTTACTAATATTGACTGTTCTTCACATTGCTTTGAAAAGGCAACTTTTTTTGTGAATATATTTAATAACAAGTGACACTGTGCTTATTCCATCAGTGTTGTTATTGAGATTTAGGAAAGCAAGCTATTTTGCTTGTAATTTTATGCTGATTAGTTAATTCAGTTTCTATTTATCTTCTGAATTCAGAGTTTTTGATAATCACAGGAAACATCATTTCAAGGTCACGTTCTGGTATTCAGTTCATTTACTAGGTATAAAATGTCACATTGTATTTTAGTGTGAATATGCACCAATGAAAACGAGTGCAAATATATGACATGTTATTACATTCTTGTGACCACACACTTGGAAAAACACTTTCAAACACCCCGATTTTGGAAGAGATGACTGTTGAAAAATAAACAATTTTATTTAACAAAAAGTTGTGTAATACGGCTAGAAATTTTACTCATCATTTTTTATTTTTTAAGCCTTGCACTTGTAAAAATACGCAGCCATATTACCCAAGTTTTTGCTGAATAACCTCTATACAGAGTATCCATATTTAAAGGACTACAAAGTCATGTCAGGCTATTTTAGTGGACTTTGCCCAAGCAAATATAGGTGAGGTGATATAATTAATAATTATTCAAATGCAGGGAGTGAGTTTCATAAGGATATCCAGTTAGCAAAGAAAGTTGTTGGGTATCATGATTAAGCACCCAGGGCCGGGTTGTTCAAAGCGCAGTTAAGCTAACCCAGGGTTAGCATCAATTTTGATTCCAGTTAAATAATAAATCAATGGAGATTTTTCCAAAGTATTTTTGCCCTTTAGTTTCGTCTCTGACTTGTCTTCGCATGTAACTTATAATTAGCTTTTGAAAACACTTCTAACAAGAGAAATTAAATCCTCGGTTAAGTTTTAATCTTGGGTTAGCGTTAACAGGCTTATGAAAAATCGGGCCCAGGTGTGTGACATCTTTTCACATAAGTCATGAAATAAAATCACCATCACCTAGACTTGTTTACTTTGTCACTTCTTTGATTTTGACCAAGTTTGAGAATGGCAGTCTTAATAAACAACTTCCTTAAAGGTTAGTCTGCCCAATAAATGCATAGATCAGCACTCACAAACCAAGTCCTGACAAGTTCAACTACCCATTTTTAACAAAAATCCAGTCATTAAAACCCAGTCTCCTTGTGTGTACTGCTCACGCGACTAGTCACTGCGACCAGACATCGGTAAAAACAAATCAATCCCTGCAACTGGTCCCTTTCTGCTAAGAACTATGGGGGACTATTATTCCAAGTGCTCACCACATCTCTGACCAGTCCTAAGGTACACCACACCCACCCAAGTCTGATTCTCAGATGTTCCGAGCTCATATGCTATGGGGACAGGGGGAGCCTGAGTGAGGGACCTCAATTTCAAGTTTTGCTGACCATGGCATCAAAATAATTGTGTGCATAATAACAATTTTTTTTAAAACAGCTTGTGCAACAACCCCTGCCTCAAGTTTTGTGCTTGTTGGCTTTTGACAGACTCCCCGAAGGGGAGGGACTCCCGTATAAAAATGATGGGGTGCTCTTCATACATTTTAGGGGAAGACTCGTTGCAAAGTATTGCTTTGTTAATAGCAATGCTATTATAAGCCAGGCTTCTGGCAGATGTATGGTGGCCGATTGCTGCCAATAGTTTTTTTCCCGTTTTTTATACCGAAAATTCAAAATGTAAAATGATTTAAACTTTTTTTAATCGGAAATTTAAAAAAAAGTCAAACGAAAATGAAGTAAAATCAAATCATACCAAAATGAAATGAAATCAAATCAAAATAACTTGAAACCAAAACGAAACGAAAGTAAAATGAATTTTCGTAGTGGCCGAGCGCTGCCACTACCAGCATGCCTTGCACGACTATCACAACTCGTATCCCATCATGCAATACAGGGATTCTAAAAATGGCGGAGGCACGAGCGGGAGCGAAGCGAACTAAAAAGAACGCTCCCAAAGATCATAGAGGGCGACCCAAAGGAGAAGAATTAACAGTGCAACGTCTCTCAGCTGAAGTGTCGGGCAAAGCCCAAAAATACACGCGGATCGGACCTCGAGAATTCGTCCCTTTTGACGAGGAAGAGGAGATGACAATTGGAAATATAAAAAGTGCTTGTGAAAGGTATTTCATCCCCAAAATCGGAAAAAATTTAGTGTGTGATGTTCTAGCAGGGGAGCAGGGGCCTTCCTGCAAAACAGTAGCCCAAATACCCCATTTGAAAGTCGTATACGTACGTTTTATTCAAGTTGGCGCCGACACAGATGGAGACACCGACGTCAGTTTAAAAAAGAGGAAACTAGAGGTGACACATTCCTCTACTCGTTCAACCTCGGATTTCGAGTTTCTACCTCCTCGGAAATACAAATCAAGCCCAAGCAAATTGCTACAGAAAGATCATCCCACGTCCAAACCAAGTGCGTATCCCCGCAGCTTGTCCATCTCTGCAATGTTAAAACTTGGTAAAATCAACAAAGAAACAGCAACAACGGTTATAAATATCTTCCAATTCGACATGGAACTGTTGTCGTGGTCGAAAGTTCCCACGACTGTTGAGTTTTGCGAAGAAAAGAAACCTATTGGTGTTGGAGGATTCCGCAAGGCTTTCAAGGCAAACTCCAAGCATCCATCATTCAATGAAACAACATGGGTAATCAAGCATTACCTCCCAGATGCGCTGAAGACAATCTCTGACACGCAGCAAACAGTCGAACAACACAATCGTAAAGTTGTGCAAATGCATCTCCTGGCCAGAAACTTCACATCACAACTCCATGCTGAAATACAGGCGAGTAATTCATCTGAACTATTTGGAACTGTGTTCAAATACAGAAAAATCTTCCATGGTGAAACTGAAGATAAAGAATGTGTGACAGTGGAGGAATTTATCCCTGGAAACTTTGCCAAGTACATCAACAACAATGGTGCAATGTGCGTTGACCCCACAGACATCATGGGCCAGAAAGCAGAGTGTTTGACCCACTTCACATACCAAAGATCAGGTCAGAAACTAATGTTAGTTGACATCCAAGGCAGCGGATATGATCTATATGATCCAGAGAGTGCTTCAGTAGATTTAATGGATCTAAGTGACCGACAGTTTTTGTACTGCACAGGAAACCTATCAGAACTTGCAATATCTACCTTTATTAAGAACCACTCCTGCAATGGTTTTTGTGGTATGCTCGGCCTTTGGCCAATAGAAAAGTAAAGTGTTTCACATACAGCCAGTGGCTGATCCGATATTTTGCCTGATTGTTGGGGGGGGGGGGGGGGGGGGGGGGGGGGGGGTGTGGGCAGGCAGGCAGATATGAGACATTTGACTTTCCAAGTAGTATTCTATAAAAATCCATACCATGTGCCCAAAAAGTTGGTCCAATCACCCTTATATTATGCATGGATAAGTGCAATGCACTTGATCCATATTGGTAATCAATGTAGTCAATTGGCATGATCTGCCCACATCTGCCCAGGTCACCCCCTCCCCCATGCATAAGTGCATAAAGAAATGTTAGGGAAATGGTCAAAACTTTTGTACTCGGACTGGACCCACTGTTCCAGAAAAAGACTGGTAGTCCCTTTATGTACTCCCTCTCCCCCTGCCTTAAAAGATTGTGTCTTGCTTGTATAGCCCGCACGCTATCAGGAGTAGAAACTTAGAAACAGATTCAAACCTCTTTGTGTGTGCTGTTTTTCCAGCAGTGCACACTTCATGCATACAGAAATATATCAAGGTCTCATTTCAAATCTTCAGGGCAATAAAGGCTTGTCTATGAGGTTCATCAGATTGGTGGTGTCTTGCATAACCCCCTCTACCCCTGTACAAGGTGGGTCTTCTTCGAGTACACTTATTATGACCACTGCCTTTTAATATTGCCTGTACGAACATTATGGCACCTACATGTACATGTAGCTGAACTGGGTATGTTGCTCCCAAACATTTAACAAATCTAACATGTAGATTCTCAGCCTGCAACAGCCAGCTACATTTAAATGTGCGGTTGAAGGTGTCTGCTATTATTTGGCAAAACTTTTCATGTGTCAGTCAGCGATGGTGGATGTCCTTGTTCATCAACATTACATGTAGGTATTTTGTTCAGGTTCTGGGTTCCAGTTCAGTTGAATGATTCAATTGTGTTCTCCAAAATTGAAAATACCTTAATTATACCTTCAGCATATAATTATGATTCAGCTATTACTTTATTGATTGAACACGACTTTTGACTTTGTGATAACAAATGTTAGCTATAATATATTTAATGGAGATACAAATCAACAGCCAATTTGTTGCAGTTGAGTTGTTTCATATTCACCATGTAAATGTTACTGTTTTTTTAATGAACATTAGAAATATACATGTTGATGCTGTTCCATTTATTTTTAGTTGGGTTCAATACAGTGAACTGAATGCAACCTAATTGTACAGATCACTCATTAATTGTACAGTAGATTACATTTGCATACTATCAAGATTACAAATTGTTGAAATTAAGTATTGTTACTGGGAAATTCAGTTAAATCACAGAACATAATATATTGTTACTAAAATATTAAAAAAACATAAATTATGCCTTTTATTGTTTTTTTTTTCATGATTAATAATCATCCGCATTCCCAGTTTCTCTTTCTCGCTCCAGGATCGAGGGTGGGGAAAAGAGACCCTGGAAATGAGGTTGCTGAAATTTTGTGCAATTTGAACAAAATGAACAAAGGACTACAAGAAAGACTGATATGACAGTGTCTTATTACAAGCTAAAATTTCTTTTTAAATAAAGAAATGCCTCTTTGCAATCTCCTGGCTTCAAATGGTCTATGTCGATGATTCTTTCGCATTCTGCTCTGCACTCAGTGGTAAGAAAGTCATCAGCAACATCAAGGACGCCAGATTGGAATGCAGCCTGTTTTAATTCATCTTCAGTCACATGTAGGCCTGCAAAACAGAACACCAATAATAATGATTGGTGCTTTGTTTGATACTTGACAATTTTCCAACATTTATGAAAATACATAATGATCCATTACAGGATTCATACCCTTCTCGATCTCAAATCACATTTCATGTGAAAACATGAGAAATCATAAAAATAAAAATTAAAAGCCTTTGTACTAAAGTCTGGATTGGTCGGCCATCTTAATTATAAAAACAACTAGGTTCCAGACACTAAAAAAAATAAATTCAATACTAAAATTAATAATAACTCGTAGTTCACAAACTAATATTAGTGTTGAAAGGGTTAAGATTACCACATTCCTGTAGTCCATACTGCTCAGGAAAACTGTATATGTGATTGGGGATACCGTCAGGCAAAACTGTGTCTTTCTGGGCTCGTATCCTGTGTGTGTTCCACACCATGTCTTTAAAGATATCTAGCTCTTTCTGAACCACAGGAATCATTATAAAGGAAAGGAGCATCCTATGTAAAGATAAAAATTGAGGCATGTTTTCAGTGAATCATCATCAAAAATGCCAAAATAGGCGATTATAATGAATGTGGGTGACTAATCAAATATTGCTTACTGGAAGTCATGAGTCCCCTAACTGCTTTGCTGTACATGCATTGTCTCATTTACATTGTAATCATCATGAGAATCACATCAAGTAAACTAGGCAGGGGCTTCTTTCATATCCCAGCAACAGTAATAGAAATCAGTGCATCAGGCTCTGACAAGGAGTACAAAACAAGATGGTGGGCTGCTAGTACATACACAATACATAATGCAACTGCTGACAGCCCTACTCGTGCAGAGTAATTTTTGGATTTTTTTTAAGTGTGTTATTTCAGCATACACGCTTCTACATTTTGACAGACAGTAAGAATAAATATGATGACTGTATGTCAGTTTCTGACAATTTCTAATTGAAAAAGAGATGAGATATATGTATTTCACAAGCCTGTCAACATCATCATGTGGATCATAATGGCCTTGATCTTTAAGCCAAGTCAGCTGATTTTTAAAAAATTTTTCCATTCGCTCATGTAACTCTTTCCACCATCTCTCAATCTAACGAAGTAAAGGCATTCAAAAGTTATTGTAAAAATACATAGTTATTATACATGTACTATAGACTGCTGGCTGTCCCTTTACAGTCAGTCGAGCAGGTGAGCTGATCCTGAAAACCTGCTCATCTGCTTGACTATCCAGAGAGGATATGGTTACGAAAATACATAACATGGCAGGGCCTAGTTGTTTGAAATCTGAATTTGAGATTGGATACATTTGCTGGTCTAGCAGGCCATCGGTCAGCATCAGATCATTTTTACCAAGTTAAAACCCAAATCCATAAGGTTATAGCTTCTATAAGCTCAACCACAAGCTTATAGTTTTATTATAATTGAAGGACTTCAGGCAAAAATGTCCTAAGTTTCTTTTTGGGCAAATTTTGTCACAAATCTTAAATTCTGGACCTCAAAAAGCTTTCACTGGTCGAAAAAATGTCTGGATCACATAAAGGTAATTTTAAGAATCCCTCCCTGGTCAGAAATTTGTTCATTTTCAAAAGAACAAAAAAAATATTCTGAAAAGTTTATCCAGGGTATCTTAAAGGGCAAAAAATATTTCCTTCAGAAAGTGGACTTTTTTGCTCTAGTTGGATCAGGTTCAATTATTTGACCATGAATCTGTAATTACTTTGAAAAATAAGCACCTTTTTAAGCCAAAAACACCACATTTAGGCTAAAATTGACAAAAAGTCACTTAGGACGTTCTTGCTTGGAGCCCTTCAATTGTGTATAAAAATTGACTGATTGATTGTAAACCAAGAGTGTATATTTTTCTTTGTCCGGAAATAGAGCATGTTGTCCAACACAGGGTAGGTGTTTTTTGTCCTAAACAGGGTTACCGGTATGGTTTATTCAAACCTTCAGCAGTACCTCTATACTCAAACATGGGTCAAGTACCCCCTCCAGGTGAAAAGCTTTTGTTCATCTCAACAAGTCAAAGCAAAAACTGAAGGGCATAAAAACGTTTGAAAATTCCTGATTGATTTAAAGGGTCTCTCTCTCAACCAGTGTGCATCACAGTCATTTATTGTTCAATGTTATTATCATCTAGTGAACTTGATATCTCAATAGGAGAAGGTGCAAGAAACCAAACCTACAGCCACACTCTATACTTGGGCTCACAAAAACTGAGATGGATGCATGACCAAAAAAAGCAGAAAAATGCTTCACTAAGTGGCTGCTGACAAATAGGCTGGCGCACAGTGCGCACAATGCATAGTTATTTTACTGGATTTCAAAATTGATGTGAAACAGGTACTTATTATTTCATCCCCATAAGGGCAATGAATAACATTACAATGATTTAAGAGAATACAATATAAAATAAATATAATTTTTACAAATTATGAATTTCTGAGCAGAGTCCCCTTCAATTCCATCCTTTTCCTGATTATTCTTGGACGATCAAAGGGGCTGGGAACTATGCTCTCAAGGTAATAAAAAATATTTATAAATTTGTCTTGCAATGATGTGCAGTTACACTGTACCTGGTTTGATGTTGATGGGCCATACAAAATAGTATCCACAGGATCAATTACATCAGTGTGATTCCTGCGAAGAAATGCATGAATGGTGGCCATGGTGCCTGTTTCTGAACCTTTGTCGATTCTGAGCATTGCAGGCATGAGCATGGTTTCCATGAGATGTTCCAAATACCAACGGCCAATTAACTGCGGATCACAGTTCTTGGACCAAACTCGCAACCATAGCAGCTTTCTGCTGGCTGTATCTAAGCAGCCATAAATAGCGATTGGAAAAGTAGAATTCTGGTAGCCCATTAGTTTATCATGGCCATCCAAAGAATGGACCCAGTTTGGACCTTTTGAGGAGAAATTGCCCTTTTTCCGCCTGACTTTCTTAGCTCCAACGCCACTACGAGCAGCAAGTCCTTCTGGGTCAAGGTCAGACATAATGTCGTACACATGATCTCGGCTAACAAAGATGTTGTATTTTTGTCGGATTTTTTTGTGCATGCCTCTATACCCCAAAAGTTTTCCTGGCCCTTCCAATTCCTTTTTTACGGCATCTTTCACGTCTTCGACTGAAACTGTGTCATCGTTGTAATAAACTCCGAAATGGCGCAGACGTCTGTCGAGCGTTCGGATACTCCAAGGGTATTGAGGAAAGTCTTTTCGTAAAAAATCGATGGTTTCCTCACGTTTTAAACCCTGTTTAACATAGTTTTCCATTGCTTCTTTAAGCATATCATCTTCCTTCCACGTTGAATACCTTTTGTCCGTCATTTTCAACAGAGAAGACTCATAAACTCAAGGACGTATTCCCGCCATTTTTAGAATCCCTGTATTGCATGATGGGATACGAGTTGTGATAGTCGTGCAAGGCATGCTGGTAGTGGCAGCGCTCGGCCACTACGAAAATTCATTTTACTTTCGTTTCGTTTTGGTTTCAAGTTATTTTGATTTGATTTCATTTCATTTTGGTATGATTTGATTTTACTTCATTTTCGTTTGACTTTTTTTTAAATTTCCGATTAAAAAAAGTTTAAATTATTTTATATTTTGAATTTTCGGTATAAAAAACGGGAAAAAAACTATTGGCAGCAATCGGCCACCATACAGATGCATTTGACCAGACATCAAGAAAAAGTAGAGAAATAAGGACAAGATTTTGAAAGTTATTACCTCCAGTCAGTAGTAATGTATTTGAGGAGTTTTGGTGCAAGGACCAGGCAAAGAGAGTGTTGGAAAATATTTTGGATGCAAAACAACCTGATAGACTAAATAGTTGTAATTTGAGGTGATTAGAACCGAAAATCGATCTTTGTAGGCTTAAATGACAGTGCCTTTACTGCTTATTACTGCTTATTATGGAATACTGCAGACTTTAAATGGAAAACTTGTCATTATAGGTTTAAACGGAATAATAACTTCTAATAAGCCATTACGCAAGAAAGCTGCAAGTTGAGAAACAGCGTCACCCCAATCTGATGTCAAATGTTAATCTATAAAGTGAACATCTTTAGGATGCAAGGAGAGATTGGAAGAGGATAGCCTGGTATGCTCCCCTTTGCTCCCCCCCGCCCCCCCCCCCCCCCCCCCCCCCCCCCCCCCCCCCCCCGACAGACCAGACTAATGCATCAGTCAATTCCAGCAGTGCCCATCCCCCCTCGGGCAACCCCGGGGCATTTGCTCACGTTGTCAGTCCCTGGGGTGGGGCATTAGCAATGTTTTCGCTGCCCGGGGGTGGGGCATTTGCCTACCCCCAGGTGACCCCCCCCCCCCCCCCCCCCCCCCCCCCCCCCCCCCCCCCCCCCCCCCCCCCCCCCCCCCGGGCATTTGACTCGCACGTGGTTTCCGTGGAAATTCGTATTAAAACATGGAAGAATTTCTCGGCAAAGACAAGGGTTTTGTGGCGGATTGGCTCGTCCGTCAAGGGCTTGAATCTGGCTAGCAAATGTCTTCTTCCCCCCGACGAGGTTAAGCTTTGGCTCCAACAACTGCAGCAAGTAGCCGAAAACAGGAGAAAGGGCGTTGAAAAAGCCAAAGTTTCCCGCCGAAAGAGAGCAAACAAGCAATGGCTAAGCATACATACGACGATCAAAAACTTTACAGAGAGATTTCTTATATATCGTTTGCATTTTTGACGGTTTACCCGAATAGAAACGAAAACCACAGTTTTTTTAAACGGTTTGATCTTTCGTTACCGGTAAATCGGATTATTTTCTATGACGCATCAGTACTGTCGACACGTATAACTTTATAGAAATCAATAATTATTGTTCACAGTTTAAAAGCGTCTTTCAAGTGGTTTTTTTTAAAGCCAG